>CM028135.1:306137500-306657500 GCA_016271365.2 Neoceratodus forsteri
TATCTCTGGTTGAGGATGGGATTATGATACCCCACTTCATACCAAGTACAAGAAACACGTATCTAACATGTTTGCTCTCCATTCCAATGAACTATATTTTGGGACCAGTTTCTACCGTTTTTAGCCCAAAGGACACCTTGTCAGAAACCCCTACCATAGTGGTATACACATTCATAGTCTTGATTTCTGGCATTCAGAAAGTCCAGTATCTACTGTATAACTACTTCCTGTTTTCTCACCACAAATGCAGTAACTGTCCTTATTCTTTCTGAAATAGTATTTGATATGATGAAAAACAAAAAATCTTTCCATTTTTCTGGGAAGCATTTAACAAGCTATTTAGCTGCTCTAGTGAATCTTTGCTGAACATTTTTATGTTGGCTTGTGCTTGTGCAGCCAACAAATTGTATTAGTAGCAGATTTGGAGGAGCGGTCACTGTGGTGAATGCAGGGCATGCATCAGTAAGTGTGTCCCTCATTCCCCGATGAGGCAGCTGCAGGCAATGACACCAGCAACACGTGACGTGGCCACCAGATCTAAGAAAAGTCCGCTGCAATAAGAGCCAAGCTCATCATGCAGCGGCACCTTCCAGTGTGCCTTTGCTGGTGAAGCAAACATGGCAGCAGTGACTGCTGCCACCGCCTGCCACAATGCTGAAGTTTGTGAGGTGCCCAATCCCCCTGTTGGCATGCCCTAACCCATTTCATGTGCCGATGGGGGAGCCCACTCCCCATCAGTATAATGCTCCCCCTCATTTTTTATGTGCCAAGAGGATGCCAGTCCCCCTCGGCACTTGCTCCCCCTTCGGTATGTGCTAGTGGGGGTGCCCAATCCCCCATCAGCTAGCCCCCTCAAACACTCAGGTGGCACACTGGGAGCCCACCCCAGCATGCCAAATGCCCCTGTAAAACAAAAGCCATCCCTCAACGCTTTTTTTTTTAAACCTGTAAAAGAAGAAAATGGTCCCTTGTGGTCCCTCCCTTTCATATGTGCCAGCAGGGGTACCCAATCCCCCATCAGCTTGCCCCCCAAACACTCAGGTGGCATGCTGGGAGCCCACCCCAGCATGCCAAATGCCCCTGTAAAAATAAAACCATCTCGCAGTGTTAATATTTTTTTTTTAAACCTATGAAACAGTTCCTCCCAGTCTGTCCTGCTCCCTCCCCAGCCTGCGCCCACCCTCTGTGCACCCTGCATCTCCACTCCACCCCTTTACCCCATACTTACCTCCGGAGTCTGGTGCGACAATCTTTGGTGGACCAGGAACACGTCTGCACTCTTCAAAGCTGACCATGAACTGAAGAAGTGTCGGTAAGCTGTATAATGGCATGAATAGGGTTTTTTCAACTTTGTTGCATATCTCAGGCATTTTCAGAAATTTGGGCGCCAAACTTTCAACATTGGGTTATTGTGACCCCTCCTCATGAGTTCAGTCACAGTCATGGCATTATTCAGTCCAGAAAGGTGATTTTGTGGTCACTGCGCAGAATCACCTTTTGGGACCAGTTAATGAAATGACAATGCCACTGTTCATGAGGTGGGCTCTCAAAAAGCCTATGTTGCAAATTTGGTGAAAAAAATCCAAATAATGACTGTTTTACGAGCGTGCATTGCGCAGTTTCCATGTACACTCATAACTTCATGAATTTGTAATATTTTCACTCCAGAGTTTCAACACTGGCATTTTTCCACATCTCCTTATCAACAGTGCAGCTGTAATTTTACATATCCTGGCCATAATGTGTTTTCGCACTTCTGGCGCAGAATAGCTTGGACGCTGTGCAAAATCAGTTTTTGGGATAGTTTGACAAAATGACAGTGACGCTCTTCATGAGCAGAGGTCCTAAAATGCATATGTTGAAAATCTAGTGATGAAAGCCCAAAAATGACTGCGTTACAAGCATACATTGCGCAGTTTCCGCACACCCTTGTAACTTCGCAAATGTGCAATATTTTCAAGCCAGATTTTCAACACTGGCATTTTTTCACACCTCCTTATGAACAGTACAGCTGTCATTTTTCTCATCCTGCCCAAAATGTGTTTTTGCACATGTGGCGCAGAACTGCTGGTCACTGTGGGAAATCTACTTTTGGGACAGATTAACAAAATCACAGTGCCACTGTTCATGAGGGGAAGTCCCAAAATGCCTATGTTGAAAATGTGTCTCTTCAGGGTGGGGTGAGGTTGGTGTCAGTTCAATACTTCACTGCCATTCCTATTATGCATCTTTTTAACTCCTGCACTACCAATGCCAATGCCAGCGAGACAACATTCGGCATTTACAAATGCTTGTTTATACATAGTATAAGACAAGTATTTTCTTTTAATCAAACAATTCTTATTTAAGATGAATTAGAGCCACATTTTACATGTTGCTCACATTTAAAACAGGAGAGCAATCTGCATGCTTTGCTTTTGTTTAGTTACATGAAACTTGGAAAAAGTAGGCCTTTTTCCCACTGGACTAGAAATCTATTAATTTATGTAATGCAATTTCAGATCAGGAAAGGCACACTAAGCTGTGATAGCATGTTTCTAAATGGATCGTGGGGGTATATGGACGTGTATTATTGGTATTCCATGATTAAGGCAATCGCAAAAACATTGAAACTGAAAAGAGGGAAGGAAAACAGCGTGGACACAAAGAGCGATTGGCACAACATGGCCATTACAGAAATGGCAACCTACATCTTTTTCCCCCTTCCCAAGTTGCTTCCCCCTTGGAGTTGATTATTTTAGTAAGAGGGGTGTGGGGGTAAAGCCCCCCACAGAAAGTCACTGTTTTATTGTTATTGCTGTTTTTGGTGATCACAATGTTGTATCCCTCGCTGTACGTGGCCATGCTCCTTTGCCCTCGACGATTTTCACCTCACTGTTTTTCACTCACCCATATCACATGGAACCATTTTATTGATGGGGGATATTGGCTATGAAACTTTTGAATCATGTCTACTCTTCTTTCGTAAGTGCCATGGGATCTTTAACTTCTACTTGACAGTGACCAGAGATGGGCAGAAGGAACCTCTGTCACTCAATGGGCAGCACCTCAACAGTTCAGCATCCCCTCGTACTGAACTACAGTGTCACCTATCACTGTTTGATGCGGGGGAGGAAGAAAGAGCTGTAAATATGGCATAGTCTGCAGCAATTGTGTAGGTAAGGAGAAATAGGAAGACTGGATGAGCCAAGCAGTCCTTATCTGTTATTAGATTATATGTTGCTATGTTTCCATACCCCAAGTAACTGGTATAGGAATCCACAAACTGACGATCTTCCAGCTCCAGAGGTGAGCATGCTTTCTACTGAATCACTGGAACTTCTTACAGATCAAAACTTACTGTAAATTGAAAATCCCTTGTAATAAAACTTAAAAGGACATGCTATCTCTTTTTTTATGAATAGGTGTTAAAACAACTTCAAGAATAAACAGCATAAAGTTTTTTCATCATAGAGGTGTATTGTCTTTATGTAACCATTTCTGTGTAGACAGCAAGGCTTTATAAAAATTATAGTTCCCCTTTAAAAGCATTCTTTTGAAGAGAAAAATCAAAGAGTAAATGAATGTGCATTTTTTAACCCCTGTTATTCTATGATGGAAAGGATAACGTCAATGTGAAATGTTTGGGTCTTTGAGAGATTCTTTTACCAGATATAAAAATGATGTAGGAGTATTATATGTTTTTTAAAATGTATCTCTTTTAGGCCCTTATAAGCTTCATCATTGAAATCCAGTCCTCGGTCATAAGGTAAGACATCTGCTAAAGAGTGGCCACTATTGGTATTATTAGGTTGGGGAATTCATTCTTACCTGAGCTGTCAGTCCGGGGGATGACTTAAAACAGCAGTTCATGTAAAGGTGCTAACATGTTTTAAGCACTTTGTACCCTCCCTCATTACAATGTGATGCCTGATGCTGTCATTAATACAATTGCACAGCAATAATATTGTAAAATGTTTCGTTTCAAATTAGAAAATGCCAGGTGAAGTGGCAAAATCATAGAACTTTGCCCATACAAAAAACTACTTATTGATGGGCCCCCTTTTTTACAAAATATATATGAGAAGCTAACTATATTGTAACTCACAACTAGCAGTCAAGTACTACAGGGCCTTCCAACTTGGGAGGGATCAGCCATACAAAGTTAAGGTACAGGAGGTACTGTGAAACTGGTGTAACACTGGATGTAAGGTCTGAGGTACACCCATAAGCACACAGGCTTAATAACATAAATGCCCATGCAGTAATAAGAGTCAAACAGCATGGCATTTTAGTCAAGCATCTGCATCAGACTTCATATTGGGGCTGGCAGTATAGCCCAGAGGTTAGAGTAATGAGCTGTGAATAAGGTTGTTACATCCAGCAGACCTGGGTTTGATTCCCACAACCTCCACTTGTGTATTGTGTGACTCTAAGCAAGTCACTTAACCACCCCAGTGAGAGTTAAGGGGATATACAACCCCAGTCTATGTCTAGCTGAATGTCTACCTTCATGTCACAGAATATGTGAGCTTATATATAGCTAGAGTAACTAGGTACCAACTAGATACTTGCAACTGTGACTTGCTTTAGCTCCCCGTCTCACACCTTGCTAGCTCCACAAGGCAAACACCCCATGGGAATAGACATACGCATATGCTTATCCCTTCTTCCATCCACAGATGCTACTATGGTAGGATAGATTAATTTAGGAACTAAGTAGTTAAAAAACAGTGGCACTACAGCATACTACTGGACATTTAGGAAAATTGTCACTGCAGCCTAAGCTGGACAATTTGGAACAATAACGCTCACAGCAGTTGTTGAGCTTTTCAGACTTAAGCTGGCACTACAGCCAATGCTGAGCTACAGACAGTAAAGAGGCATTGTTACAAAGTGAGACACATTATGCTCAATACCAATTAAATGCAAACATCACTGACAGGCAAGTCAATTAAGTAGCAATCACTGGACTCTCTGGCAATTGGGAATTGCATGGATTCATACATTGGCACTACCTTGGCAAGGAACGGAGACCTATAACCTGAAGGTACTCTCTGTACCTTGATATTAAAGCCCATCTCCAAATCTCAGGGCTTTATTCCAAATTCATACCCCTGCAAGGGGAAAGAAACACTTGATGAGACAGCTGCTACCTCTCAGCTAGGCAAATCTAGCAGCTCCCTGATGGAGAAATGATACTCAACTACACGGAGTGCACACAATGATGCTGACTGTGTGGTGCTCTTGATCGTACTTGTCCGTAGAGACAGACAGTCTGGCTCCACCCCTGACTGACACACACTGCACATTTTCCAAAACAAGGTGCCCCAGAGGAGCCCACTGATTAACTCCCTAGGCACTAAAGCAACCTCTGATAAAATATAGGAATCCACAGGGCTACACACTCCCCCACCTTAAATCTTGCTATCTGCGGCGAGGCTTAGGACAACACTTTTAGCCCTCCAGGAGTCTTGAATGAAGCAGGTTGCATGCTGCCACCTCCTATTTATGTCCATCTCAAGTTGCAACACCAAGAGGCAAGTGCTGCTACATAAAGGCTAGTCCACGAGGATAGACCAGAAAACTGCAGGGGACTCCCCATGAAAAAATAATAGCATATTGGGATACTGGCAGCCATGCTCATTAAGCCTTCAATGGATTGGTATGAACTTCAGCCATGCCCCTCACCATAAAGTAAGGTATGTACTGACAACCACACTCTGAGACCTTCGTGTACTGCTAGTCATCAAGCACAATCCCTCACCAGGTCCCACACTAAGGCATTGCTATCAGCCACAGACATACCTAGCAATAATACACTATTAGGTGCTAGAAGTGATACATACTGTAGAAACTTCTCATCAGGCCTTATCCAAACTATCCTTTGCACCTGTAAAGGAAAAGCATATGAAATATATATGTCTGCATCTTGTAAAGAGCAACAAACAACACATTACATTTGCATAAAATAACGCAATATTGACAATGTCTTAAACACACATGCACAATACTGCTTGCTCCAAATTTTATATGCTCCTAGTAAGATAGAGTAAACTGGTCACACCAAATGAAGACATTAGAAAAGCCTTAAGACCATAGACCTCTGGTAGTGTCCAGTGCATGACAAAGAAAAGAAAAAAGAAAAGTTCCACTGCGCATGCAGCGTCATCTCACCTTTTGATGTCTTCAGCCTCACACATACCTGACTTAGCTGGCACCACCACCCAAAACTAGAACATAGAAACATAGAAATTGATGGCAGATAAGGACCACAAGGCCCATCCAGTCTGCCATTTTTCTACCTTATGAATGTGCCACAGGCCTGTACTCTGTTAATGGCCTATCTATTCATACTCTTCAGTATTGCTCCCTTATGCCTATCCCATAATTGTTTGAAACCCTGCCCTGTATTCATATCTACCACTTCCTGAGGTATGTCATTCCAATCATCTACCACCCTTCCTATGAAAAAGAACTTCCTCACATTACCCCTTAATCGGCCTCCCTCTAATCTCATACTGTGTCCTCTTTTCCAGCTATTTTTCTTATATTGAAACATGTTAGAGTCTTTCACCTTGTTAATGCCCTTAAGATGTTTGAATGTTTTAATCATATCACCTCTCTCCCTCCTTTGCTCTAGGGTATACATAATCAGCTCCATTAATCTGTCCTTATATGTTTTCTGATACAGTCCCTGCACCATTTTGGTTGCCCTTCTATGGACTCCCTCCATTTTGTTAATGTCATTGTTCAGGTGCGGCCTCCAGTACTGCACACAATACTCCAGATGGGGCCTAACCAGTGTCCTGTAAAGAGGGATTGTTACCTCTCTCTTATGACTTATGATACCCCTACTAATAGACCTCAACATTCCTCTAGCCTTACCTACTGCTTTAGTGGTCTGCTTGGATGATTTCAAGTCATCTGTGATGATGATGCCCAAGTCTCTTTCTTCCCTCATGATTGCCAGTAGCTCTCCTCCCAACCTATAGGTGGTTTCTGGGTTTCTCTTCCCTATGTGCATGATCTTGCAATTCTTTGCATTAAACCCCAGTTGCCACTCTTCCAACCATTTTGCCAGTTTATCCAGATCTCTTCTCATTCTGCCCACCCCATCTGGATCATCTACTCTGTTGCAGATCTTGGTGTCATCTACAAACAGACAAACCTTACCCTCCAGTCCATCTGCAATGTCACTGATGAAGATATTGAAGAGGACTAGACCCAGGACTGATCCCTGAGGTACCCCACTTGTGACTTGCTTCTCTTCTGACTGTATACCATTTACCATCACTCTCTGTTTTCTGCCCACCAACCAGTTTGCCACCTAGTTGATCAACCTCTGACACACCTCAAGCCTACCCAGCTTATTAATCAATCTTCCATGTGAAAGAGTATCGAAAGCTTTGCTGAAGTCAAGGTAGGCGACATCAACTGTACCCCCTTGGTCCACCACTCTGGTTACCCAGTCAAAGAAATCTATGAGATTAGTTTGACAGAACCTTCCTGTTGTAAACCCTTGCTGTCTTTGATCCTGTGCTCCTATGGATTCCAGGTGTTGCACTATCCTTTCCTTAAGGAGTGCCTCCATAATCTGGCCCACTACTGAGGTAAGACTGACTGGTCTGTAGTTCCCTGTCTCCTCCCTGCTACCACTCTTGTGGGGCGGGATCACGTGAGCCCTTCTCTCGTCTTCTGGGACCTCTGCTGTACTCAGAGAATCACTAAACAGTTTTGGTGATGGCTCTGCTAGTTCCACTCTTAGGTCCTTTAGTACCCTGGGATGTATTACATCAGGTCCCATTGCCAAGACCACCCTGAGTTTAGTGAGCTCTTGTAGGACCCTTTCTTTTGTGAAGGGGCTAGTGCACACTTCCCTCCCTCCTGTGTCCATGGTGCTGAGCTGTGGGCCCTGCCCTACTTTCTCCTCAGTAAATACTGAGCAGAAGTATCTATTTAGAATAGATGCTTTTCCTTGGTCCTCCTCCACACACTCCCCCTTGTCCCCTTTGATCTTAGCAATACCCCCTCTGGACATTCTTTTTTAACTAATGTACAGTATTTCTATAAAGTCTTGTCCCCTTCTTTTGCTGTTCATGCTAGTGATTGGAACTGCTAAACACCCAAGGGTATCCTTCTTCTTCAGATGCACCTTGATTGCTGCATTGGGAGCCAGTCTGGAAAAGAAAACAACGATGATACTCCTCTGTGGGAGCAGGTAACAGGATCTCTTCTTGCTTAATCCACAGTCTTGTGCCTATCATGACCTCTCAGCTCCAGGAACAGGTAGCAAAGCAAAAATTTGATTGTGGATAATCCTCTCTTCTTCCAATGGAACAGGTAGCAATCACTGAAATTGTGAGGCCAAATGGGACAACAAGGAAATGAAGCTCCTGCATCAGGGCAGCTGTGCACACTATTTTCTGGTGGGCAGCACCATCCATGACCCCTTCTTTCTAGTAGTAGTACTGTACAGTAGTTAATGTCAGGGTGTAAAATATATCCTACCAGGACTCTAATACTTCTCTGCATAGAATATAGGCAATCTGACCCTGCCACTAACACACTCCGCCCTATTCCAGACAAACATGTCCAAGTGGAGTCCACTGATTAACTCCCAAGGCACTGAAGCAGCCCCCAGTGAAATATAGGAATCCACTGGGGTATTGAGTGGGAAGCTACTATCAATATGTTGTTTATGTGTTTGTCATAAACACAGTGTATATTTCATATCATTTTATATTGTTTAAATATACCAAAAGGAAGGTAATGTTGATTTATTTGAAGTACATTGTTGCCATACATTGCATAAATAGGAGTTGGGCAGTAAACACAACCCTGCTATCTTCTAATCCTGTGCCATAAGATTATTTTTTTTTTGCCCACCATTGTTAAAAGGTACTGTATAACAGTGCAGAACAGTAACCTGTCATATGTGTGACTCAAATTGAGTGACTCAGTTTTGAGTGACTCAGTTTGAGTGCCCGTTATGTGAGCTACCCTGAAAGGATAGTGATGTGCGATTATTGCACAGATCAAGGGGAAGAATGGTGAGTATGCAGGAGGGCGAATGGAAGAGGAAGGATAATGGAGGAGGTATGTGGGAGGTAGTGTGGTGAGGTGTTGCTGAGCTGGCCATGTGGTGTGGTGGTGAGGGTGGCTGGCTGCCGTGAGGAAGATTCAGGGTTTGTGGCTGGGTAGGAGCACAGTTGTTTTTTATTGTGTGCAGGAGTTTAACTTTATTTTTTTTGAGTTTCTCCCCCTCCCCGACATGCACCCCCCCCCCGAGTTGAGAATCCAAATTAAGGAGAGTGCGGGGGGGGGGGGTGCAGACCCCACATAGATATATTAGTTGGTTTTTGTCTGTGTTCTTGTCCTCGCTGTGGAGTGCACATCGTGGTTTTGTTTTCAACGATGTACACTCGCTGTAACAGTGATTGTTATTTAGTTATCGTCATTATGACATTGAACTGTGCAAAACAGCAGGCATCAGAGTTACAAGATGTCATGGATTTTTTTGTCAGCGGGGTCAGTGTTTACTGATGTCACCTTGTTTCTATAATTTTCTCAGGTGCAGTTTTTACTGTCTTTTAGAATTTAAAACTTTTGACTCTGTTCCTGCTGTATGGTCATGGCTACCCGGGAAGAAGATGAAACCACTTCAAAAAAGTTCAATACCTCCCAACATGGACTACATTTTAGATTTAATGGGTTGCACTATTAATTGAAAACAAAATTCCCCTCTCTTGCCTATATAGTTAAACTGCAGCAACTTCTAAACACTAAAGAAATTTAGGGGAAAATGAAGTTATCAATATGAGATATCCCAGAATTCACTAGAGTACCTCCCTGTCATGGTTTAAGTATTTACCTGATTATACAGCACCTTCCTATCGAGGTACTGTACTCTGTGGCTACCACTGTCTTGCATGTGATACATTGAACTCAGTGAATTCCTCTCTATATTTATCATTGTTGCTATCATAATTATCATAATGACTAGTATTATTGCTAGCCACATCCAATGAAGTGTCTGCATCGCTTGTGCTCATCAGGCTGTTTGCACTGATGTGTGTGTATTCCCCTCCCCATCCTTGCAGACATAACTTAGGCAGCTGGTCAGATTGTCTTTTGCTGTGCTCTTAACCATCTTTTGAATGTCCTGTCTCAGTGACCATCTATTTACTTTTTGCTCCTACAGTATGTCTCCATTCCCTACTGCATCTTCAATTTATTTAGTTTTTCTCATCTAAGCTCCTGGTGTATTTGTTAAGTACTATATATATTTTTTCACAGTTCTTGACTTTGCCATGAATTGCTTTCATACATAATTCTCTACTGCTATGCATTTTGCAAAAGCGCTATGTATTTTACACCTAAATTTGCCCTTGCTCCACAAACATTTACTGATATTACTTATAGAAGTAAAACTAATTCTGCACATACAAGCTATAACGAATTTTAATCAACTTGATCAAAACAGCCTTTAGCAGTAAACATATGGTGCGTACTATTCCTAAACTTATTGGCCAGGATATTGGAAGAAATAGCATTGTGCTAACAGGTTTTGTGCTGTACCAACTATGCCTTCCATACTGATCAGGTGGTAATGTGATCAGTGCCATTTTCAAAGGCACAGTGAACACAGCGTTAAACTGTTAGTGCGTGAGCTCTAATATCTACCATGTGCACATGCAAATGAGGTGTACTGGCAAGCATATAATATGAATTAGTATATCTGTGATTATTTGGAAGTGCTAATAGGCTGCTTGTAAGGTGTTGTTGAATGTTTGTCCCCCTCAGCAGGTTCACATTCATTTGGTAATGTCCCAAATGTGTGCCTTTTGTGATTTTGAGAATAAAAAAATTCAAAATCAAAAGTTACAAACATTTAAGTACCAATGGCCACATACAGTACGTGCATTAAAAATTTTCAGCATTTTTGTAAAGTGCTTTTATGTACCCATAATCACAATCCAGTGACTAGGTGTGCATGTGAAGTTGTTAGTAAGCAACTCCCACTCTTTAGTATGGCACTAGGAGTTCATCGACAGTGCCAGTCTCCAGACCCTTTGATCATGAAATTTGGCACAAAAAGCCAAACCCTCATTCCCTGGTACCACAAAGCCATCGTATACCTTCCCACCTCCAATGTCTCTTGTGAAGCTGGGAGCCCATTGTCAGTCTCATTACAGTACACCAACATCCTCCCAGAAAATGCTCCCCCCTCCTTGACAATTATTACAGCATTGTGAGCCCATTCCTGGAGCCACCAAAAACCATCATAAGCCTGACCCCTCCCTCAGATGTCTGAATTCCCTTATTCCAACCACAATGTACAGTAATGAAAATGCATCTGTTTGATATGATGTAATAACAAAATTCACGCAGTAGCTGTCTGAGGAAGAAAAGCATGGGATTGTGCCAGTTGCCATACAGAAGGGAGAAGTTCAAATGTGGCTACAGGTAGAGTAGATTAGAGCAACTGGCCACTAAGGACTGCATGGCATGGGGTAAAGGGGTGCCACTGGATGCCAGGGACTGCTTGATTTGTGATGGGGAGAAGAAATAGTGCAAATGGGTATCAGAGGATGCTTGACACAGGGATGTGATGAGTGAAGTGAAGCCACTGGACTCCAGGGAGTTTTTGGCATGAGACCCGGTGGGAAAGGATGTGCCACTGAAAACCAGAGACTGCTTGGTATGTGACAAGGAGAGGAAGAGAGAAGATAGGATAGCAAAGAGTGCTTAGCACACTCACAGATTAAGAGGGGAAGTTCCACTGGATACCACTGACAATGCCCGCCAACATTGCCTGTACAAATTTACTGGAAGATCTCCTATTTAACATGCTCCCAACTGGACACCAGTGAGCCCCGTTTGGGCAAGCCCTCTATTTTAAAAAGGAAGCCACAGAGTGATCTTCACACAAGACAGAAAAAGCAGTGACAGCACAGCTCATATTGGCATATTAAAATTAAACATGTAACTACCTGACCAATTGGAGGGTCACCTTGTCAGTGCAGTGCTGGTCAGCCTTAATCACAACTCAGGCAGTGCATGACACTAAGAACCTCTTTTAAAATTGTGGAATAAAGAAAGTAAGAGAATAACTTTAAAATGGCTTGCTTTCGCTTTGAGAAGCATTTGGGGGATGCAAGGGACACAGTGGCCGGGATATTTAAAAGGGTTGTGCCTCAGCATGATATTCAAAAGGGGACAGTGCACGGCACAAATCCTGATGCACTGGGGCACACCAGTAATGTATGCAGTGCAAGTAGGGGGGACATGCCCATGCATACTCCGCACATCCCAATATTCAGGCTGGGATGTGCTGAGCAGATGCAGGCGCAACCCTTACTTGCGCTGCACTCAGTTGAGCCTAAAAAAGACAGCTGCTGTACCCACAGGTGAGCTGCTGTGTGCAGGGGCGCCAACACAGCAGCTGCCAGCTGTGGGTGGCCACCCAAGCTCCGACTGCACCATCCGTTGTGGTAGCGCTCCCCCAATGCCCAATCACGGGCATAGGTATATAAGTGAAATGTCCAAAATCCCTGGTGGTCCAGTGGACTGTTGCCAGCCGATTACGGAATATGTGGTCTAATGAACATTAATACCATCCCTGGTGGTCCAGCGGTACCCTCCCCACCCACCCACTGCGCCTTGCCACCCCACTCCCCGGTTAGCGGCGGGTGGCAGCTCCCCACCGGAAGCCACCTGGCCACCCACCAACTGACTGCATACAGTATGGCTGTATGCCCATTGAATCGACAGCTTGGGCCAATGGGCGAACAGACTGTACCGTACTACACAGTCCAGATATGTGAATGGATCCATTCACATATCTGGTCTGTGTAGTACGGTATGGTCGGCATGCCCATTGGCCCATGCTGTGGACTAATGGGTATACAGCCGTACTGTAAGCAGTCAGTCAGCAGGTGGCCAGGTGACTTATGGGTGGGGAGCTGCCACCCACCGCTGACCGGGGTGGTGAGGCGTAGTGGGCGGGTGAGGAGGGGGGTACAGCTGGACCACCAGGGATGGTTTTAAATGTTCATTAGACCACATATGCCCGCGAGCAGGCTGGCAGCGGTCCACTGGACTACCAGGGATATTGGACGTGTTAAGTTATTACATATGCCTGCCATCAGGCTGGCAGCAGTCCACTGGACCACCAGGGATATTGGACATGTTATTATATTACTCATGCCCATGAACAGGCATTGGGGCACTGTGCCGCGATGTGCAAGGGACATCGGTCCCCCACGGCTCAGCCTGGCAGGGCGCCAGGTGCAAGTCGCAGGGGATCAGCACACCTGCATGCAAATGGGGCCATAATGACATGCAAATGGCCCCATTTGCACCTTGCATGCATTATGGCCCCATTTGCATGTCCACCGCTGAATATCATGGTTGCTGCACCTAGCGCAGCGGCACTTGTGCTAGCGCAGCCCCCTGCTCCTCCCTGGCCACTTGCGCTGTTGCAGTGCCACTGTGCCACATGCAATGCGGGTGGCCATGGAGAGATGTTCAACGGTGCTGAGCCATGGTGCAGCACCATTGAATATCACCCTGTCAACGCCCAGACACATCCCAGTTGCGCTGCTCCCAGGCTTGCGCCATAGCCTGGTGAAGTCTGAATATCCCACCCAGTTTTTTTTTAATATTAACAATATATCAGTAGTACCATTACAGCATTAAAAACAATGTATAAGAAATGTGAATAAAACTCAGTGGATGAACCAGGATTGAGTTTGCTTTGTCCTTAACTACCCAATGATCAGGAGAGGTGTGACCATCTCCTATTTTGCATGCTCCCCACTGGCCACCTGCAAGCCCCTTATAGGACAACACCCTGTTTTAAACAAGCATTTGTCAATGCCGAATGTTTGCTTACTGGTACTGGCATTGGTAGTACATGAGTTGGCGAGAGATTCATAATAGGAATGGCAGTGAAGTATTGAAGTAATGCCAACCTCCACCCCTACCCTGCAGAGACTGACAGGCATCGTGGTGTGCCTTTGAGTCATCGGCCATAACGCCCATGCCATTCCACCTCATCCCACCCTACCCTGCAGATACTGACAGACACTGCAGTGTGCCTTGAGGACTTTGGTTCTTACACTCATCCCATTCCATAAGGAAATAAGCTGAGATGGGTGCAGTATAGGAGAATGGGGTAAGCGTTAGGGCTGAAGACCCCAAGGCACACCTCGATGCTTGTTAGTGGCTGCAGGGTGGAGGTGGGGGTAGAATTGTGTAAGCATTATGGCTGATGACCCCACATGACACCCCTGATACCTGTCAGTCTGTACAGGGTGGGCGTTATGGACTTCTGGAACCCAAGCTCATGAACAGTAGTGGTATCATTTCGTTACTCAATCCCAAAAAGTGATTTCACACAGTGAGTGTGCCATTCGGTGCCACAGGTGTTAAAACACATTTTGGGCAGGACGTGAAAAATGACAGCTGCACTGTTCATTGAGAGGTGTGAAGAAATAGCAATGTTGAAAATCTGGAGTGAAAATATGAAAAAGGGGTGAAGTTACGCATGTGTATAGAAACTGCAAAGCACACTCATAATAAAGCCATTTTTTTGAAATGTTTTCACCAAAATTTTCAACATGGCCTTTTTGGGACCTCCCCTCATGAACAGTGGCACTGTAATTTTGTTAATCTGTCCCAAAAGTTGATTTTATACAGCGACCAAGCCATTCTGTGCCACAGGTGCAAAAACACATTTCAGGAAGGATGCAAAAAATAACAGCTGTACTGCTCGTAAAGGGGTGTGAAAAAATGCCGAAGGAAATTTGGAGTGAAAAAATTTAAAATTGATGAAGTTAAAAGCGTGTGTAGAAACTGCACAATGGACTCTTGTAACACAGTCATTTTTTGGAGTTTTTTCACCAAATTTGCAACAAGGAATTTTTGGGACCCCACCTCATAAACAGTGGCACTGTCATTTTGTTAATTTGTCCCGAAAGGTGATTCCACACAGCGACTGCAAAATCACCTTTCTGGACTGAGAAATTAAATGCCAGTGTTCATGAGGTAGGGTCCCATAAACCACATGTTGAAATTTTGGGACCACAACTCCAAAGATTGGCTGCGATAGCAATCTAAGTTGAACCCCATTTACTGCCATTATAGGGCTTACCATAATTTCTTCAGTTCCCAGTTGATCTTTGAAGAGTGTGCAGACGTGTTCCTGGTCCACAAAAGATCACTACTCCCAACCTCTGGAGGTACGTATGGATGGGGGGGGTGAGAGGAGGTAGGGTGTGCAGAGGGATGATGCAGGTTGGGGAAAGGTGGCCAGCAGGAACGATGAGGGACAATTTTCCTTTTTTTTCAGGTTTAAAAAAAAAAAAAGAGGTTGTGGGGCTGTTTTCTTTTTTACAGGTAAAATATTAATGAATCAGATTTTGGCACACTGGAGTGGGCTCCAAGTGTGCCAGAGTACTGAAGGGTGGATCAATGCTGACCCGGGGATTGGGCACCCCAAGTTCAGCTGAGAACATAGGGTGTGGGGGGTATATCTGACACTGGGAGTGGGCATCCTGGTGTTGGATACATCAAAAGTATTTTTGTCACACTGAAGTGAGCTCCCAGTGTGTCACATTAATGGAGGAAGGGGGGGGATACATGTTGACACAGGGACTGAGCACCCCAATGTTGGCAGGGGACAGAAAATGGAGAGTGTGGGGCAGGCAGAGGCAGTTGGATGGAGCTAACATTTAAATTTGTTGTCCTGCTGTGTGCCTGGTTGGGAGGGAGGGGGGACTGCCTCTGCAATGACAAAACTGCCCAATTGCAGTGGCAGATTTCTTTTAAGTGCAGTGCACACTCTGAAACTGCCATCATAGGCAGTTTCAGCATTAATTGTGGCCCAGGAAGACACCCATTAAAGCATCTGCTGTATTGGCCAAAACACTGCCACACCTCTGCAATGCTCTATTATTTCAATATGTTTATTGTTCGCTGCACGCGCAAGCAAACATAACAAGACTGACCCAGTGCATGCTGGATTGAGGTCACATTCCTAAAATTTCTTTTTTTAAGTTTTAGCAACAGCATCCTCATACAGCAGTCCTACAATATTGCACTGTAGCACTTAGAAAATCCACTGAAAACACTTGGGCCGATTGACTGAGATCTTCTTATGTCACTCTCAGATGGGGGATGGGATCCCTGGGGTGGGATCTCTTGCTTCACCAGCTCCATGGTTATAGCACTCATTGTGGGGGTGGCTTCGGGGGTTGGGAAGATATTGTGGGTATTAGGAGGGTTGTGGTTCTGCTTGGAGGGATACTCACAGTTTGTTGCTATTTCTTATGGGAGGGAGAATTTTCACCTTGGGGGGTTGAGGGACTATTCATGTTTGGTTATCATGTTCATAGAGGTTTTTATCCTGATGTTAGGAGGTCTGGCGGGAATGTTTGTTGAGGGGAAGGTGAGACTTGTTAGGGGAAAAAATGTGAAAACTAATCAGGTTTATTCATTGGTACAGGCAAGGGTGTAATTACAGTCTTATACTAAAAGGAGATACTGTTAAGAGTTGGGTACAATTACAAGTTAGATGCATTTATGATGGCTGCTAGCTTAAACATTTCAACCTGGAATGTCAATGGGCTGAAACTTGTTATTAAAAGGAAGAAAGTCATGACTAGGATCAAAAACTGAAAACAGATATCTTATTAATGCAAGAAACCCATATGATCTTGGCAGAGGCTGAATATACTTGTGGCTGATGGAGGGATACATTGGTCACATCCTGTTTTAATTCCAAAGGTGCAGTGTGGCAGTATGGCTGAGACCTGGATACCCAGGAATGATTCTCAAGTCAGTTGCCGAGTCCCTTGGGAAAGAGGTGCTAGCCCAGCTAGTTATGAATAATGGGAGTTGCTTCTGAGTTGGAACACTCTAAGACCCAAATATTGAAGCTAGTGCTTTCTTTCAGAGGGTGGCACTAGAAATTGCGTAATTCCCTGAACCTAGGGTGTTGGAAAGGGACATGAACTGTGTTCTAGACACGATCTTGGATAGGTCCAATCACTCACCAGTCCCCCATCTAACAATGAGAAGGGACTGGCAGAGCTTATGCATACTTTCATCCTAGTGGACGTGTGGCATCAAAAGCATACCTCAGGGAAGGGAGTACAGCTTTTACTCCCACTCCCACAAATCATATGCAAGACTAGACCTTCTGCTGAGTTCATTGGAGCTATTACCCCTGATAGAATTGGTGAGCTACCAGCTGGCTGTTGAAACAGATCACTCATCGCTGCAGCTAGGGGTAGGTTTGATCAAGCTGGATACCCCACACAGGGAATGGAGGCTCAACCATGTGCTTCTAATGACCAAGAATTCATTAAGGTGATGACAGACTCGATCTTCAAGTTTCTTGTCCTTAACCAGACAGGAGATAGCTCACACACCTTCAGGTGGGAGGCCTTGAAGGCCTAAATTAGTGTCCAGGCCATCACATATGGTAAATATAAGTAGTAGGGAGTGGCCCAAGAAACTGAGAAACTTGAAAAGAAAATCAAGGAAGTCAAAAGGCTTCACATAATGAACCTCACCCCAATGCTGTATAACCTGCTCCAGAAGCTCAAATAGAGGGTCAACACTTTAAGCTCCATGGCAACTGAAAGGGCCATTCTTCTCAATCGGGCTGGCCATTACTTTGATGATGACAAAGGTGGGAAGCTATCTGCATTGCATCTTCAGCAGAAAGAGGGAGAAAGGACCATCCTTGCATCCACCACCCAAAGAAGGGACTGGTTACAGGAGACAATGATGTAAACAAATTCTACAAAAAAATGATACACCGCAGAAGCATCACCAACAGCTGAATAGTATCAAACCTTCTTTGATAAGACTCCCCTCAACCCCACTGTACCACTAGGTACTTTTAATCTGGAACAACCTCTCTCAAAACTGGATACCCAAAATGCCATCAAAGCCATTTGGAGTGGTAAGGCACCCGGCTCTGATGGCCCGCCTATTGATTTCATTAAGAGCTTTATGAATTTCCTGATCAAGCCTCTCCATGATATGATCAATGACAGCTTTTGGAATGGTGTGTTGCACTTCTCTGCCCAGGTAGCTACAATCATGGTCTTATCCAAACCAGGCAAGGACCCTACCCAATGCTTTTCTTATCAGCCTACCTTCTTTTTGATGGCAGACTACAAGATAGCTGTAAAAATCATAGTCACTCATTTAGAGAAATACTTACTAGCCTGCATGCACTCAGATCAGGCAGGCTTTGTCAAAGGGACACAAGGCAAACATAGCATAAGATGTACTGTCAATGTCATTCATTAATGGGCAAAACATCCAAAGCATCACGGGGTGGCAATCCTTGCCTTGGACACTGAAAAGGTCTTTGATTTGGTAGAGTGGGGGTACATGCTTTATATCTTTCACTAGTTTGGCCTAAGAGATCAAATGATCGGGGGGTAGGATTTCTCTATAAAGATCCCACTGCCAGGATGAATGTTAATGGGGGCCTGACATAGGACTTCAATGTAACCAGAGACACCAGGCAGTGGTGTCCTCTGTCCCCATTATTGCTATATGTGATGTCCCTGGAGCCCGTGGCAGCTGCTGTTAGGCAGCATCCAGGAATACATGGATACTAAGTAGGGAGGAGAGATTACCAAGTAGCCCTTTTTGCAGATGATCTATTACTATATTTGTAAAGTCAAAGAGAGGATCTACTGTACTACACCTCAGTTCCCTCTTCAAGAATATGGAGCCCTATTGGGTCACAAAATACGGTACAAAAAGTGCATTCCTCCCAGTAGGTAGGGTGCACAGAGAGAGCATCACTGGCAATCCAATGGGGCAGCAATCAGTAGAAGTAATTAAATACCTCGAGGTTAAAATCCCTTCTAGATTGTCACAGCAGTACAGATTCAGTTCCACCCCCCCCCCACCACCACCACCGGCTGACATGAAAACACAGTATGAGAGGTGGATTTCTTGCCATTTTTTATGTTGACTTGTGCGCATGTGCAAGCAACATCTTCGCTAAATACGGGTTTTGGGCGCTGGCTGCTGTTGGGCGAATGCAGGGCATGCATCAGTGAGTCGTCCCTCATTCCCCAATCAGCCTGCATGCGGCGTCACACCATGCATACATAATGGGCGAGCACATCTGTGCAAAGGTCCGCTGCAACCGAGCAAAGCTCGCCGCACGCAGCGGTCCTTTGCTTGCCGTGCTTCGCCGCCATTATGACCATGGTCGGTGAGCTGGTGGCCACCTCAAGCTTGTCGACATTGGGGTGCCCAATTCCGTCAGCAACCCCTGTGTTTGTGTGTTGACGGGGAGCCCACTCCTCGTCAACATACCCCCAAATGTTGAATGCCGAGGGGTGCCCAATCTCCTTGGCTCGCGGCCCCCTCACTGTCTTTGAGCAAGCCAGCGAGGAGCCCACTCCCCATCAGCATCATCCCCCAACTGTTGAATGCCAAGGGTGCCCAATCCCTACGGCTTGTGCTCCCCACGCTTTCCTTGTTTCTGTCAGGGGTGCCCAATCCCGTCCGGCATTACCTCCCTGTTGTGTGCCGATGAGGGTGCCCAATCCCCCATTGGCTACTGACACCCTGCCAAAAATCATTGAGGTGGCACACTGGGAGCCCACCCCAGTGTGCCAAATGCCCTATAGCATGAAACAGTCCCTGCCGACGGTTTTCCTTTCTTTTCCCCTGCAAACGAAAACCGTCCTCGTAGTCTGATGCCCCCTCCCCACCCTCACCCACCACGCGCACCTGCCTTCCCACCCCCTCACTCCATAATTACCTCCGGACCTCAGCACGATGATCTTAGGTGGACCAGGAACATGTCTGCACTCTTCAAAGTCAACCGCAAACTGAGGAAATGCCGTTAAGCTGTATAATGCAATGAATAGGGTTTTTTCAACTTTGCTGCATATCTCAGGCATTTCTTGGAATTTTGGCACCAAATTTTCAACATGGGGTTTTTGGGGCCCCTCCTCATGAATTATATCACTGTCATGGTGTTCATCGGCCTCGAAAGGTGATTTCACAGTCACTGCACGAAATCACCTTTTGGGACCCATTAATGAAATGACAGTGCCAGTGTTCATGAGGTGGCCTCTCAAAAAGCCTATGTTCCAAATTTGGTAGAAAAATCCAGCAAATGCCTGTTTTATGAGCATGCGTTGCACAGTTCCTACACAGGCTCGTAACTTCACGCATTCGCAATATTTTAATGCCAGATTTTCAGTATTGGCATTTTTGTGCACCTCCTTGTGAACAGTGCAGCTGTCATTTTCCACACCCTGCCCGAAATGTGTTTCTGCACTTCCGCCGCACAATAGCGCAGTCGCTGTGGGAAATCAGTGTTTGGGCCAGATTATGAAAATGACAGTGACACAGTTCATGAGCAGAGCTCCTAGACTGCCTATGTTGAAAATTTGGAGCTGATACTCCATAAAATGACTGTGTTACGAGCATGCATTGGCAGATTGCATGCATGCTCGTACCGTCGTGCATTTGTGATATTTTCACTCTGGATTTTCACCATTGCCATTTTTCCACACCTCTTGATGAACAGTACAGCCGTCACTTCACATATTCCGCCCAAAATGTGTTTCCACACTTCCAGAACAGAATAGAGTGGTCTCTGTGCGAAATCACTTCTTGGGACACTTTGAGGAAATGACAGTGACACTGTACATGAGCAGAGGTGCTAAAATGCCTATGTTGAAAATTTGGTGCCGAACGCCCATAAACTGGCAGTGCTGCAAGCTTGCCTTGCATATTTCCCATGCACCCTTGCAACTCCACAAATTCTGTATATTTATATGCCACATTTTCAGCACTGGCATTGTATTACACCTCCTTATGAACTGTGCAGCTGTCATTTTTCACATCCTGCCCAGCATGTTTTCCCGCACTGCACTAATAAACACCCAAAGGGACACCCTAATGCCTGTCACTCTCTGCAGGGTGGGGGTGGGTTGGCATCAGTTCAATACTTGACTGCCATTTGGATGCTGCATCTCTCTAACTCCTGCACTGCCAATTGCAGCAAGACAACATTCGGCATTGACAAATGCTTGTTTGTTATAGGCAGAGAAAATGTGCTCAAAATCTGCACCCTGCCAAAGTGTCTCTATCTTTTTCAGTCCCTCCCTCTCTTACTACCACAACAATTCTCTGAATTCAGTGTTGTGGTACATAGCTTTATTTGGCATGGAAAGCCTGCCAGAATTAAAACAGATATCTTGCAACTCCCTGTACGGGGAGTGGGGGAGCAGGGAGGTTATGCCACGTCAGACTTAAAGAAATATTACTGGGCTGTGCAGTTCAGCTGTCTTCCCACCAGGACTAATGCAGAACCCCCCCCCCGGCATAGCTACTCATAGAAGAACTTGGAATGGATCCGATAAGGGGGCTGCTATCTGTGTCACTGGAACATCTGAAATTCCCTCATCTATCTAACATCATTACTAAGGCTGTAACAGCTATTGGGCTGACAGCACATAAACGCCTACATTGGGTGCCAGGACTCTCAATACATACACATCCAAGAGTTGCCCTGAATGCTAAACCTCACTACAATGTAGCCTTACATCAGATCTTCCTTAAATGGGAGAAGATAGGCTTATCTTATCTGGGCCAAATGTTTGCAGGAGGTATCCTCTGCCACTTCAACTCCATTTGCTGGGAGTTTAATTTTCACAGTGGTGATTTCTTTGCATACCTCTGAATGAGAAATATGCTTGCCTTAGACCAGCAGTTGAGTAGCAACACTCTACCCAGTAGATGTGTCCAGCCTTCTCTACTCAAAGATGGTCTGCTGCATAGCAGCCACAGCCACTATGTAAACCCCTGGTGTGTTCTGTGAGGGACTGGGACCTCACCTATAGACAACATCTGCAGGTGGTGGCAAGAGGACCTCAGTGTCCCTATCACTGATAAAATTGGAAAAAAGCAGGGACCCATTTGACCACATGCTCCAGGAGCAAAAAACTGTCCCAGAGTCAGCTACATTACCTATATCAGACCTACATCACCCTGGTTAAAGGACATCGTAGAAACCCAGATAAATCCCTTTTGTGCCCAAAATGCCAGAGTCAAGAGGGACTCTTCAGTCATGCGACTCTCTTGTGCCCTATGATTTCTCTCTTCTGGCTACCAACCCATGGCATCATGGAAAAGGTCTTAGGGACCAAATTGTTTAAGTCCCCCCTTGAGTTACTACTGGGAGCAGATCCCACAACTTGAGGGCCCAACTGTCATGTGATGGTCCACAGCTTTGGGCAATGCTAGAAAGACCATTGCACAACACTTGCTCTCAGAATGACCACCCTCAGTGGCACAATGGTCCCATAATATGGGTAGCTGTACAACAATAGAAAGGACATAACTCTCAGCCAATGGACATAAATCTGTTTCATCGAATATGGAGTCCTTTATTAAAAGCCAGTGACTCGGGTATATGAAATTGTCTGCAATCCATGTTTCTGCTCAATTGTAAATGTGACTACAACATGACCTAATACCTAGTAATAGCTCTAGTCACCTGTGACCATTATAGTTTCACAATCTACGATCATGCCACTTTGATCCTACAGTATATTTTTTATTGCTCAGATTCTTTACCTCTGTATCCTACAACTCGCACATTGTGTAGTATCAACTAATTCCTGGTCTGTGCCTTTGTTTGCTATAAATCTGTACCTAAATTAGCTTAATAAAATATTTTTAAAAAAGCAAGTTATAATGCAAAAAAAATAAAATAAATAAAAAAGTTTTACTGGATCTAAAAGTAAAATGCATCTTAGCCCTCTCACAGCTGACCTGCTACCACTCCTCCTGTGATAACCTTGGTGGCACTGGCACAGTGGGAACAGAAAACCTCCCTCCCTAGATCGGGAAAGCATTCTCAAGCCTCCACCCACCACTGGTCCTCCAGCCCCCCCCTCCCATGGCTTACTGAGCATGGGTCACGTGCATCATGAGCAACAACACTGCTGCTGTGCCGATGGGCCAGTCTGGAGGGGGAGTATTTTTCAGTAAAAAACAAAATATGCACTCTGGGCCTCCCTGCACTTTGTGCCATATAGAAGGATGGAGGGCATCAGTTGGGGCCACACAAATATCCAAGAGATTCCATGCTGGGAAGGCACATGAACACTATGGCAAAGTCTTCCTTACATATTTATGATATCTTCCGCACTGCATTTGTAGTGTGAATAAGTCTGTGTGGGTCCCTTAGCTTATGGCTCCCCAACTCTCTGCCCACCAAAGCAGAGATGGTGAGGGATTGGGTGCAGAGGGGAAGAGCAACCCCTCTGTAGCTGTGGATAAGTGTTCCATATGTGCAGAGAGGACTCCCTGCAGCCACCAGCAGCCCTCTGCATATATGAAGGGCATGCAAACCCTTTTGAGGATTAGGAATTAAGTACAGATGACTGGCTGTTTAGTGTTGGGTATGGAGTACTTATGATTGGTTAGTGGGAACTGGGCACAATATGCTTTTTACTGGACACTGGGTACTGAGTACAGTGTTCTGAGGACAGGATGTTAGGTTAGAGTAACTTTAAACAGGTGCGGTTTGTGAATCCGCAGTTCAGGGCTGGTGCAGTATAACAAGGTTACCTACCCCAAACACAATAAAGAACTCTGATATGTATTCGCTGCACTCAGATAGACACACATAGACACCAAGCCATTCCATGAAAATTCAAATACTTTATTTTGCAGTCTGAGTGGCAGTTAGCTGGAGTCACTGTTGGGTTGGACACCTGGATTGCAAAATAAAGCATTTGAATTTTCATGGAATGATTTGATGCCCATTTGTGGCTGTCTGAGTGCAGCGTATACATCTGGGGGCTCTTTATTTCATTAGAGTACTTGGAAATGGGTGTTGGATACTGGGCAATGGGCACTAGCTATTGAGTTCTAAGTTTTGTGGAGTATGTACTGGGCACAAGGAACTAATGGTAATAAATAATGGGGACACAATCTCAGTGGCTTTCAGGGGCTGCACAAGACAATGCTATTTGCAATCCTTAGAGCATACTACCAGGTGTAGAAGTCCCCCACAGACACTGAGGTGTAGTACAGGTGGACAATCCAGATGTTAGCAGGTATAAATGACCCACTATCACATCTTATAAAGTGGGCTAAAAAAATCCTGTAATCTCACTGGTTGAAACACATCACATGACTGTTGATTATTTTCTGACAATGGCACACTTCCCCTGAGCTACATTTTTTTTTAAATAAATAAAAGAGCATTTTGTAAGTGGATAACACACTCAAGAGTTAGATGGTCATAAGGGAATAATACATTTTTCCAGTGGTTGCAGCACTGAGCTCAGCCTCATTCCTAACAACCACCCGCAATGTTCATTATTCCTTTATAACCACACACCCTGACATGTGTTATCTTTTACTATAACTCATTCACTGTCAGTTTCAAATAGGCTTCCAGCCCTGCAGTTTTCCTCCTCCCTAACCCACTCCCAGATAAGGACCTATAGTGGTCCTTTGGTCAACCCACCCGTGACACTAAAGCCGTCTTTACACGGCAGCATCACTCTGGCATTTGCGATGCTCTGTTCTTGCTGCAATAACTGCAGCAGACTCAATCAACAGTTTACACAGCCCGCCTTCACGATGATGCAGGTTGCACCACAGATGGGCTATTCATTCTGGGGGCTGGGTTGTTTCCCCAATATTGGCAGTAATGCACTAGTGACGCTCTCACTCCCGCCGTCCTTTCACTTGTTGCCATGCTCAGTGTTTTTCATTTTATGCAGGGCTCATTGCTTAACTATTTTTTGCAGCTGGCAGAGGCTAGATATAAAATACTGACTGAACTGTTAGAATGCAGTAATCAGAGAGCTTATCTGTGTCCACACTCGAAGGTCATTGCCACCCTAATCAAGAATAACACACACTGACCTCCTAGGAGACAGAAAAATAACTTATTGTCCCGGCATTAAGATTTTCTGCAAGCAAGCCCTGTAATACACATTAAAATCACATGCTGGTCGGGATCTCTGCTGGACTTCCTGGTTCCAGCAGAGAGACTCATGGCAGCAGTAGAGGATGCTGGGAGAAGATGTTTCCATCGGAGTAAGTGTTGCACATGATTTACACAGCTGGGTATTACGCTCACTCTGATACACATCCCCATTCCTGAGTGGGAGCAAAAACAGGATCTGAAGCCCTCCTAAGACACGTTGGTAAGTGTCCTCACTGCTGACTTTGCAATGTGTCAACCCCTGTGCACGGGTTGATGCACTACAAAGGTGGAAGTGTAAACACAACTTTAGCTAATCAGTCTGGTGGTCCAGTGAACCCCATCACACTCCCCCAAATATCACTTTTTCTCATGGCCCAGTGGATCCCGCATCCCCAGTATTACATTTTACCTGGAGGTCTAGTTATGTCCCCTGATCTCTGCGCTCAGCTGCAATACTGTGTATCCCCATTGTATAGGATAGCTGTCAGCCCAAGACTAAAGAGCTTCTTTTAAGATTTCTTTTAAGACTCAGCTTTCCATCCAGAGAAAACAGCTTGGTCAGCATACGCAGGGCTGTAGAGATTCTTCTGAAGATCAGCTGCCATAGCAATAGCCACAGAAGGTCATAAATACCTATTACCTGTTGGGTAAAAAAAGACACACCGAGAGATAGTTTTTGCATTCTTATTGGCTGGGACACAGATTTGCTATGACACAAAGCTTGCTTATTAAAGGATTTTGGTTGTGGGTCTGATGTAGAAAGTCACATGTTTTTCAAGTAAATGTCTTTAGTTAGAAAGAGACAGATAAATAGAGGGCAGAAGGAAAATGAGAGAGAAGGAGTTGGAGTGACCCTGACTGCAGGCAGAGCTGCTCAGTTAGATTCCAAATGGAAACATAGAAAAATAGATTTTGCCAGCAGAAAAAGCCCAGTTGGTCCATCTAGCCTTCTCCAATTTTCACTACTTGTTCTGACACCTCTGACCCTTCTTGGTCAACAGTGTCTCCCCCTCCTCCCTTTCTCCTAACTAGTTTTCCTATGTGCCTGTCACATGAATGATTGAAGTTCCTTCAGTTTTGACCCCCTTTCACCCTGTCTATGTTCTTTCAGAGGAGTGGCCTCCAGAAATGGACACAGTACTCATGGTGGGGTCTCACTAGTGAGTGATACAGTGATAACACCACCTCTCTCCACTTGCTAGAAATCCCCCTTCCTATGCACCCCAGCATCCTGGCATCCCACTAGCCTTTCCAACTGCCTTGTCACACTGATCAGCTACCTTGAGGTCACTGGATATGATGATCCCAAGGTTCTTTCTTGCTTGTTAACTGTAAAAACCTGCCCTTCATCCTATACACAGTTCCTCGGTTTCTCATGCCCAAGAGCATGACCTTGCACTTTTTGGCACTGAAATGCAGTTGCCACACCTTTGACCACTCCTCCAGCATTCTCAGATCCCTATGCATTCTCTCCACCCCCTCCTGAGTGTCCAGTCTTTTGCAGATTTTTGTGTCATTGCAGAGGTGCACCTTTCCTTCCAGCTCCTTCGCAATGTCACTTAGGAAGATGAAGAGGACCAGTCCCAGTACTGATCCCTGCAGCACCCCACTAGTCAGTCCTCTGTCCCCCGAGTGCCTTCCATTCACCATCATCCTCTGCCTCCTATCCTGCAGCCAGTTTACCACTTTATCCCCTACCACCAGACTGCTTAGTTTCTTCATTAGCCTCCAGCATGGCACAGTGTTGAGGGCCTTATTGAAGTCCAGATAGGCCACATCCACTTCCCTTCCCTGGTCCACCTCCCTAGCCACTCAGTCAAAGAAATACATGAGATTCATTTGACATGACCTTACCTCTATGAAGCGCATCACTCAGTTCCTTTAGGATCCTTGGGTGAATCACATCTGGCCCCATCACCTTACTCACTTTAAAGGCTTCCAACCCCTTTCAGACTGTCTTCCATAAAGGGAGTAGTGCCCACTTCTCCCAACTGCTGTAACTTTCTACTGCATGCTGACGCACCCCCCCCCCACAAACTGTAAAGACCAAGCAGAAGTAATCAATTCAATTTTCATCCTTCTCCTAATCCTCCTCTGCACAGTCCCCTCCTGCCCCTGCCCTTTTGATTCTCACTGTCCTTCGCCTCGTCTTCCTCTTCTCTCTCTCATATGCCCAAAAAGGTTTTGTTTTGCTTCTTCTCCTACCTGGCTATTTTCTCTTCTGCTTGTACTTGTACATTTGTTGTCCTCTTCATTTTTCCTGCCTCCTTTGCTTTGCCAGGTATACTTTTCGGTTCTCGTCCTTCTGTGTCCCCTTATATTTCCTGAAGGTTACTTTTTTCTCCTTCCCTAATTTTGCCACCTCTTTGGAGAATCACAGCAGCCTCTTTCTCTTCCTTTCCTTACTAACTTTGGAAGGGAAGACTGGCAGCAAAGATGGACAGCAGAGCTAAAAAGAGATGTTGCCAACTGCATTGGGGAGCTTGTGATGCTGTAAAACAGGGCCATTCCAGGAAAAAGAAGAAGCCGTTCATCCATTTCTCCTTTAAGAGACTGACTTTAACAGCACCATTCCAGTGCTGACAATGTAGTCTGGATGCAAACTAAACCAGCCCAGTCCCACTGTACTAAATTCATTTTAGTAGGTAATCCAAATGAGTAAAGAACTGCACATTCCAATGTTCCTTGAGGCAAAGGTGTGCGAGAGACCCAACAGAAGACAGCTACGCCTGACAGAAAATGTGACCCACAGCAGCAGAAATCTTGGCCACAGTGCAGTCTTATCAGCCACAAGAGGTGACACATGAACCTTATTATTTGTCCCTCCCTGACTGTTATCACCAGATCTGGCACACCTGAGAACACCTTTGATTGAAAAGATCAGGTGATTAATTTCTTTGCTCTTAGTTTGGTATTTAAAGCTCGGAGCATAAAACAAGTTTACAGTTAATTATGATATGGGTGGCTACTATTGTGTATGGATTTCTATACACATAATTTTCTTTTAGCAAATGGTTAGGTTTTATTCGGTATAAAATTCATCCTGCTCAAAATCCTTGTTGTGCACATTCCAAAGTGGTGGTGTGCGCATTTCAAATAGAGTTTCTGCACAGTTCAAAGGTCATACAATTTTAAATTTCTCATTTATTCCACACCCAGCTACTTACTAACCACTCAGTGCCCAAAGTTTTATCTTTCAAGTTTCTAAAGTCTGTACATTTTGTTTTGATCATTGAACAGAACAAAGACATGGCAATATTTTTTTTGTTTTCAATTCAGTGGGGATCTGTCACCATGGTGTAAAAAACCATATACTATATAAAATAAAATATGGGCAAACATGCAGAACTCGCATGTGTTTCCATCTCAAGGTTGAGATGACAGCATGGACCTCTCGAGCTTCACTCTCGAGGTTCATATGCTGTCATCTCAACCCTTGATGGAAACACAGGCTTGTTGTGTATGGTTGCCCATGTATTATTCTCTATATTGTAGAACAGTTCAGAAGTCACCAAAAGTTGTTGTAGTAGTCCATGTCAAACATCACCAAAAGTTGTTATAGCATAGCAGTGACATTACTACTATCCTACAACTTTCTACTTTGAAGTTTGCCTCAATGGTTTCTCCTCGTGATGCTTCCCTGCCTCCCACACTTACCTGGAACACAAATCATGCCATTCATATATTACATCATAGATTTTAAAAGCAATTTTTTCCCTTATTTGTACTAAGAACAGAAGTATTACAGCCCACTCCATTTTATCTACTCATATACTATAAAACCCATATAATATACAAGCATTTGCCAATGCCGAATGTTGGCTTGCTGATATTAGCATTGGACATGGAGGAGTTAGACAGATGCAGAACAGGAGTTGCAGTGAGGTATAGAACTCATGCCAATCCCACTTCCACCCTGTAGAGATGGACAGGCATTGGGGTGTGCCTGTGGGTCATTGCCCATAATGCTCATGGCATTTCACCTCACCCTATCCTGTAGACACCGACAAGAGTTGAGATGTGCCTTGGGGTGTTCAGCTTCCCAGTCACCCCATTTCATAAGTACATACATTGAAATGGGTGCAGTACAGGAGAATGGGGTGAAGTCTGGGGCTGAAGAGTGCGAGGCACACCTCGATGTCTGTCACTGGCTTCAAGGTGGGGGTGGGATGGCATGAGCATTATAGCCGGTAATCCAAAGTTACACCTCTGATGCCTGTCAGTCTATACATGGTAGGACATTATGGTTAGAAACCCTAACACCCTAGGTGTGTGTTGGTATTTGCACTACAAATTTTCAACATGGCCTTTTTGTGACCCTCACCTCATGAAAGCATTTGGGACCTCTTCTCATGAACAGTGGCAGTGTGATTTTGTTAATGTGTTCTGAACTTCGAGTTCCCATAGCATCCATGCCATTCTGTGCCAGATGTGCAAAAACACAGATCAGGCAGGATGTGAAGAACCAACAGCTGTACCATTCATAGGGAGGTGTGAAGAGATGGCAATGTTGAAAATTTGTAGTGAAAATATTAAAAATGCTCGAAGTTCCGAGCGTACATGGAAACTGCTCAGCACATGCTTGTACTGCAGTCATTTAGTGGAATTATTTCACCAGATTTTCAACACAGGCATTTTATAACCTCTGCTCATGAACGCTGTCACTATGATTTTCTTAATCTGTCCAAACCATTAATTTCCCACAGCAACCACGCCATTGTGTGCCAGATGTGCAAATGCATATTTCAGTCAGGATGTGAAAAATGACAGCTGTACTGTTCATAATGAGGTATGACAAAATGCCAATGTTGAAAATCTGGAGTGAAAATATTACAAATTTGCGCACTTCTGAGCATACGTGGAAACTGCGCAACACACATTTGTAACACAATCATTTTATGGAGTTTTGTCACCAAATTTTCAACATAGGCATTTTAGGTCCTCTGCTCATCAACAGTGTCACTATGATTTTCTTAATGTGTCCCAAATGCTGATTTGCCACAGTGACCGCACTATTCTGTGCCAAAAGTGCAAAACCACATTTCAGCCAGGATGTGAAAAATGACAGCTGTACTATTCATAAGGAGGTGTGGAAAATGCCAATGTTAAAAATCTGGAGTGAAAATATTACAAATTTGCGGAGTTATGAGCATGTGTGGAAACTGCTCAACGCATGCTCGTAACACAGTCATTTTATGGACTTCCATCACAAAATTTTCAACATAGGCATTTTACGACCTCTGCTCATGAACAGTGTCACTGTGATTTTCTTAATGTGTCCCAGTCACTGATTTCCCACAGTGACCACACTATTCTGTGCCGGAAGTGTGAAAACACATTTCAGTCAGGATGTGAAAAATGACAGCTGTACTATTCACAAGAAGATGTTGAAAAATGCCAATGTTAAAAATCTGGAATGAAAATATTACAAATTTGAGAAGGTATGAGCATGCATGTAAACTGCGCAATGCATGCTCATAAAACACTCATTTTTTGGATTTTTGCCACCAAATTTGCAACATAGGCTTTTTGAAAGCCCATCTCATGAACGCTGGCACTGTCATTTCATTAATCAGTCCTGATAGATGATTCTGCACAGTGACCATAAAATCACCTTTTGGGACTGAATAATGCCATGACAGTGGCTGAATTCCTGAGGAGGTGTCCCAATAACCCCATGTTGAAAATTTGGTGTCAAAATTCCCAAAAATGCCTGAGATATGCACCAAAGTTGAAAAAATCCTATTTATGCCATTATACAGCTTACCAGCATTTCTTCAGTTTGCGGTCGGCTTTGAAGAGTGCAGACATGTTCCCAATCCACCAAAGATCATAACGTTGAGCTCTGGAGGTAAGTATGGGGTGAGGGGGGTGTGTGGAGGCAGGGTGCGCAGAGGATGGGCACAGGTTGGGGCAGGGGCCACGGACTCAATGAGAGACCATTTTCTATTTTAAAGGGTTAAAAAAGCAAACATTGCGGGACTGTTTTTTTTTTTTTTCAGGGACATTTGGCACACTGGGGTGGGCTCCCAGTATGCTACCTGAGTGTTTCGGGAGGCTGTAGCTGACGGGGATTGGACACCCTCGTCGGCACATACCAAGTTGAGGGTCAAGATCCCAGGGGGATTGGGCACCCACCCTTGGCAGACAAAAAATTGGGGGGACATTATGCCGATGGGGAGTGGGCTCCCACATCTGCAAATAGAACTGGGAAGGGGGCACTGAAGCCGATGGGGATTGGGTTCCCTGTCAGCAAAGAAAGACTGTTGGGGGGGTGCATGATGCCAAGGGGGATTGGACACCTCCTCGGCATACAACAGAAACTCAGGGGTGGGGACATTATGCCGACAGGGACTGGGCTCCCCCATCAGCAAATGTACTGGGTCGGGGGCATACAGACAGCAAGGTACTGCCCTGCAATGATGGTTCGCTCCCTCATTGCAGTGGAATGGCTGATGCTGCAATGATGAGGTGGACCCTGATTGCATTGGTGAAAACTTTTCAAGGTGGTGGCATGCTGGCTGAACTAGTGTCAGCAACATCATGCCACCGCATTGGGGAAAGCAGACCAGGCCTGAAAAGGCACTGGGGCCATTGGCTCCCACACTGTCACACCTCCAAAACCCCGCTTCTCTCCTAAGCCATGCCGAAATGTTTCTTGAGCATGTGCAAGCAAACATAAAAAGGAAGCCAGAGAGGGGGATATTCACACAAAACAGACAGAGTAAGCAGTGAAATCACAACTCGCATTAGCCTGTTAAAATTAAAAGAGCAGATACCTGATCTAGGAATACGGGTCACCTTTTCATTGGTAGTCAGGCTTATCATAACTCAGCCAATTTATTAAACCAATAACCCCTTTTAGGTATGCTAGTGGGTTTTAAGAGGAATGTCACTGTTGGTCCAATGCAGAGCAGTCTGCAAGGGGCTCATCATTGTCAGATCAAGTATCAGTCAAGCTGATCATGACACTCTTCTGGTCTTGTTAGGTGGAAACTTCAGGTAGTTCAAAGGAAAGACAAAAAAAACAGCACCACCCACTACATAAATGACCACAACAGACAATGCTGTAAATCAAACCAGTTTAATATGGCAAATAATGCATAAAATGCTAACCTCACAGGTGCATGTGCACAGACCTGGAGAAAACAAGCAAGACCCCACTAGACTTCTACCTGTTTCACTGAACCTTCATCAGAAAGTACTGCACAGGTGTATCCCTTGAGAAAGACTTGTGGCGAAACCTGGTCAGCAGTTTTTTTCTGCACATTTGCATGGTGAAGGCCATGTATGTATAGTTAAGTTACTTATTGTTTTTACATTTTTTGCAATAAGAAAATAGTTTATTACAGCTTTAGCCTGGTGTCCACGTTTTTGTCTCAAGGTGTACACACTATCAATTTAAACTCTGGGTTTAAAGGTACAGTGTCCCAATTTGATTAGATGAGCCCACTTTGAAAGGTAAATCAAAGAGAAATATCCCAACCCACTATAAAAATATGTACACATATATAAATAATCAAATGAAATGTGTTAAACATCAAAAGTGAACAAAACCTTTTATTGTTACCCTTCGCCACCATACTCTTCCACTCAGCATCCATTTATTTTCCAACATGGGGTGCCCAATCTCCAGTACTGGCTACTAACCCCCACCCTGCCTGTTTTCATTGTGCTACACTGGAGAGCCCACCCCTGGTGCCATCAAACGGAACACCAACATGGGGTGCCCAATCCCCAGTATCAGTACCTGGAAAAAAAATCCCTTGTAGACTTTTTTTTATTTTTATACACCCTGTAAAAAAGAAAACCATCCATCAATCTTTGTTGCCACCACCATTACCCTCCCACTCAGCACCCCATCCCACACACCCCCACCCCTTGCTTACTTACTGGGGATCAATGCCATAATCCTCTCTGGACCAAATACATATCTTCACTTTTCTACATTGCACCAGGAACTGAGGAAATCAGGTACAGTATGTGGTTCAATGTAGTTCAAAGGTTTTTGAACTTGTCCTCATAACTTGATCATTTTTGAATATGTTTTTCCCAACTTTTCAACATGGCTTTTATGGGGCCCCACCTCAGGAACAATGGCAGTTAAATAATGTAACCCCATCTCAAGGGGTGGTTTTGTGGTCACTATGAAAACTCACCTTTCAGACTGTCTTTGAGAATTTTCTCTACCCTTGTTCATCAGGTGGGGTCATAAGAAGGCTATGTTGTAAATTTGGGTAAAAACATTTACAAAAACAAAGTTATGGGTGCATATTGAACGTTTTCAAAGCATGCTCATAACTTTGGTAATTTTCAAGATTTTCACCCAAAAATGTCAATATAGCCATTTTTTCACACCATATCATGAATGTGACAGCTGCCATTTTTGAAATCCAGGCCAAAATGTGTTTCTGCACTTGTGGCATGAAATTACCTTTTGGGCAGGATTTGAAAATTTTCTCTGCCCTTGTTCATGAGGTGTGGTCATATGAAGGCTATCTGGAATAATAAGACAGCTATGTTGAAATGTTGGGGTAAATATATTACAAAACAACAAAGTTATGAATCTGCATTGATATTTTTCAAAGCACGCTTGTATCTTTGGTAATTTTCAATATTTTGACCTCAAATTTTCAACATAGCCATTTTTCACACCGCCTCATAAATGTGACAGCTGTCACTTTTTCAAATCCAAGACAAAATGTGTGTTTGCACTCGTGGCATAAAATCACCTTTGGGGCAGGATTTGAACATTTTCTCTGCCCTTGTTCATGAAGTGAGGTCATAAGATGGCTGTGTTGGATCACAATAAAGCTATGTAAGCTATGTTGAAAATGTGGAGTAAAAAAAAATATTCAAAACAATAAAGTTATAAGTGTATATTGAAACTTTTCACCACACCCTCATAACTTTGTTAGTTTCCAATATTTTGACTCAACATTTTCAACATAGCCATTTTTTTATACCATCCCATGAATGTGACAGCTGTCATTTTTTTCAAATCCTGGTCAAAATGTGTTTTTGCACTTGTGGCATGAAACCACCTTTTGGGTGGGATTTGAAACTTTTTTCTGCCCTTGTTGATCAGGTGGTTTCATAAGAAGGCTATGTGGGGTCATAAGAAGACTATGTTGAAAATGTGAGGTAAAATTAAAAAAAAAAAAACAAAGTTATGAGTGTACATTGAAATATTTCAGTGCACGCTTGGAACTTTGGTAATTTTCAACAATTTGCCATCAGATTTTCAACATAGTCATTTTGTCACACCACCTCATGAATGTGACAGCTGTCATTTTTCAAATCCTGGCCAAAATGTGTTTTCATACTTGTGGCACAAAATCACCTTTAAGGCAGGATTTAAAAACATTCTCCACCCTTATTCATGAGGTGGGGTCAAAGGAAGGCTATGCTGAAAATTTCAGGTACAAAAATTAAAAAACAATAACGTTATGAATGTACATTTAAATTTTTCAATGCATGCTTGTAACTTTGGTAATTTTCAATATTTTGACCCCAAATGTTCAACATAGTCATTTTTCACACCACCTCATGAATGTGATATGTCATTTTTCAAATGCTGACCAAAATATGTTTTCACTCTTGTGGCACAAAATGACATATCAGTCACAGTTGTTTTATAAATGAAATCTGTAAAGTTCAGAAGGAGGGGTCATAAAAAGACTATGTGAAAAATCTGGGGTCAAAATGTGAACCAACAACTAAGTTATGAAGAAATGTTGACCTGTTCCAAAGTTTACTCATAACTTTATTTTTGCAGAATGTGGCCCCTAATATTTAACAAATCCATTGAGTTAACCACCTCCTGAACATGACAGGTGTCATTTTTCAAATCTTCTCCGAAACTTGTTTTTGCAGTCATGCTGGAAAATCACCTTTTGGGTGGCATTTAAAAAAATGCCACCTGTGCTGACCACAGATTCGGGTCATAAAAAGACTGCTGGAAATATGGGATCAAAATGTGGAAGCCCACTGAAAATGAGATTGTGCTTCTCAGCTAGCCTATCCTGGGTAACTACAATCTAAAAATGTATAAAAGCAGGACACCACTGAAAATGAGATATTGCATCTCTTCTGGCTTATCCTGGGTAACTATATAGTAAAAATGTATGCAAGCAAGACCCCGTACAACAGTAGTGCAAGCCGTGAACATTCAGTATTGACAAATACTTGTTAAATCATGGAATGAAGAATGAAAGTAGTAAGAAAACAGCACAACTTTAAAATAATTTGCAAGCTCCTTTGAGCAGTATTTTGGGGGACACCAGATACTGTTCATCTGAGTACATTTTCATGCCTTAAAAGACAGTACCAAAGTTGGAGTAACATCAACACTGCTTTCAGCAATTGTTCAAGCCCCAAGGAATACCATACCAGACCACAATATCATGAAGACTCAGGGGAATGTTTACCCTCGTGTGGCATTTCCTTACCACTGTGGCTTTGTGCTTCAGTTGTAACTGGTTTCAAAATGTAATTTGTTTGCAGTTGAATATGAAGAACTGTAGTCTGGCATTATGTCCAGGAATTGCTCAAAGACAGCTTGCATCAGGTCATAAATAATCTTTTGCTGGCAATGAACAGAGGATTCTGTCCGTTGATTGTAATGGAGAACCTGTCAGTAGCATTTCATACAGCTGATCATGGGTCTTGCTTCACCATTTAAGTGCCAATAGGGGGTTGGCTGTAACTGCCTTACAATGCTTCCAATCCTACCTTTCTGGATGCAGGCAGTTGTATAAGGAGGTTTTACTTTTACAACCTTTGAGGTTAAGAGTAGCGTCATTAAGGGATTGGTGCTGGCCCCCATGTTATACAACATATAGTATACTGTGCTCATTAACATTGGGTGAAATAATTTGTTGGCATAATATGGGATGCCATTATTACACTGATGGTATCAAGTTGCACCTTTCATTTGCTTACACTCTGATGTGGCCATGTTGTGCTTGTCTGAGTATAGAGCTGAGACTGGGACTCATATCCAGTACTGTAGCTGGTTAAAACTAAATCCATACAAAACAGAGGAGTTGGTGCTGAGTTCTGATCACAGAAGTGGAGAAGTAACCTGATCATCCCAGCTTATTGTCATTGGTAGGGTGCTTGTAGTGGCATAAGTGAAGGATTAAGGAGCCTCTTGTTTCTTAAGAAACAAGAGGGGTTGGCAGAAGGGAGGGGTAGCAGTTGTTGAGGGGGATGAGGTACTTAGCTGCCAGTAAGGACTCTGGAACAGGAGCAGACTAGATTGACCTCTGGGCCTTCTGCTGGCATCTTTCATATCTTTGTATGTTTGCAAGCACAATGCTATGCAACCCTAATGCAGCACTCTGAGGCACTTCATAGTTCAGCACACTTTGATATGCAGTGTTGTGCTACTGGAACTAGTTTTAGTGGAGCAGTAGCAATTGCAGCATAAACAAATGCTGGAGCACCACCTTCACACACCCCAGTAGATTTTGTTTTCAGTTATTGAAGCTATTCTGTAAAACAGTGCAGGAACTGTGTGTGGGAGTCAGAGTGGTACAGTAAAAATTAACGTGGTAGCATGTAGCATTCACAGCATTCAGAATTCACGTACTTCTTACAAAGGGGTCCTTAATCCTACACTTACACCTCTGTAGGTAGGGCAGAGCTGGTCCATAATTTGATGATGGTCTGGCCACAAAACAACAAGTTTCAGCTACTGTCAAGGAAAGTTTCTATCATATACACACTGCATGTTCTCTAGGTTACATCTGCTTATTTCTTGTATTTGGTGACCCTTATCCACGCATCTGTTATATGAAAAACATATCACTGTAATGCACTCTGTGTTGGCCTTACCTTAAAACTGTTGCAGTGTCCACAGCAAGTTCAACATGAAAATACTCATTTAATATCTGGAGAGAGTCAATCTAACCACATCAGTCTGCATGCTGATTGAGCCACACTGACTGCTTGTAAGATATGGAGTAAGATCTAGAATTTATTCAAGGTTTTAATTTGAAAATACAAGGCCTTCAGTAGCGGGATGCCATATATATATATATATATATATATATATATATATATATATATATATATATATCAGACCTTTTTGTGCTGAATACCTCAGGTCATCTTATAAATTATGAGGGGACTTGTCTTCTGACTATTCCTAGAACTTATATGAGGACTCCAGCAAGCCATGCTTTTACAGTGTATGGGCCCTGGTCAGAATGTGTTGATGGATGATATTCAGCAAGGTAAAATCTTAAATGTTTTTGAAACGCAATAAGGGTTGCTTGTTCATTTAAGGTTTTAATATTAGATCATATTTGAACTGCAGTTTTTTTTTGTGTGTGTTGTCTGTATTTGAAGTTATTTGTAATTTTAAGTGTATTTTTAGCTGTTTATTCACCATGGTTCTTGGATCGGGTCCTCTTTTGCCTGCTGCCATAGCCACTGTCCAGTCTGTGGAGCTATTTTAATCCAGCATTTAGAAACACAGAAACATAGAAAATATTGCCAGAAAAAAGACAATTGGTCCATCAGTTCTGTCCTCTTTTACCCCATCTTTCCCTGGGACTTAATGTCTAGCTGGGTTTATTGCCATCATCTGCACACTTGTCCACTGCCTTACTGCTTTCTCCTTGTGTAAGTATTATGGTTTTCATCAGTCCCAGCCATGTTTGAAACCATTAATGGTTCTTGCACCCACCACCTCTGCCAGTAGACTGTTCCATGGCTCAACCATTCTGTCTGTGAAATAAAACATTTTCATATCCCTCCTGAATCTCCCCCTGCTTACTCCCACTCATATGCCCATGTTTTTGATTTGCCAGCCCTGCTGAATTTCCCCCACAATCTACTTTCTTCATCCTTTCAGGAACTTAAAGATCTCTATCATATCTCCCATCTCCCTTCTAGTCTCTGGTGAGTACATGATCAGGGCCTGAAACCAATCCTCATAGGTTCTGTCCTGTTGGCTCTGAATCATTTTGGTTACCCTATGTTGTACCATCTCTAGCCTGTCTTTGTCCTTTCTTAAGTGTGGCTCCAGAACTGGGCATAGTATTTCAGATGCAACCTCAGCAGTGATCTACAGAGAGGCAATATCACCTCTTTCCTCCTGCTGTCCTGCCCTTCCCAATACACTCCAAAATCCTGGCTGCCTTGCTGTAGGCCTTGTTTCATTTTTAGGGAGTCACTGGTGATGAATCCCAAATCCTTTCCTCAGTGGTAGTGCCCAAATTAACCTCTCCTATCTAATATCCTTTTAGCAGTTCCTGTTTCCTATGTACATCACCTTGCACTTTTTGGCATTGAATTTCAGCTGCCAAACTCTGGACTACCTCTTTAATCTTTGCAGGTCCCTCTGCAGCTCCCTAACCTCTTCCTCAGTTCTACCCTGCCTCAGAGCTTAGCATTATCTGTGAAGAGACACATTGTGCCTTGTATTCTTTCTTTATGTAATTGATGAACATATTGAAAAGGACCGGCCCCAGGACTAAACCCTGTGACACCCCATTTGTGACCTCCCTGTCCCCTGATTTGACCCTGTTTATGACAACCCTCTTCTATTGCTCCCCCAGCTGGCTTCCCACCCATCAAACTGCACCCTTTGCTGTTCCCAGATCCTCTAACCTCTTTAGTAACCTTCTGTATGGCACTGAGTCGAATGCCTTGCTGAAGTTGAAGTGGAACATATCCCTTGCTTCTCCTTTGTCCATTACTCTAGTTACCCAGTCAAAGAATACTATCAGGCTGGTTTGACAAGATCTCCCTGCCACAAACCCATGCTGCTTACTATCCAGGAGCCCATTTCTCTCCAGGTAGTCCACTAGGTCCTCTTTGGCTAGTATCCCCAGTAGTTTACCTCTTATAGAGGTAAGACTAATGGTCTATAGTTTCTTGGTTGCTCTTACTCCTTCCTTGAGGAGTGGGACTATGTCTGCTACCCGCCAATCTTTTGGAACCACCCCTTACTGTAGAAAGCTATTGGACAGCTCTGTCAGGGGTTCAGTCAGATCTGACACCAGAAAAAAAAACTGTACAAATGATATCACACACTCTGGCAATGTGGCCACCAAACACCTGTAATATAAAACAGACTATCAGAAGGAATCTGGCTGCATACACCCTCAAATTGGTATCCCCTCAATAGAGGAACTCAATAACAGCGAGACAATTTGGGTGAGGTAAAAATAGTGATAGTGATAGTGAAATGAGCTATATGCCATTAATAGCACATTGTAAGTTCAGAGCTTTAATTTCAGTAGGAAGTCAAAGATGTGTGAATTATGTAGGTAGCTGTTTGTTAGGTCAGTTCTGACTGGGCCATGTGGTGTAGTGGTTACAGTCACACCTGTGTGGCTGGTGGACCTGGGTTCAGGACTGGCTAAGAGGAGACATTTTTCTTTTGTATTTGTTTAAGTCCCATTTCTCCTGTCCTGTTTAAGTCCCATTCCTCCTATCCTGTCTAAGTCACGGTCCTCCCCAGGTTGCCCCCTCAATGTTCTCCCTCTCCCAACCTGTGTTCCCCTGTGCAGTAGCCCCCCCCCAAGTTTTTCCCTATCCCTCAATGTCAGCCCCCAGTGAGAGTTATTTTTAGATTGGGCGGTGCATGGGGTGAAAAGGAAGTGTAGCAGCATTGATTTCGGACCATGTCGTAGTGCTCTGTGCTGCTTTGCTTGGCACTGTTTTCTCCTCGCTGTTTTTTGTTGGTGCCATTTTGTTGGCACCATTTTCACATGGAACCCTTCAAAATCCAAAGTAAGTCAAAAACAGAAATAAAATACTCATTCACTTGTAACTTCATTATGTATTTATTGTTCACACGTTTTACTAGATATGTACAGTGCTGACATACAGTACACCCTGGATCTACGCTACATGTTCAGTGATTTCAATTATACCAGTATTATAAATAAATATAGCCAGTGTTATTACAATTTGTATCCCTCCCTTTTTGTTATCCTATAATTTAGCAAACTTGTCAAACACTCTACTGAGTTTTAATGTAAGCAGTGTGTTTACCGGTATTTGCATTTCTGGGTCTCAGGTGGGGTGCTGGCTGTTGTAACTGCAAGCAGAACGCAAAAAGGGCTGCTCCCAGGCAGATGTGCCATGTCTAACAAAAGCAGCAGCAACAAATAAAAGACAACCCCGTCCACTAGCATAAATATCAAAAAAGTAAGTTTATTACTTACAAAATGCAGTCAATTCAATTCAATTCAGTTCTTTGTTTTACCAGGCGGAACACCATTGAGATGAACTCATTTGCAAAGTGGACCTGAATATGGTTCACAATAAGTACAGCAGTTATACATAACAACAAGAAGCCTCTTTACCAGGCCGCATACAGTTACATGCAATATACAAGGTACAGGACTTGGAAGGATAACATAGATAAACAAAGCAGCACTCAATGTACCATTGAGCTTATGCACTACACAGTCATGAACAATATACAATATATATAATATGTGCACAATATGTGTGGTAAAAATATGTGAGATAAACAAGAAAGAAAACCTCCAAGGGTGGAGTTTAAACAACAAGTGCAAAGGCAGCAAAGTGAGACAAAAGAAGAAGAGCGGCCAAGAGGAGTTTGGGTACAGACTAAGGGCCTGCAGGTAAGGAAGGGACAAGTCAACAGGAAATAGACAGGACGAAGTATTTGAAGGTCATTAGCGGAAGCAATTACATGTCTCCTTAAATGACCACAAGAACAGGTTTTTGAAGAGAGACAGCTTCACTGGGAGAGCAAGCCTCAGCATTTTTTGTGCATTATTCCAAAGAACAGTAAGGGTGTGACTTATTGCCACCCGGCCAAAGCGCGTTCTTACCTTAGAGATTAGAACAGAAATATAGGACAGACTTCTTAGGGGGTAGTTACCAGGAATGCAAACAGGCAGGCAGTCGATAATATACTGTGGAAGCATATGAATGATGGCTCTGTAAGTCCATAGGATTGCACTTTTGTGTCACCTGTAACTGAGTGAACTCCAACCTATTGAAGTATAGAGTCTACAGTGGTGATTGGAATAAGGAGCACCGGTAATAAATCTAAGTGCCTGATGATATAGAGAGTCACGTTTGGAAAATGCCATGCTTGTACCATGCCCATAGAAGACATCAGCAGTCAGATCATGCCACACAGAGAACCTGCACCAATCCACACTAGGCCCGACATGCGCTCTTTGTCAGGGATGGTCATTCATTTCATCACTCCACAATAAACTTGACACTTGGAATTTGTACTAGGTGACATGATGATTTTGTAGGACGTTTCTATCCAATTGAATGAAATCTATAGTAAATTTACCAATTGAATGGTTATAAATTTCTGTTATATCCTATAGTTTATTTTTATAGCACGTGTAGTGATCCTGCAACTCTTAATATATATTAGCATATTTATTATAATAGCTATTGTATATGAAATTATTAAGGGCATTCCCTAAATGATGTCATAGAGCTTTGCTGTTTTTTGTTAACCACTTGCATTTTTTTCACAATTGAATTATTTGGTGTACTGTTACTTTGAGTTGTTTCTGTATTTATTGTGGATTGATGAACTGAATGGCCATCCCTGATGAAGCGCACGTGTGCTAAACCAGTTGGGCCTAGTGTGGATTGGTGCAGACTCTCTATGTGGCACACTTTGACTGCACTTTGTAAATAATAAACTTACTTTTTTTATATTTATGGTGGTGGACGTTGTCTTCTTTTCTTTGTTGCTGCTGTAACTGCACCCCATAAAAATAGATGTGATCACCATGGTTACACCGGAGCACACCAAATGGCTGTGCATTTGCTGTAGCCAAAAATTGTCTATTTGAAAAAAAATTGAGGTTGCTGGCCCTTTATGCTCTGGATTTCTTTGCACTACCATTGCAATGTAAAACACTCTGACACATATGGAGTATGTGTCTCAGTACTGTATTCAAAGACAGTTCAATGGATTGTTTTCTATTAATTTCTGTTACTGAATGATTACTAGTACAGTCTGTACTGATTATTCCCTTGGTGCATCCACAGATAGGCAATATATACACAACACATTTGTGTTCTCTTTAATATTTTTTAACACTGCTTACTATACTAAGCTTGTTTTGATAATATGTGACCCCCTTAGAATGGAAAGGTTGAATCTGGACCAGTTGCTCACCAAATGGCAGGCCCGTGCTCCCAACCCACCCAGCCCACTGTGGGCTGCTAATGGTAGCCACTGGAACAATACACTAGTGTCTCAATAAGTTTATCTGCTATAGAGTTAAGACTAATGATCTGCAGTTTCCCAGGTACTCTTTGTCTCCTCCTCTGTGGAGTGGGATTACGTTCACTACTCTCCGATCTTTTGGAACCACCCCTTACTGTGGAGAGCTTTTGGACAACCCTGCCAGGGATTCAGCCTGTTCTGATATCAGAAAGAAACTGTATCAATGTGGAGGTGCTGGCGCCCGTATCACTTTTTTCCAGAGGGGTGGGGCCCTGTTACTCGGTACCAAGACAGGTGATCCCTCAAATCCTGTTACCAGCAATAGGGGGCAGAAGCTTGAGACCTTCCCCGGGACAAGAAAATGGGAGCCCTTAATGGATGTGGGAGCATGCTGAGTGTCATCTGCCTAAATGTTGCTGTTTCTCCCCTCATGACCCCTCCGACAGATATTCAGGATGATCCCTGGTTCTGACAAGCCAGATGCACTTATGTGTACATCCTTTTCACACTCAGTCTCTCAAACTGCACTGCAACCTGTGCTAATACAATGGGAGATATGCCCCCTTCACGTTGGAAGAGGACACTATATTTTGGATGTTTCAGTCTCTTTCTGTCATCCCACCAGTGTGCCAGGGCTGGAGCACAAACCCAGGTCACCACTGCACTATCAGGCTGGTTCATAATAATGTGTTTTAATTCTATAATGTACTGTACTTTGAGGCCCAGATATTCAAACTGCACCTGGCTGTGGCACAAGCCCAGGCACAGCTCAAATTGGCTGCGCAGGGATGTGGACTGGGCGATATTCAATGGAGCTGTGCCATGGCTCAGCAGCATTGAATATCCCCACCCTGGCCACCCGCAGTGTGCCAGTGGCCAGAGTGGAGCATGGAGATGCGCTAGCGCAGAAACCATAATATTCAAAAGTTGACATGCAAATGGGGCCATAATGTATGCAAGGTGCACATGGGGCCATTTGCATGTCATTATGGCCCCATTTGCATGCAGGTGCACCGATCCCCGACGACTTGCACCTGGCGCCCTGCTAGGCAGCAGCCGTCAGGGACCGATGCCCCCTGTAGCGCGGCAATGTGCTCCACAGCCCGATCACAGGCTGCAGTAAAAAAAGGAAAATCATAAATCCCTGGTGGTCCAGTGGACCGCTGCCCGCCCAATTGCAGGCTGAGTAAATAAATAAAATCCCTATCATCCCTGGTGGTGCAGTGGACCTGCCCGCCTGATCGCGGGCTAAGTAAATAAATATGAATCATCAATATCCCCTGGTGGCCCAGTGGACCCTCCATCCCATCCACCCACTGAATCCCACCACCCCACTCCCCCTCAGTCAGCGGCAGGCGGCAGCACCCCACCTGCCGGCCGCCCTGCCACCCTGCCGCCCACCAACTGACACCGTCGGAAGGGCTGTACGCCCATTGGTCCACTGCGTGAGCCAATGGGCATGCAGCCCATACCGTACTACACATTCCAGATATGTGAATGGATCAGGTGCACTGGACCACCAGGGATATTGAGGAGTATATTTATTTACTCAGCCCGCAATCGGGCGGGCAGGTCCACTGGACCACCAGGGATGATAGGGATTTTATTTATTTACTCAGCCCGCAATCGGGCTAATAGGGATGTTATTTATTTTACTTAGCCTGCGATCGGGCGGGCAGCAGTCCACTGGACCACCAGGGATATTGGGAAGTTTATTTATTTACAGATGAATCTTGTTCTACAGATGCCCACAATCGGGCATGGGGGGGGGCACCACCAGCGAGGTGCAGCCGGAGCTCAGGTGGCCACCCACAGGTGGCAGCTGCCGTGTTGCACCCTGCAATGTGGCAGCTCACCTGTGGGTAGCCATCCGTTGTTCCTTTTTTTTGGGAATCAACTTTGTGCTGGCGCAGGTGGGGTAGCGCATACATGGCTCTGCACTTCCCGGGCTGACTATCGGGCTGTGCAGAGTATGCATGGGCACGCCACCCCTACCTGCGCCTGCATACATTACTAATGCACTCCAGTGCATCGGGATTTGTGCCGTGCACTTTTCCCATTTGAATATCACGTTGGGGCACATCAGTGGGTTGCGCATGGCGCAACACTATTGCACCATGTGCAACCCTTTTGAATATCTGGGCAAGAGTGCATAACATAAAGTTCTGCTATAAATAAAGTGAACTTTAACATTTTTATAAAGTTGGTTTAAAAAAAAGGCATTGCATTTTATTGTATGTTGTGCATAGAATACACAACACCAATAAAGTAAATCCTGTGTCGCAGGGTTGTTAGTACTTCATGACTCCTACTTGTACAGGGTTAGCAGCCTGTACAAATGTGGGTTCAAAAAGCTAAGCAAGCAATAATACCTGACAAGGTAGGCAGTATTAGGCAATACCAGACTGCCCAGTGGCATAATGAGGCCCGACACTGCAGACAGAGGGCCTTATAGCCCCTGGATGGTCTGGTATTGCCCATACCACCCATCTTGCAGGGTATTATTGCGCTTAGAAAATGGGCTATTAGTGGTATTTTTTTATAAAATAATTAAAAATGTCACCAATTTACTTAAAACAGTAGAATATATTAATAGAAAGGATTTTGTTATAAAGTAGTCCCACTGCTGCTGGTATAGCTTCCAGTAGAGGGCACTTTTGTTTTTAAATACACTTTGTGTGCCTAGATGTGCTTGACAGGCCATTTCCCCATTTGTTTTTCTGCCTGGTTCTGTCGTTTTGTCTTTGTACCACTCTGTTTTGGTTTTTTTTTATGCTAAGTGTGGCTGTGGGTAAAGAAAAGAGTATTGGTGCAGAAAGAAGCCATTGCAGTTTGCAGTCAGGAGTGAGGACGGTAGTGACGAGCTGCTGTGCTGTGAGAGTCGCGTAAATGGGGGGTATTTGTATGTGTTTTGCCAGACTACGGAGAGTAAGTACTGCTGCTGGGAATGGGTGCTTTCTCCTCTGCAAGGAAATGACGAGACAAGGGCAGCAAAGAGGTACATCTCTGTTTTTTTATTAAAAGGTGAAGCTGGTATGCTTTTTTCCAAGTTCTTTTCCTTTGCAAGCAGGAAAAACAGTGACAGAAAGGCAGGCGTAGCGCGAGGCAAGCCGTGAGAAACAGACGAGAAAATGCTGCCAATTTACTGTATTTAGAATGAAAAAAAACATTTCTTTGTTTGGTTTCTTCACTGGTGCCGATTTTAAAAGTTGGAATGCCTTTTGCTGTTGGTGTGTACTGTGGCAGTTTGTATATTCTGAGGTCAGTCTCGCTAAGCGAGACAAAAAAATGGCGATGTTTTCAAATCAGGTGCCCAGTGGTTCAACCAATTAAGAAGCAGCCTGGACACAATGATTACAGGGATGAACATAGTAGGGTTGGCATGGCTGGCACTTTAAACTTGCAGGGCTCTCACTGTAAGTTAATGTACCCCATGCCAGCCAATCAGGTTTCAGTATTGTTTTCCCTATTTTCTAAATAAAAGTAAGGCTCTGCCTCCTTCCAGATAAGTCAACAACAGTAAAAATTAGGCCATACACAGAAACATTGCTGGTGTTTAATTTGGCAAAAGATGTGAGGAAAGTGCAAAAGATGTGAAATACAAAATTAATAGTAAGTGTCACCCCCCCCCCCCAATTTGGTTTGCTGACTGATATGACAGGGGGTGATCATGGCCCAGGGTACTCCTGTCTCAAGAGGTATCTGATGGTTTGTCTCACTAGGAGACCTTTGCAAACAATCATGCAGTCTGTCTGGTTTACTCTTTCTACTTTACATAGGAACTGCTGAGACAAGCACTATGATTTGATGGAAATAATACACTGACACAGGAATATCTAGTCTTTTACTCTCCTTTACTGAGACAGTTCTCATGTGAGGCACAACAGTTAATTCATCTAGTCACATAGACCTAAATTAATTTGACATCAATATAATTATTTATGGTAACTCAGTACTGCTTTGTCCAAGCACTGAAGTTGTGGCCTGACCTGTACCATTGTACTGGACTGTCTTGGTCCCTGTTACCTTGGCAGTGCCAATACTTGTAGTCACCTTCCTGGTCTCATCTTACTGATTTGAACTGGGAAGCTCAGTTCCCTGAATTGAAACCTTACTGCCCTAAGTGAAAACTCTATTAATATGTGCAGTCTGTACTGTCTCATTGAACAAGGCATCCAGTACTATTCAGGGTAACTGAATGACTCATGCCCACTGGGCCAGTGTCCCTAACTGTGCCCTAGTGTATGGGACTATCTGATTCCCCTGCACATCTGGCAGGGCCCACATCAGCCAAAGCTCCACTTTTGTTGTGACACCTTGTAGCCCACTCTCCTGTGGACTGCCCACTTGTGCGGTGACAACAGCCCAGCTTTACCTTGTTTGAGGACCCTACTGCATTCTAGGAGATGATCTCCTACATGCACCTCAGAGACTTTCTCCTTATGTAACCTAGCTTGTAGCTCTAATCCTGATTCACTTCCATCCTTCTATGTCCTTGGATGGACTGACTGCATGTTTACCAATGTCACCCCCCTCAGTCAAAATATTCATGATCCCACCCCGTGGAAATCCTCGTCAGGTCCACCAGCCATTAATTTGCACTCCTTGAGACCATACTCCCAGGAATCCATGGGATACTCTAAGTTTTTCCATCTAGGGCTATGGGTTTGACTCCCACCTTTGAGCCATGGGTCGAGGAATGTCTGCGTGATGAAGGTTCCTGCTTGTCATGACAGACATCCAGATGCATAACGTGACACCCTTTTGGTAGCACAGCATCAAAACTCAGTGTCATCCAAAAGCCTCAAGTGTGATAAACACTGCAGTCCCAGGTGGGAACCTGCATCTGGAACTGTAACCAACTGGCCCATGCCCTGAGTAAGTCACAATGACAGACAACATCCTGGGCCAGTCCCTATGGAATCATGTCAGCACCTCAGTGCATCCGGCCACAAAGATGCTATGTGTGTGGAGCAACCCCAAGCCAGAATCCAGTAACCTTGCATAAGGCACTGCGTTAATTCCCTGCCCATCATCCAAAGGCAACAGCCAGCAAGGGCTCCTGGGCTGTGATGCCCTCTGCCCTACATTCTGAGCTGGCTAGCCACTTGTTCTCCTTCTTCTATTTAAAGACTCATTTCTGCAGGTTGCTGCCTTAAAGCAGAGTCGGTGTGTTTTGCTTACAGACAGAAATTGAAGAGGCTTTTTGAGGCAACATAAGTGGGATAAGTTGCGGGAAACTTGTTGAAATAGTGTCTTTATTATTGTCTGTAGGGTAAATTGAAACAGCCACAATATTTAAGGTCAATAATAAAGAGCTGTGTCTTGTCCTGTAGCTTAGTGGCTGGGTGAAAATTGTTTGGCCTGAAGCCTCAGCTAGGTGATAATCGGAGGAGGGGCTGAGTGAGTCACATTTCTGATTGCAGGTTGGTTTTGGATTACTATATAAAGACTCACTCACAACAGCCATTTAGGACTCTCTTTAAGTGAGCCAATCAGTCATTGCCTGATATATAAAGAAGTAGCCATCAAGCAGACCTCTGCACAAAAAACCACAGCACAAAGGTCAACACAGGGGAATCGGTCAAGAGGGAGTCAGCCAAGGGAGGCAGCCAGTGGCTGTACACTGCCCCGCAAACCGTGAGTAGGTAAAAAGGGTAAACATGTGTCTACAGCCACAAGGCATCAGGTAGGAAAAAAGGTGTAGCACCCCTTACAGGGCTGAGCTATTCTAGAGGTTCAAACTTACAAAAACATAGAGGTCATTAAAATTCCCTATATAGGGTAGGGTAGGGTAATAAAAGGAATTTACAGGGGTAAAATAACAGAGAATGCAGGTAGGATAGGATGATGGGAGTGATGCAGTGTAGTGACTGTGGGGTGGTGGTCTTCATGGAGACTTTCTGGAGGCTGTGTTGCTGCCTTATCTTTGTGCACACTTTGGGTTGAGGAGGAGGTTGCCAGACTCAAGGCCAAGCTGGCTTGGGTTTGGAGGACCTTCTTCCCTACCCAGGGACCACCTAGTCCACTGCTGCTACCTCAGAGGTTGCCCAGAAGGAGGAGTGGCCAGACAACAGTGGGTTCAGGGAGGGTTAGGGTGATGAAGCGTAGATACATCCCACAGCTGGTTCCACTGCAAAACTCCTTGGCCACACTGATAGAGCAGGAATGTCCCACAGAGGCACCTAAAGTAGTGACCTGGGTGGATGTTGGGGCTGTCCATAGTGGAGACCCCAAGGGGGTGGCAGAGGCCTCTAGAAGGGGAAGAAGTGAATCCTGGTGGAGGACTCCATGATGAAGGGGATAGAGTTGAGGACAGGTAAGAACAAGGAGAGGGAGGTTCAGTGCCTTCCCAGCACCACAGCTTGCAGGGATGGAAAGAAGATCTAAAGGATCACTGTGACAGCAGGAAGGGAGGGAGAGCTAGACGTCATTGTCCAACTGGGGACTAATGACCTCACTAGGGATGAGCCAGCAATAGTTCAGGAGGAGTTCAGGGAATTAGGGAGGGGTCTTAGGCAGGTGGCATGATCTGTGACCTTCTCGGAAGCGCTACCTGTCTTTGACTGGGGGGAGGACAGGACTCTCCACACCAGGAACTTTGATGCATGGCTGAAAGAATGGTGCAGAGAGGAGGGTTTCAGCTTCACTGGGGACTGGGGCCCCACCAGGAGGGACAAGAGCCTGTACAGAAGCTACAGCCTGCATCCATCCAGGATGGAAACCATAGTCCTCTGTGAATGGTTATCCTGGTGCAATGAAAACCACGATTGAAATGTGGCAATACCAGGCTATACTCTGATCAGAAATGTCAGGGTAGGTAAAAAAGGGGGGCGAGTGGCTCTTTATGTTAGGGATAAAATAAAAGCCATGGAAATATAGGGAGGAACTGAAGTACTATGGGTCACCCTGGAAACATATAATGTTGCTACTATTCTTATAAGTGAACTACAGATCTCCAGCACAAAGGAGAGAGGTGGGTAAGGACATGATGGAAGCCATCCAAAGCATGACATGCAAGAGGAGGTGTTGCTGGTGGGGACTTCAATCTACCAGATGTGGATTGGAGCCTACCAGCTGCAGCAACAGTCAGAAGTAGGGACATCCTGGACTCCCAGCAAGGGGAATTCCTCAGGCAACTAGTTAAGAAGCCCCACTTATAAAGGGGTGATACTGGACCTGGTACTGACAAACTTGAACAGTGTTGCTGACATCATGGTGGGTGACAACCTGCTATCCAGAGATCACCATACAGTGTGGTTCAACATAAAGACGGTGCCAGAACTAAGCCGCACTAAGATGAGGGTCCTGGACTTCAGGAGGGCCAATTTCAGGAAAATAGGAGAATGCCTAAGGGATGCCCTGACAAGAATAGAGGATCTGGGCGAAATCAAGGAAATATGGGCAAAAATAATGAGAGACATTGAAAAAGCAACAAATCTCTGTGTCAGGCAGGTTAACAAGGGCAAGAGGAAAAAGAGACCACCATGGTTCTCTAAAGAGGTAGCAGAAAAAGAAAGAACAAAAAAAACTAGCATTTAGAAAGCAAAATAACACACAGAAGGAGGAGGATAGGGAAAACTACCAGGAGAAACAAAGGTATGCAGGGAAGGCAGTTAGACATGCAAAGGCTCAACTAGAGGAGAATATTGCCCAATCAGTAAAAGAAGGAGCTAAAACTTTTTTTAGATATATATATAAGTGAGAAGAGGAAAACCAAAGGGGGAATAGTAAGGATAAAAGGGGAAGAAGTGATTTGCGAGGAGGAGGACCAAAAAAAGGCAGACATATTGAATAAATACTTTTATTCAGTATTTACAGAAGAAGGAGCAGGTGATAGGCCAAAGATAAGGGACAAGGGAATAAATGGTAGGCAGGTGGTCCTTTTACAGAGGAGAAAATCCTCAAGGTACTAGCATAATTAACAGTAGACAAGGCAATGGGACCTGATGGGGTATACCGCAGCATACTGAGAGAGCTCAAAGAGGTGCTGGCTGCACCTCTGACAACTGTTCAACTTATCATTAGCAATAGGGGAGGTTCCAAAGGACTGGAGGAGGAGGAGGGCAGATGTGGTCTCACTTCAGAAAAGTGGGAACAGGGAGGAAGCAGAAAACTACTGATCTGTCAATCTGACTTCGGTAGTGGGCAAAGTAATGGAAACACTACTGAAGGAAAGGATAGTGAACTACCTTGTAACGAGTGGATTACAGGATCCAAGGCAACATGGTTTCACAAGGAGGAGGGGAGGTCTTGCCAGACAAACCTGATCAAGTTTTTTGACCAGGTGATCAGGGTAGTGGATCAGGGAGGAGCAGTAGGTGTGGTCTTCCTGTATTTCAGTAAGGTTTTCAACATCAGTTCACACAGAAGACTGGTGAACAAGCTGACCTGTCTGGGAGTGGGTTAAAAAGTTATAAACTGGGCAAGAAGCTGGTTAAGCTACAGGAGTCAGAGGGTGGTGGTGAATGGTATCCACTCTGGAGAAGTCAAGGTGACCAGCAGGGTGCCTCAGGGCTCAGTACTACAATAGACCCAGTCCTCTTCAGTGTCTTTATTAGCAACATTAAGAAGGACTAGAAGGGAAAGTATGCTTGTTTGTGGATGACACAAAAATCTGCAACAGAGTAGACACACCAGTGGGGGGGAAGGGGTGAAGGATGATTTGAAAAAGTTAGAATAATGGTCAACGTTTAGCAGCTGGGTTTCAATGCTAAAAATGTGCAAAATCATTTATTTAGTTTATTTTTAGTTTATTTATTTAGTTTTTTTGTTGACCAGATAAGTGCACTAGACAAATCCTGCCTATTTTCAGGCACGACCCGGGGGAGGGGGATACAGATGAATGCCAACTGACCTTGAGCCAGATTAAACTGTTGGTGGTATTTTTAATGAACGAGGGAAATTTGGCCAGGACACCGGGGAAATTCCCCTACTCTTTTCGATAAGTGCCATGGGATCTTTAACATCCACCTGAACTACCACCAATCCAGGCAGATGGGACCTCGGTTTAATGTCTCATCCGAAAGACGGCACCTCAGAAGTGCAGCACCCCTCTCATGCTGCACTACAGTGTCAGTACTGGGATATTAACCCAAGTGCCAGATGTGGGAACTGAACCCACAGCCCTCTGATCTCCCGGCCTCAGAGGCAAGTGTGCTACCTACTGAACCACTGATCATGCACTTGGGGCACAGAAACCCAGGGGCTGTGTACCAGTTGGGAGTGGTAGGGTATACTGTCATGTGCGTGACTGCGATTTAGCGACCCCCAAAAGGGTGACTCTATCACAGCGCATGGCACAGTGGCTACTGGGCAGCTACAGTGACTGGATGGGGTGATTTGGCAACTGCAGTGACATGAAGTCACTACAGGTATGCATGTGGGGGGATTGGGAGCAAGCACCCTACAGGTACATGCACGGGGGGAGAGAGCACGCCCGGTGAGGGGTGGGAGGGGATTTGAGGGCTGGTGGTGTGGTAGGCTGCCAAACTGGCCCCATGGTGTAGCAGGTTGGCTCATGGCTTTGGTGGCTAGGGTGCTGGGTTCGGGTCCGGGCACGGGTTTGTTTTTCTTGAGCCTGGCCCAAATTTTATTTTTTTTACATTTTGCCCCCCCCGACATGCACCCCCTGGAGTTGAGAATCCTTAAGTAGGGTGGTGTGGGGTGGTGCTGGGGGCATATAAATGTAAAAAATGCAAGTCCCCGGCACCTTTTTGTTGTGCACTGGGGAGTCAGAGTGCTGAAAATGATTTTCAGCCTTCTGACTTCATCGTAATGGCGATTGCCCTTTGGCACCGTTATCATATAGCACTGAGTGGAAGTACTGGCTACTACCAAACAGGAAAGGGACCTGAGGGTAATAATTTCTGATGATTTGAAGGTAGCCAAGCAGTGTGATAAGGCAGTGGAGAAGGCTAGCAGGATGCTAGGGTACACAACATGGGGTAACACCAGTAGGAAGAGGGAGGTAATATTACCCTGTACAGATCACTGGCAAAACCAAACCTCAAGTACTGTGTCCAGTTCTGGAGGCTCCACCTCTGGAAGAACATTGATAAGGTGGAGGTGGTACAAAAGAGGGCTACGAAAATGGTGCAGGGCCTGCATCAAAAGCCCTATGAGGAGAGACACAAGGAACTGAATATGTACTCGCTGGAGGACAGGAGGGAAAGGTGGAATATGATAGAAACATTCAAATACCTAATAGGTACTAATAAGGTACAGGAAGGTAGCATTTTCCATAGAAAAAGAAGCTCAAGGACAAGGGGTCACACTATGAAGTTGGAAGAGGAAGGAAATGTGAGGAAATACTTTTTTACAGAGAGAGAGTGGAGGACACCTGGAACAGCCTTCCAGCAGAGATGGTGGGTGGCAAAACGGTGATGGGATTTGAGTGTGCATGGACAGATACATGGGAACCTTGGCAGTAAGGCAAGGGGAGGAGATGACTGGAGCTCAAGTAGGGTCTGCTCGTCTGCAGGGGCATGGTAGGCAGGGAAAACTGAGCAGACTAGGTGGGTCAAGAGGGCCTTATCTGCCTACAACTTTATGTTTCTACGCGTCTTCTTACATCCACCAAAAGAGCTCATAACCACATGCCTCAAATGTCCCTTTTATAGAACTATGATTCTCTCATCACTTCTGCCCCACAGAGGTTGACGTGGTGTCACCAAATACATTAAGGACATGGCTAGTAACAACCCTGCCCCCTACCATTGGGAAAGGGTTTGTTACATACAGGTATCTAAAAAAATTTAATTAATTTTCCATTAAACTTGCCCTGGTTTTCAACAAGTAAAGATTAACTTTAAAATCCCATTGACACCTTCTCATATATGAGTTTGTACTTTGAGTGTATGCAATTTTTAGCTATCCTGCTGTGTAGCACATTATCAACATGTTTATGACAGCAAGTGCTGAATATCTCCCACAATAACAAATAACATTCACTGGCAAAGCAAGCTACCTTTTTATTCTTAATATAAAAAAGTGTTATTTTGCACCTAACGTTTTATTATTATAAAAAGTTAAATTGTTGCACCATTTTACAAAAATTCTTTGCATGGAACAATGACATTTTACAATCCACACAGCAAACACACACACACACACACACACACACACACACACATATATTGCTTGCCCAGCATTGTGGCAGTAATGACTTTCGCTATACTGACTGGCAGAGGTCACTTGTTTTCTAATCCAGATTCAGTGGAAACTGTACAAGCTGCTAAGTAAGCCAGCTCCTTATTAAGTGGGACGATGCCCAGTGTACAAGTATGGCTCATAAGACACTGAAGAAACAATAATAATGTTGGCTATTGCAATGGTTCTAGTATTTATTATTTTCAGGCACGACTTGGGAGAGTACAAAACAAAGAGTAGGCGTTACAATTGTATCATACAATAAGTTAATAGCAACCTAATGCAACTTGGCAAAATGCTCAAAATATTACAAGCAATAAGCATCAATAAGCTATAGTCACATAACTAGTAGCAAATCATATCGCTAGCAGAACATATTATAATAGTATACTGTAACAACAGTGGCCACAGAGCAAGGTAGCAGAAAAAATATTAACCAGAAAGAAGGAATCAGTCTAGTGATGCACGGGATATAGATTAACCACTGACATGGGTTTCAGGCACAAGTACAGACATATGCAGACAGCAGGAAATCCCAGAACTTAAGTCAAAATAGTTGGTGAGTGGACATTGTTTGCATCTCCAAGATGAGAGTATTCCAAAAATGTGGGGTGAGAAAAAGGAAGTAGTGCTGCCCAGGTTCTTGGAGAGCTTGATAACACAAAGTAAAGACATAGTCAATGGCTTTTGGGTGTAAGTACAAGAATAACTAAGAGAAATTCAGCCAAGCAGAATGATACCTGAGACTGGAGTATGTTATCTATGAAACAGACAAGCATAAATGAGCACATATTAGTGGGAGATAGTGAACTAAAGCCAGTATTACGCAACCAATTGCTGATGAAGCATTTTGCCAGGAGGGCAAAATGACATACAATATTGTATTCCACATCCAATTTAGATATGTGTCTTTTGGAAGTATTACAATAGGCCAATAAGCTACAGTGCAAGTGAGGCAGAAGTATACCATGGGCAATCACTAGATGATCTTTGAGCATAAGATTATGTCTGACTCTATTGGCAAGGCCCAGTTGAGAGCTCACCAATTTGTGACAGCATTTATATGGAAAGTAAAGTCAAGTGAGGAATCCAAGGGGATACCCAGATACTTAGAGTGTGACAGTTTCAAGCAGGGATCAATCAATACTGGAGACTGTTAACACCTTGTTGCTCACATAAAGTAGTAGAGTTAGAATCCTCCTAACTGGTCTAGTGGAGATTATCTTGTATGTATCTCACCTGGTGTACCACTTTGAGGGTGTAACCAGAATTTGGCCAATGGTTAGACCCTATCCAAAAATATGTATTCTACTTTTTATGAGAAAAAAACTTTTCATTTTCAGGTTATCTAAATATAATATCAAATCTATTTTTTTTTAAATCAACAACCTGAAGGTTTAATACAGATATATATATATATATTTTTTTTTTACAATAACAAATATGTACATACAGGGAATTACTCCATTACCAAAGTGATTGGTATGAAACCTACCTTCCTCCCAAGAACTACTCCTTCAAATGGGATACCAATAATCAACCTGGGGACAAGCAAGTGATTAAGCTTATGATATGGAGACATCATTTCCTGAAAAAAAAAACTACCATATTTCTGATACAAAAGGAAAAAATGACTCCACGATTACAATTTAATGATGATTATGAAACAAAAAAAGTAACACAAAGGTAATTGGATAAACTGAGATATAGTTCACAAATAAAGCACCCCATGCATGGAGAGGCTCAGTACATGCTAAAAAGGTGGTTCTGAGCTTCTCCACTACATGCCACACACCCAGCCCCGACAGTTACACAGGGACAGGATTTCTTATCCCTGGCTGGCCCAATACATGGATGTGAAGCTCCGTGAAGTGGAAAGGGCCAACCAGGGTACCAGACCTGTGCTGCACTGTGGGCTTTCAGTGGAAAGCACAGCCAGTCCTTCAGTAGATCCTCTGCTCCACAAGAACAGGGGATCATGGGATATGGTAGTACATGTCTCAGAGGCAATGATGCATAATTGATAATTGTCCAAAATGTGCCCCACAGTCATTATCCTCACCCCTGTACTCTGTGGCAGGAAGGAGGGCTGAGGTCTACTACTGCTGGGCACTGGTGAGTCACCATAGGCTTGTCAGGGGGAAGTACACCTATTATAGCAGCACTCTGCCTAGCATAACAAACTCCCCTCCTCCCCAACGCAGGGCTATCAGAGCACAAAAGGCATCCTGAATGCCTTATATGCCAGTACATCTCTGGCACACCCACTCCCAACTCTTCTGCCCCAGCTGGCTTCACAGCTACATGAGTAGAGGCAGGGTTGGGTCCTAGGAGGGGCACGTGGTGAGGCAGGCTGTTAGTGCATTCACAGGTGTTCTATGGACACCCAATATGTGCATATATTGGCCCTATCTGCTGTGTATCATCGTGGATAGGGACAACATTCTATGGGGCCCAAACTGAGTGAGAGCTTTAATGCTTATAAGTGTAATGACAAAATTAATTCCTGCCATTAGTACTAAAATAAATTAATTGGAATAGGGAGGTGTTGCAAGAATAAAAGAAACTGCATGTCATAAAGATATGTATTTACAATGTTAAGCAGTAGAACTGTTTGCAAAACAAAAGTGTTAATCACTCAGTGCAAAAATTAAGGCAGCCAGGAGGAAAAATTATATTATTGCTCCTGATCAGTCCTATCACTGGAACATAGAATTTGAAACATAGAAACATATAATTTGATGGCAGATAAGGACCGCTTGGCCCACCCAGTCTGCCCATTTCCCTACCTAATGGATAAGCTGCAGATCCTAGTTAACCAGCAGCCTACTACTTTCTACCCCCACCCCCTAGAATTGCCTTATGACTGTCCCATGCATGCTTGAATGCAACCACTGTTTTTGACTTCGCAACCTCCTCCAGAAGGCCGTTCCATGCATCCACAACCCTCTCAGTGAAAAAATACTTCCTTACATTACCTCTGAGCCACCCCCCCCATCTTCAAATTGTGCCCTCTTGTTCTTGCATACTTTTTTTTTTTTTGAAAGATACTACCCTCTTGGACTTTGTTGATTCCCTTGAGGTACTTGAAAGTTTCTATAATGTCCTCCCTCTCCCTCCTTTCCTCGAGGCTATACATATTAAGCTCCTTTAGTCTCTCTTCATATGTCTTCTGGTGCAGACCCTGTACCATTTTAGTTGTTCTCCTCTGGACAGCTTCCATCTTGTCTATGTCCTTGTGGAGATTGGGTCTCCAGAACTGCACACAGTACTCCAGATGGGGTCTCACCAGCTGTCTGTACAGAGGGATAACAACTTCCTGTTTTCTACTGGTGATGCCTTTCCCTATGCATCCCAGTATCCCCCAGCCCTCCTTACTGCCCTCTTACATTGCTTGCCCACCTTTAAGTCATCTGATATGACTATCCCCAGGTCCCTTTCCATTTTTGTTGTTGTTAGTATCTCACCCCCCCACTGTGTACTCTTCCCTTGGGTTTTTGTTTCCCAGGTGCATTACCTTGCACTTCTTAGCATTGAATCTAAGCTGCCATACATTTGACCATTCCTCTAACCTTGCCAAGTCCATTCTCATCCTGTCCACCCCACCTTGTGCATCAACTCTGTTGCAGATCTTTGTGTCATCTGCAAAGAGACATACTTTTCCTTCCAGTCCCTCTGCAATGTCATTTATTAAGACATTGAAGAGGACAGGTCCTAATACTGAACCCTGTGGTACCCCACTAGTAACCCCCCCCTTTCTTCAGAGTGAACTCCATTTACTATTACCCTCTGTGTCCTACTCTCCAGCCAATTCTTTACCCAGGCTATCATCTTGGGACCCACTCCCAGGCTGGCTAACTTGTATATTAATCTTTTGTGTGGGACTGAGTCAAATGCCTTGCTAAAGTCTAGGTAGGCCATGTCCACAGCCCCTCCTTGATCTACTACTTTGGTCACTCTGTCAAAGAAATCAATTAGATTCATCTGGCATGACCTTCCCGCTGCGAATCCATGCTGCCTTGTGTCCTGTGCCCCTCTGGCCTCTAGGTACTCGAAAATTCTTTCCTTCAGAAGTGATTCCATCATTTTCCCTATCACTGAGTTTAAACTAACAGGTCTGTAGTTTTCTGCTTCTGCCCTGCTCCCACTTTTGTGAAGGTGAATCACATCTGCCCTCCTCCAGTCCTCAGGTACCACCCCCATCCTCCCATGATTTGTTAAAGAGGGTAGTCAGTGGTGTCACTAGTTCTAACCTTAGTTTTTTAGAATTCTGGGATGAATCCCATCATGCCCCATTGCTTTGTCCACCTTCAGTTTTAAGAGTTCTTTCAGAACCCTTTCTTCTGTAAATGGGCTGGTATCAACTTCTGTATCCAGAGTGTTTCTATTGTTTGTTTTAGGTACCTCCCCCCTCTTCATTTGTAAATACTGAGCAAAAATATTTGTTTAGTATCTCTGCCTTTTCACCGTCACCCTCTGCCCACCCCCTCCCCTTTATTAAGCCTCACTATCCCTCCCTTAGTCTACCTTCTCTCCCTGATGTGCCTAAAAAAAGGTGTTATCCCCCTTCTTAACCGAGTTGGTTATTTTTTTCCTCAGTGCGGGCCTTTGCTGTTCTGACTGCCTTCCCAGCTTCCTTTTGCTTTAACTGATACACTTCTCTGTCCTGCTCCTTCTGTGATTCCTTGTACTTTCTGAATGCATTCTTTTTCTCTTGAAACTTCACTGCCACCTCTTTTGAGAACCATAGTGGTTTCTTACATGGTTTTATTTTGTTTATTTGCTTCACACAAAGGCTTGTTACCTCAGTGATGGCAGTTTTTATTATTCCCCATTGTTCTTCCACCCCTCCTTCCTGCACATTTGCTAGTGCATTCCTTAGGCACTCACCCATTTTGGCAAAGTCAGCCCTCCTGAAGACCAGTACTTTTGTCTTTGTATGGCTTGACTCTATTGCTGTGTTTATTGTGAACCATACTGTTCGATGGTCACTAGTTTCCCAGATGGCTACCCACTTCTATATCTGTGATCCTCTCTCCATCTCCATTTGAGAGAACCAGGTCTAAGATTGCTCCCTCTCGAATGGGTTCCAATACAAGTTGTCTAAGGCATGCCCCCTGTAGGGCATCTACCTTCTTTAAGTGATGCTGTCCCTTACTTTCCTTTTCTTTTTTTTTACTTCTTTATTGTTTTGGAAGTAAAAAATAATTTCATATGGTCTGGGTCAAAGGACAACAATTGTTTGGCTCCTAGGGTTAGAGGCATGTTTCATGGAAAATTTCGTAAAGCTGGCCTCAGTTTCTTGGATATTCTCCCTCACATGCATAAAACATTTACATTTTTTGTGCAGTAAAAGATACTGTATATCAGAGAAAATTTGATTTTGGGCCAGAGAAATATAAATTGCCCTTTATGTATGCAACATTTATAACTGTAAGGCATGTCTGATGGTGTCCTGAGGTTCAGTGAGGCAGCAGGCGACACCATGCCCCCCCATCACTATTTAAAGCACATGCCACATTCATTCTTCAGGGACCTATTTTCCTTGCTGCAGCTGTGCAGCTGCTGGCTCTTCTGCCTGACCTCCCTGTACTCCCTTTACCATGCTACTACATGGCTGGGGCTTGGGACATCCCTTCCCCTTCACTTTCCGCAGTGTGTTGGTTTCCAGAGCCCTTCTGGCTGCAGCCACCTGTGCTTTGATGCATCATTGGTGGCTGCTACTCTTGCAGTGGTTGCTGGTGTTCCACTTGCTGGCTTCCTTCATGGCTGTGCAAGGGCATCCTTCTAATGCCTCACTCATTTGCCAGTGCTTGCTTTTGGTCTTCTGTGGCTGCTTCACTCTCCCCACTGCAGTTCTACAGTTGTCAGTCTTCACCTGCCACCGGGTCCCTTGCTGCCCGCTGTTGCTGGTGCTTCAGTTCTTGGTGTATGCTGCTCCCCTCACTCCTCCTGCTTTGGTTTCAGTTCCTTGCATGCTCTGTTGTTCCCTTCAGCTAGCTGTCCCCCTCCCCACTCCTGTTTTGTTTTTCAGGGGCTCCTTGCTGGGCTGGCTCCCTCTTCCCTGTCTGCCTCCAGGTTCCCCCAGCTCTAGCTCTGGTGGGCTCCACTTCCTGCATTTGTTTTTTTCTTGGGAGGGGGCTTTTGCTGCCCTTCAGGTCAGGCATATACCTGGCCTCCAACCACGAGGGTCAGTATGCCTTCACATTATGACTTTGTAAAGTACCTAACCCTGCTTTCTTCATCTCCCTGTCTTTGCCCCTCAAGGGTTCAGTATGCTTTCACCTTAGCTTTGTACTGCTCTTCTCCACAGTGGTGGTGTTCTGGCTGAGATCAATCTAGGCATTTTGTAAGCATGTGTTCCTCTGCTTTCAGTTCCCACTAGCTGACCTGGCAGCAGTATGGTGTTCATCTTGAGGTTCATCTTTCACCATTTCAGTCTTACTATTCCTCTTCTTTCTACTACTTTCTGGTAAACACTTCAACAATTAATAATGGGCACATGGCCCAAGTCAAATGTGCATATACCCCACCATCAAGTAACAGGCATACACCTCTCCAGAAACTGGGCATAATCCCACTATCTGCCCTTCAAGGGCTCAGTATGCTTTTGCCTTTTCTGGCTTCATATTGCAATGAACAGTATGCATCCTCTATAGCGTCATACTGCAAATAATCAAGTTCTTCAATGAATCAGTTTCTTGTATCCATGAGCTTTGGTGCAGGAGGGAATTAGGAACAACAGGCCGGAAGCAGCTCTCCCAGTATTTTCCTATTCTGTGGGGTGTTTCAAATCCCAATATTCCTAGCAAGCAGCAGCTGTGCTCCCAGAACACAGTCTCAGCTCCTCTGTGGCTGGAAGTCCTTCAGGTCAGAAGAAGAAATTCACTCATTTCTTAGTTAAAGCAGCACCTCTCAGGTCAGCCTCATGCTTGGGTTAACAGTTTTATGTTACCCCTGGAGGGATGGTTATCTGAAGCCGTGGATCCCCAGAGGTTTCCTCTATTGGAGGGTTTTCCCTTCCTCTGTGTGTGAAGCAAGCTACAAGGCTTGGGCATTGTCCCATAAGTTAACAACAGTATTTTGCGGGCCATACGCAAAGCTAGCTACAGGCACAGGGTACTATCTATCTTGAAAGACAGAAAATTCATGACAACTTACACCAATGTTGTGCAACATAACCACTCAAACCCAAGGAACATGATGTCACAGATTCTACCTGGCTCAATGAACTTTTTAGCCTACCATTGTTTTCATACACAAGGGTGTCGTGTGCACATTTATGGAACCCGAATAAACAGATGAGAGAAAGAAAAAAGTGCCCTAGCTGGGATTTGAACTCAGGTCACCTCTAATACCGTTCCAGTTGTGCTACATTGCAATTCTCTACTTTAAGGCCTTGCGCTGCATCCCTAACTTGTTCTTGAAATCCAAGTAGGAAAAGAACTAAGTCTATGTGCTTGTGTAGTTTGCTTTTCTTCAAACTTTTTTTTTTTTTGCATCTTTTTTCTCCCCCAAACAAATGTAAAAACTAAATCTGAAAACAATCACGTATTCAGGCACACAGGCTTAGTTTTTTCTACCTCAATTTTCTTTTTCTTATAACTTTCAAATTTTTTTCACTCCATAGCACTAATGAACAGGTTACTACCATCCCTCACTACCACATCAGAGACAATTTTTAAATCCCACCCGAAATATGTATTTGGTGTGACCCTGAAAACACATTTTGAATATGATTTAAAACCTGCCACTTACAGAACGTGGTCATGAGAAAGGGTAGTAACTTGCAAATTGGTGAAATTTGGGAGAAAAATATTTAAAAATGTCAAAATTCTAAGTAAAAGAAAATTGGGGTGGAAAACATTTCTTTAATTCTACCCCATGCCTGTCTGTGGGAAATAACTAGTGATCTACTTAAAATGGTCACGGGCCCCTGTTTGTCTATTTTTAGGTCCTTGATTCAAGAAGATATGTCTGTCCTATTTTGCAGCCCACTGACTAAATTTACATCAATTGTCTTATATCCTTTCTCAAGGAACCTGTCAGACATCTCATTTGCCCTCCTGTCATAGCATTCATCAACTGAGCAATTCCAACAAAGCCTCAGAAATGGGCAGCATAGAAAATTGTGTATCAGGTGTTCTGGGTGACAGTCACTTGCCAACAGAACAGAGCTGATATCGGCAGCCTTACGTAACAAGTTAGTAACAATTAACTCATTGACTCCCTTTGAAATTAGATTCAGCAATCAGATGCAGAATGCCATCTAGTGGAGAAAGTAAGATTGCAGCATAGAAAAATAGCCAGTCTAACACCTTAGCTAAAAGGAAGGCTTCCTTTTATATGAATGGTTAGAGCTGCAGCCTCTGAGACCAGGGATAAAAGGATCAATCCCAGGTCTGGCACTGAGATGTGCAAACCTGTAATTCAGATTATGGAAGATGTCTCCCCACAGAGCTGGGAATAGACGTTACACTAACCTCCTGCCATGCCAGCATCCCAGGTTTGGGAACAGACGCTGGTCACTCAGGGGCTGGGGGGAATGACCACCCCAAGGATAGCTCCCTTCCCTCAGGGAAAGGGGGAAGGTGTGTCTAGCTAGGTGACTGGCATCTAGAGGATCTGGGTGGAAATGCAGAGGGATACCAGGGAAGGTATCCCACCCGCTTAACACTGGTGGGAGGAATCTCCAAGGAGTGAGAGCTTGCACAACACATCACTGCACACGTTGTTGGCCCAGGAAGAAAACACCAGAAAGAACCCCCCCCAACCATGGCAGGATGAAGGGCTGGTCCTCCATTGGTCCCGCACCAGAGACTGGGTTCTCCAGGCCCTCTTGCAGAGGATGACTGACAACAACAATAGGCATGTCACAAAGACGTCAGGTAATGGGTCTGGGGGGACTGGTTGAAGATGGCACCAGGTTGACAGTACAGGAGGCAAAATACTAATTCAGAGAAATACTCTGCATATCTGACTTCATAGTGAACTGCAGATTGTGACTGGTTGTATGTAGAAACTTATAAAATTATTTAGTATCTTTCCAGATAATCAGGAGATCATGGATGTAGTGTCTGGAGTGGCTCATCAGATTGAAAAATGGGTTGGTTTCAGGAGTCTATAAAGCATTTCTTTCCCAAAGACCATGTTATAGACTGGCATGTCTGATTACCTCCTCTGAACCCCCTCAAGCCTGTCTATAGTTTTTCTTTTGTACAGCCACCAAAACTGCCCTCTGTACTCTAAATAGTCTCACAAGTGACCGATACATCAACAGCATCATCTGTTATTTCCTGCTTAGAATGTTCTTCCTTGTGATACACCCTGATATTTGTGTACACTTTTTTACCACTGCTTCGCACTGGTTGTCCCATTTAAAGATGCCTGTCATTATAATACCAAGGTCTCTTTCCCCGGAAGAGTTCCTTAATGGCACATTATCAATGATATAGCAAGCTTTTGGATTTATTCCCCAGATTTAAGACAGCACATTTGCCATGTTATAAAACAGTTTGGAATTTGTTGCCCGTTGTGCTGGTTTATTGTCATAATATTGCATTTTTAGAATGCTTCTGCTAGATTCTATGATGCAGCCCAGTTTAGCATCATCTGCAATCTTTGTTGACCACCTGCTCAAACCTGTACAGAAGTCTCTCACATAGAAATTAAAAAGTATTGGGCCCCAGACTGAGCCCTGTAGACAGCACTTGTCACTCCTCCTAGTTTGATACCTCACACACCTCACTTCACCTTGTTTTTAAGCTCCTAAGGCAAATTTTACAGTGATTCATGGGATTTCAGGTCACATGGGCTCTATATTGACTCTTACCCTCTGCCATCTTCCTAATTGCCAGTTTCCAATCCTTTTGTGAAGTTCACCAGGAATTCCAGTCTAATGATGTTATTAATAAATTTAGTGTGGGGCACTATATTGAAGGACTTTAAAAAATCCAAATAGACCACATCCACTGCTTTACCTTTATTGAGGGCCTTACTCACTGTTTCATAGAAATTCAGCAAATTAGTGATGCATTCATTATCTTCTCTGTCTGATACTGTGTTGTGTATCATCTGTTATTCTGTTATCTGTAAACCAGTTCTGTAATACTATCTTAATGAGTTTTTTCAGAAGTTTGTACACCACTGAGGTCAGGCTTACAAGCCTATAATTTTCCACATCTGTTTTTGCCCCTTTTTACAAATGGGCAACATAGTCACAACTCTCCATTCCTTTGGAACTATACCCATCTTTAAGGAATTTAATGTGTACCCATTAAACTGTAATGGTACTACCAAGCCACTACAATAAGTATAGTTCACATTAACTCTTTGAGTCTGGAAGATGTTTGGAAGGTATGCAAAGTGACTTTTCCAATTTCTTGCAAACAAATACAGTTGGCATGGGCAGGACTGAAACTACATAGAGTATAATTCCCCCCAAAATTTGAATTTCTTGACTTTTATTCTTTACTACTAAAGATAACAGCATGAAAACAGGCACCTTACTCCTTAGACTTCATCTGTCCCTGCTTCACATAGCTGCCTTGAAGTAGTGGTGGGCGAAGTGGGCTCAATCTGCTCCGTGAAGTGATTCATGGAGCAAAGGTGGATTTGCAGAGTGCTCCACAATGCGAAGCAGAGTACTTCATGTTATAATGAGTAATGCAAAGTCCATTGAAAACAATGACTTCATGTTACTCCGCCTTCCCAGACCACTACTCCACCAAATTGTAAGGCAAAGTGCATTGAGAACAGTGCACTTCACCTCACTTCACCTTGTTTTTAAGCTCCTAAGGCAAATTTTACAGTGATTCATGGGATTTCAGGTCACATGGGCTCTATATTGATCTGCACAGCCTCAGTTCAGGGTAGTGTGTGTAGGAAGGAGTAGGAGACAGTGTGCTGTGAGAGCTGTCGGTGATTGAAACCTTGCAAACGCTGTTAAAAAAGCATTTTTACATTTATTTTTGGGCTCAAACTTTAGTTCATCGATTGTAGGAAACCCTCCTGTGCTCATATCATTGAGCATTTTTGTTTTTATGTGGATTTTGATTGTTAATGTACAACATTGAGTGTGTGTAGTGAAAGACAGTGAAAGTGTGCTTTGGGGAGGGGGCGTATCTGTGGTGTAGGTAGATTTAAATTGGAGAAATAGTTGATTTCTTTGTTTTTTGGTTATATTTTTGTTATATAAGTGACTGTGTTAATGTACACACTGTAATATTGTCAGTAATTGTTGAAATTTTCTTGCTGATTGTGTGTTGTGTGGATCTGGTGCAGCAGTTCATAATTTCAGGTTGTTTACATTACAATACATGGCATATTACTGAACTTTTCAATTTGCTACGCATTACTCATGCACCATTGTAGACAAACTGTTCTGTGTGTGTGTGTGTGTGAGTTTGTCTGTGGTGTTGCGTGACATCAAATAATGCACCTTTTGTTGTGCCACAGACTAGTGTAATTGCAGACTCAGCAGTGTGAACCTGCTATCCACTGCAGTTGTCTGATTTTTGTACTGCAATCGTGGTATCTGTTCTTTGTTCTGCTGCTTGTACTGCTGTAAAAATCTACAGTCAGTGCTCACCCCCACGGCAAAAGGAATTTTTTACCAGATTGGAATGTTTTGTGACCACATCAGCACCACTTGTTACTGAAGTTGTTTTCATTGCGTGACAGACTAGTCTCTTATCTGTTGCTGAAGCTACAGTTGTTTTTTTGGCTTCACATCTAGTGTCCCCCAATCAGAAAGTGAACATATCAAAATCTAAATTTGGTTACAATATTGTGGTTGATCCCCCAAAATGCCCGCAAAGAGAAGTGCAAGCAAAGCTGACTTTCACCATGGCAATATGGGCAGTAAGATAGTCTGTGGATGTGGTAATATGCAGATGCAGAAGTGCATTGCTGGGAGACCACATGATGCAGAGTGCTGAGTAGAAGCTCCTCAACGTAGCTCCAGCCTCCCGATTTTATACAGTAATAGTTTTTTCTAATACCGAAATTGCTAAAAACCTTCTGTTCTATATGGAGCCTGCCATCTAAAACTCCAGATCCTCCGATGCGCAAGATTTGGGCACTGATGAAGGCTTACATGATGTAAGCCCCCCAAAGGCATACTCCTCCAGTTACCCCGAGAAGGCCCCAAAGAAATCCATGGCTTTGAGTGGGCCTGATAGACCCAATCACCTCAGTCAAGTAATGGAGCAGGAACCTTTAACCTTAAATAGGTTCCTGGAAGAGTTTAAGCCTTTTCGTGAGGAGGTGAAAGAGATGGTGACTGACCTTAAAGCTCTATCTAAAAAATTGGATGAGGTCTCGATGATGGCCTCGGATAACACCGCCCGCATTGTTTCCCTGGAGCATCGCTTGGACAAGGTGGACCCTGGGCTAGCGGCGATCAGGCAGAAGGTCTCTCAAGTGGAGGCCAAGTTAGAAGACCTCGAGGGCCACAGCCGCAGAAATAATGTGGTTATTCTAGGGCTACCTGAAGGGGAAGAGGGCCAGAATGCTGTAGTTTTTATGCAGATGCTAATGGAATGGGTTGCTGGTCCCTCTCCCTTAGGCCCTGCATACACCATTGAGCCAGCGCATAGATCGTTGCTGCTGAAACCACCACCATGAGCTGCCCCCCATCCCATTATTTGCCGTTTCCTGAATTTCTTAGAAAGGCAACACTTTCTGGTAAAAGTGAGAGCTCTGCAAGAGGTCTGCTGGGAGAACTCCAAGCTGAGAATTGCACAAGATTTGCCAGGATCAGTCAGGCTGAAATGTATAGCATTTCACCCCATCGTGTCTAAGATTATTGCTGCAGGGTTCAAGTTCAGGAATGGGTATTCGGCCAGGCTGCAGGTGCTTGTGAATGGTTCCTGGCTTACCTATGTAAACCCAGAATCAGCTCTCTCTGGTCTAAAGCTCGCCTTGCCTGATTTGTTTTGGGATCCATGAAAAGATTTACTCTCTTAGTGAAGGGAGTCTAGTGCTGTTATGTGGGAACTGTTATTTAGCCAATCTCCAAGAAGTCTGTAACAATGGTTTGCCTCTGGAAACTCCAGTTATCTAAATGGACATATTTATAACTTAACTGAGTCAATTGTTATGGGACATTCACGCACTAGCATATTGAAAATGAGCCTGCAACCTAGCTTATTGTTTTGTAGAAATGTTTATTTTGCTAGTCAGGGGGAAGAGGGGTTTTTCATATTCTACTTTAGCTGGATGAGCAGGCCTTAGGGAGGAATATCGTAAATTGTTAAGGAGCAATATCTCATTCAGAGTGGCTTAATTTTGGTGCTGTGCTGGGGTAATCCCCAACTTTCAGGCGAAAGCGTGATACAGTGGTTCAGTATCCACTAGGGGGAGCTCAGTGCACAGGAACGCCAGATCAATGATGGTGGTAATATGGGGAAGACCTCCTTTTGGTTGCGTTCTCTGTTTCTGGCTTGGGACATTGAAAGCCCCTATTTTGTGCTCCTGGGTATTCAGACTGGCAAGAAGCCGATGTAACGATGTCTGAATTTAACATTTAATGCGCAAGGTTCAAGGTGTTGGTGTCCCTTTTGTTAAGCAGGCCACTATGATTTCCCATCAGGTCTGCTGTTTGGCATGAATCTCTTTCATAGGGGCACTGGAGACCCATTTCATTGTTCATTCTTGGGGTCTCTGGGTACCTGTTCAAGTTTTTCTAGGCACCTTATCTCATTATTATTATTCCCTCACAATTGAGATGCGTTCTTGTTTATGGTCCTGCACTCCTTGTAAGCCACTGGGGGTTGTTAATGGAGTCTAATTTCCTTTTCTCTCTCCTCAGGATCTGAGGGCATTCACTTACAAGGGAGGACTATTATTTTGTTTGTGACGGGAGGTTACCTCAGGAGACTGGGGGGGTGAGGAAGGGACGCAGCACTGTGCTAAATGTTGCTTGTGACAGCTGTAGGGGTGGGGAGGGGGGCCTAGAGTTATAAGCTTGGTTCGTTTCATGTTAAATGGAAGGAGAGACATTATGGGGAAGGGGTATGGGGTAATCATGGATTGGATGGGGGGGAGGACTATACAGCAGTAATATTTGGAACCTGGTTGAATATTTCTCGATGTTCTTGTACAGGGCTGATGAAACTAAGCTCTTTAATCTTAATTAGATGGTTAATGATGTGATTTTTGCAACCTGGAATGTAAAGGGGATTAGGAAAAAATCCAAACAATATCAGGCGCCCAAACATTTAAGTCTATTGCGTTCTCAGATAACATTTTTGCAGGAATCCCATTTACTAGAATCTAAAGCTTTACAATTAAGGAGACAACAAGTGGGTCAGGTTTACAACACTTCGGGCTCCACCAATAGTTGTGGGATCATGTTAATTATCAATAGAGGCATTACCTTCATTTCCACACAGGTTGTCAAAGATCCGGGGGAAGGTTTGTCTTAGTTAAAGGCACTCTCTGGTCAGTACCACTTTTACTTTGTAGTATCTATGGACCTAATATTGATGACCCGGGGTTCTTCATGAGGCTGATAACTATTATTCTCCCAATGCTTCCCATCATGATCATTTATGGGGGGCAACTTTAATCAGGTCATAGACTCTAACCAGGATATGTCAGGTAGTGGACTGAGGGGGCTGTCCCCGGGGCAAAGGGCACTTAAGGATTTGGTAGATCAATGTGGGCTCTGTGATATTTGGCGTGTGTTGCATCCTAATTCCAAGGAGTTTACCTTCAGTTCAATGGTGGACAGCTCGCAGTCTCACATTGACTACATATTTATCTCTCAGGGTCTCTTGCCCGGGGTTATGTCTGCCTCGATCCAACCTGGCCCTATTTCTGACCATGCTCTTGTGGTATGTAACTTGGCATTTCTTAACTCACCCAAAAGGGAGACCAGGTGCTCAACGAGCAGCTCCTAAAGGATGCAAGTAATGTAAGCTTATAAGAGAGCAAATTGAGTTCTTCTTCTCATCTAACCCGTTAGACTGTGCAAAGCTAGATATTTTATGGGGGGCCTTTAAAGCATATATGAGGGGGGTTCTTATCAGTTTAGCATCCAAAAGGAAAAGGGCACAGGAGGAAGAGCTACTATCATTGTTGTCCCAAATTCGGTCCCTTGAAGCGAATCTCTCTGTCAGTACTTCTAATGAGGACAGGAAGAAGCTTCTGGTGGCCAAAGACAGATATCTAGATCTGTTAAGGGAAAAGGCAGAGTTAGCTATAATCTGAACCAGAGCCAGTTATACAGATCAGGGAGAGAAAGCGGGGCATCTGCTTGCATTGCATTTAAAACAACAGGAATACACAAGATTTATCCCTCCAATTCGGGCACTGGCAGATGGGTCCCTGAGAGTATCCCCTACTGAGATAGTGCAAGAGTTTGCTCTATATTATGAACAATTATACAGGGATGTGGAGAACCCTCCTTGTCCAGTGATTCATGAGGAGTACTTAAGGGACTCCCATCTGCCCTCCCTATCAGAGCAACACAAGTGTTTTCTGGCTTCTCCTATATATCAGGTGGAGATCTCAGAGGTTATAGGAGGGCTGCCTTCGGACAACGTCCCTGGTCTGGATGGGTTTTCCTCATTATTTTACAAAGTTTTTTGTGAACTTTTACTGCCAGTGCTTTATCACCTATTTTAGTACATTTTATCTGGGGTAGAGGCAGACCCCCCACCTGTTTGAAGCCCTGATTATTCTTCTCCCCAAGCCAGATAAGGATCCCAAGTTAGTTCAAAGTTGCAGGCCCATATTTCTTTTAAATCAAGACAGCAAAATCCTTTCGAAGATATTAGCCGATAGGTTAACAGTAGTCCTTCCCGATCTAATAGGTATGACCCAGTTTGGATTCATGAAAGGACGTTCATCCTCAGACCATCTGTGCTCCCTTTCTCATGTCTTCTCGGTCTCCAGAAATGCTGCATTTCCCACCGGGCTGGTCTCTTTGGACACCGAGAAGGCATTTGATCATGTGAACTGGAACTTTTTGTTCCAAGTCCTTGAGGTCTTCCAGTTTTCTCCTGTTTTTATATCCTGGATCGGTGCATTATACAAAACCCCAACAGCAAAGATCTCTGGAAATGGTGCATTCTCCAAGTCTTTTTCATTACATTCAGGTACCAGACAGGGTTGTCCCCTTTCTCCCCTTCTATTTAACCTGTATCTAGACTCTCTCATTCAAAATATTCTCAATAAGGCAGAAATACAAGGCATCTGGGTGGGGCGTCATGAGGTTAAGATTACTGCATATGTGGATGATCTCCTTGTGTACTTATCCCACCCGGTATCCTCCATTCCGGTTTTGCTGGGTGAAATTGCTAAATTTAGTGCCCTATCCAATTATAAATTAAATGCTAACAAATCCACCTTTTTCCCCCTAAATCACAAGACATTTAAGACTGATATCACCACCTTAGGTTTATGTTGGGCTCCTAGGACACTAAAATATCTGGGCATTAAACTAACTCGCAATCCTTCAGCATGGTTTAAGGAAAATCTGGAGCCCCTCTCCCAGCTTATAATTCAGGAAATTGACAGATGGTCTAAGCTCCCTATTTCATTATGGGACCGGATTAACATAATCAAGATGAATATCTTCCCAAGAATTTTCTATCCCCTATCTCTCCTCAATACTTTTATTCCATTATCCTGGTTAAAGAAACTGCACGGTATTTTCACCAAGTTTATTTGGTCTGACAAATACCCCTGACTGGCTTATTATAAGTTGGCTGCTTCAAAATCTGAGGGGGGGGTTGCGGATTCCTCACTTGGCTATATATTATTGGGCTAACCACCTGGCAAAATGCCTGAAATGGGTATGTTTGGGCCCCGAAAATTTACAGCTGACATGGCTTAGAATAGAGTTGGATTTAATTCAGTCTATGAATATGGATCCCCTAATTCTGTTTTATGTAAAAATGTCCCAGGTGCATGGCGCTGAGAAGTGTCCCACTGTGACCACTTCCTTAAAGGTATACGTGCAACTTTGCTCCTTTCTGCGCTATATCCCCCAGTTAGATTTGGCCCATTCTATTTGGAACTCCCCATCCTTCACTATGAACAAGCAGCAGATTCCCTGCACTTGGTTGCCCCAATTGGGCGATGGGATAGTATCTTCCTTTTTGGATGAGGAGGGGAAATGGCTGTCAGCAGGTGATCTTACTTGGAAATTTAGTATTCTGGCATACGCACATTTCAAAGCAGTACAGTTAAGGCACCTACTTACAACAGTGATGGGCAATATCCCTCCTAACCAGTTGGTTGGGGCCCTGATCCCAGAATTCTCTTCACTACTTGGGTCCTCGGGTATTGTCTCCAAATTATATTAAGATTTGTTTCATAGAAGATATGGGGACTCTTTTGGACCAACAAGGTTCTGGAGTTCCATATTTCCCCAATACTTCCCCAACTGGCAGGCCTTGTGGAGGTCCTGCCATAAATTTGTGTCCCAGGATAGACTGCGTATTATGCAATATCACATTTTGCACAACATGTATTATACTCTGGTTAAGTTAAAGCAATGGGGTCTCCCGGACTCAAACATATGTGACATATGTGTTAGATGTTCCCATGGAGAGGGAACACTCCTTCACATATTTTGGTCTTGTCACAAAATTTCCCTTTTGTGGGATTCTATCAAAGCTTTCCTGGATCCTTTACTGGGTTTGCAGGAGTGTTTCACGCCAGACGTTTGTCTTCTAGGGGACCTGTCCTCCATCAGGGTCAAAGTAAGAAGGTTTCATATTTCTATGATAGCACTATCTGTCAAGAAGCTTATTTTACTTCACTGGAAGGACAAGACTACTCCAACATTGCAGGAATGGGTGAATGAAATCCTTGCTAACCTGCGTACGGAAAAAGCTATTGCCAGCCTTCACAACAGATTATCTGCTTACACTCAAATATGGGATCCCCTTCACTCCTTAATTCTAGTTGCCTGGAAATAAGTAGTGTTTCAGAGCAAATAGCCCTGTATACTCATGTATAACGGTTATGAGCTTATGTTACATAATGGTACGCTACTACTGTATGGGGGGAGGGGCAGTTTCAGCAGAATAAGTTGCTGTATTCTTGTTCTATTTCCCATGTTAACTGCCTCTTGTTGTGGAAAATCTGTTAATAAAATTTGAATAAAAAAAAAAAGAAGTGCATTGCTGATGTGAGGAAAGGTATTTCTCCTGCAGTGTTTTTTACAGCCAATCAGTAGCTTCACTCATAGTTGGAGGAGATGATGTTTTCCCAGCCGGTGGTGTTAGTGTTACTGGTTTTAGTGGTGGTGTAAGTATTAGTATTGGTGCCTCAAGTTCAAATTTCAACCAGTGTACCGTATCCAAAAATATTGAGTGTGAAGCAGTGTAAGTGAGTGGCAGCTTAGATGATGTCATACTTCCCAGTAACATCCCAGTAACTGAACCTGAGGATTCTGATAATCATGTCAACGATAGCATACAATGTGATATTCCGTCCACTGTGGCGGTTAATGTCACACATTTTCCATGCAGTGATTCACAGTGTGGTGAAAAAATATCAGGTGATGGTGGTGTAGATGCTGATGATGAATGTGATGATGACGATGATGTTGCTGTTGTTGCAACATGCAGTCCACATGCTAGCATCCAAGCAGAAGATGTGGATGTGTGTGACATTGATGAATATGATGTTGATGTAATTGACCCCAGTTGGGAATCGGAGAAAAAGAAATTCAAAGTGGCTATGTCTGAGTCTGTTTGCAGGAATCCTCCCCTCCCATAAAAACTTGTGATTAACCGGTTTAAGTTGATGATGATGACCCAGTAATAAATATGATAGGTAGTCGTGGTGGTCAGTTGCAGTCAAGGTGTGCAGTGCCTGAAACATCATGTGCCTCCCCCACTTCAGTGCTTAAAATAACAGACTTAAATAAGCCACATCATGGACATATTAAAAGCAGAGCATCACAATCCCTTGCTTGAGATTTTTTTGTTCAAGATGCAAATGATGAGTCAGTTGCAATCTGCCAGGTTTACCATGTGCTTGTGAGTCAAGGTATAAAAGGGGAGCCATCTGGGCACAGGAGGACAGCATACGCATCTTAAGAATAGGCACTTGGCACTGTGGGCCCAGCACAAGCTGGCAGCTAATACCACAGTGGGGCGTTCACCCTCACCACTAGCAACCATTGCGAGCATATTATCCCCTTCCATGATTGTTAAGTCCAGTAGTAAATTAAATGTGTGCAGTACTGCGGTAATAAGAGTAGAGGATTACTACAGGCATGATGAGGTGGAGGACCATAATGACTTTGAAATGTTGTCCAGTGCTGGTGAGAGTAGCAGTTTTGGTGGTGGTGGTGGTGGTGAATGCAGTATGTCTAGTGCAAGTGGAACATCAACCCCGGTTGGCAAATCTGGCAAAATAACTGCACTTCTGAGTTTGTCATCATCACCTGTGCAACCGTCTTCATCAAACGTCCACCCCTCCCGTCAATGCCATTCATCACAGAGCACAACCATTTGTGATCACACCCCGTGTAAAATGTTCAAGTTAGCCCACATTACAGAGCGTTTTTGTGCATAAGCTGAAGAACCCCCCCAATCATACAGTGTCACGTGAACTTAATGCTGCTGTAGCAGAAATGCTGGCAATTGGTATTTTGCCCTTCTCCTTTGTGGAAAATTCTGGGTTCCAGTGATTTGCTGCAGATGCCTGTCCAAAATGGAAAGTCCCATCCAGGACATACTTTTCTACCAGTGCTGTCCCCGAGTTGTTCCACACTGTGTCCGACTCAGTAAGACATGCCCTTCAACATTCCTCCTCTCCATTCATCCATTTAAGTATGGATATGTGGACAAGTTGTAAAACAGCGGGGAGTTCATAACTGCACACTGGGCACAGGTGCCGGGGGATGTTTATGATGTTGGTAGTGTGAATAATCAGTGCAATAAGGTGGATTGTCGTGGTAGCAATCTTCCAGGAATTCGACAGCATGCAACGATTGCTATGCACAACGTGTCCTATTCACACACTGATGAGAACATGTTGGACATGGTACTGACTGAAATTGACAAATGGCTAAACCATCTGTCCCTGAGAGCTGGGTTCATAGCAAGTGACAATGGGTCAAATGTGGTGAAATACATCATGAATGGTGTTTTTTTTGTGTTCCATGCATGGCCCACTGTTTAAATCCTGTGGTGCAGGAGTTTGTGCAGCACCCTGCTGTAAAGGAAATGCTGACTGTTGTACGATGTATCTGCTCTCACTTTTCAAAATCTGTAAAGGCCCGTGACCAACTGCGGCAGTTGCAGATACAAAACAACTTGCCTCAGCACTGCTTGAAGCTGGAAGTTGTCACCCAATGGAACTCCAATTTATACATGGCAGAGAGGTTGTATGAACAATACAAAGCCATCTCAGACTATCTTGTAATGCATACTATCCGTGACAGTTCCGGGTCCTCCTTGTCTATGACGACTGAACAGTGGCACCTCATGGACTCTATAATAACAATTTTGTGGCCTTTTGAACATGCCACACAGGCAGTGAGTGGTGAGTCTGCCTCTATTAGCTAATCAATTCCATTGCTGTGGGTGCTGAGGCAGACATTGGTGAATGTACAACATGGCCTTGATGTTGCCGGAGACAGTGGTAGCAGTATGTTGCTGCAACACATGCTGACAGTATTCAACCAAAATTGTCACATTGTGAGCATTCAGCATAGTGAAAACTTTGCCATAGCAACAATGCTGGACCCACAATACAAACATGGAATTGCATCAGTACTGGAGGGAGGGCCTGAACAGGTAAAAAATATCAGTGATCAACTAGTGCGCTTGGTTCATGGGGCACAGAAGTCACGTGCCAAGGTCAGCAAACCTCAGCAGCATAATCCAGCTGAAGGTGTACCTGTAGGACTATCAAGCATATCTTGCAAGGGTAAGGGGACAGCAGTTCAAGGTGGTCTATCATCCAAAGTGTCTGGCATCAACCCACTTTGGGAGGCTTTGTCCCAAGTGGGTATTTGTGAAATAAATGTTTCGGGAGAACAGGATGATGCATCAACTGGACTTAGTGCAGCTCAGAGAATGGCTTAGTCATATTTGTCTGAAAACAGGCATCTGACAATAACTGAAGATCCTCTTTTGTACTGGAGTTGAAAGGTCAGTGAATGACCAGAGCTGGCTGTAGTGGCACTGAAGTACCTCACATGCCCACCCTCCAGTGTAAGTGTTGAGTAGATAGTCAGCTCAGCAGGTGCAATAGTCAGTTATTTTTGGACAAACCTGTCTCCAGCAAATGTTAGTTTGCTAACATTCATTAAAATGAATGAGAGACACATACCAGCACAGACTGCAACCTTGGTATTTGTACCCTGGCCTACTCATGGTGGTTTTGGTAATGTGGAAATGGACCATCCTGGTGGCACTGGCAGTGGCTGACTGAAATGGCCTACCACTGATGTAGTTGATGACACATTGGAGAAAGAATTTCCCAGTGGTCAGACTTCAGAAATAGATGACTGTGAGGGCAGCTTTTTTATGAGGATGATGATGTGGTTAATGTTGGCAGGTTTTAACTGAAGTTGTTAAAAGGTGGTGTGCCACCCTGGACCACCACCACCGGGACTGATGTTAGCCACTGCCACCACTGAACATGAGTCTGTCTGACCCCCAGACCACCACCACTGGGACTGATGTTAGCCACTGCCACCACTGAGCATGAGTCGGTCTGACCCCTGGACCACCATCACTGGGACTGATGTTAGCCACTGCCACCACTGAGCACGAGTCTGTCCGGAACACCACATCTATCAGCCACACAAAGCTTCTTAATATTTAAACCATAAAGTGAGTATGTGTACTCATGTTTGTTATGCTGTTTTACTTCCTTTAGTTGTATATTTTGTTTTCTGTAGCTTTTCAGAGCTGCAATGGTAAAACACAAATGGTACACTTATTTTGTTTTTTTACAGGTTAATAAAAAAAGTCTACATCGCTAAACTCGGTGGGAAAGGTACTACAGCTGTACCGTACAGAGAGGAACATATGGCACATCCATGTGAAATCCATTCTGGTAAGTATGAAGATTTTATTTCATTCATTTCATTGTTTTGGAAAGACTGCAGCAAATATTGCACACAGGTTGTTAGTTGACAAGATGTGAGTTTGAAATGTAGCTTGACTTGAGATTGAGAACCAGGGAGGGACAAATAACAATTAAGTTGTAAGAAGTCATTAATTTCTTTTTTTAGGAAACTTCCAGATGCTTTGTTGTTCTGTCAAAGTGGCCTTATTAAAAAAGTTCTTCAACATCAGGCATTAATAAGCCCGGTAGGCTCAGGGTGGGTCAGAGATTGGTCAACTGGGTGGCAAACTGGTTCGTGGGCAGAAAACAGAGAGTGGTGGTAAATGGTACAGTCAGAAGAGATGCAAGTCACAAGCGGGGTACCTCGGGGATCAGTCCTGGGACCAGTCTCCTTCAATATCTTCATCAGTGACATTGCAGATGGACTGGAGGGTAAGATTTGGCTGTTTGCAGATGATGACGAGATCTGCAACAAAGTAGATGATCCAGATGGGGTGGGCAGAATGAAAAGAGATCTGCAAAAAATGGTAAAATGGTTGGAAGAGTGGCAACTGGGGTTTAATGCAAAGAAGTGCAGTATGGCGCAGTGGTTTAAGGCTCTGAGCTGCAAATCTGGAGACCTGGGCTTGAATCCCACAGCCCCCACTTGCATACTGTGTGACCCTGAGCAAGTCACTTAACTTTCTTGTGCTCCCAGGTTGCACCTGCAAACAAGTTTTAAGCTTAGTGTGTCTCACCTGGTAAAATAATTGGTAAAAAAAAAGTGCAAGATCATGCACATAGAGAAGAGAAACCCTGAAGCTACCGATAGGTTGGAAGGGGAGTTGCTGGCAATCACAAGGGAAGAAAGAGACTTGGGCATCATCATCACAGATGATCTGAAATCAACCACACAGACCACTAAAGTAGTAGGTAAGGCTAGAGGGATGTTGGGGTGGATTAGCAGGGGTATCATAAGTCATAAGAGAGAGGTAATAATCCCTCTTTTCAAGACACTGGTTCGGCCCCATCTGGAGTGTTGTGTACAGTATTGGAGGCTGTGCCTGCACAAGGACATTAACAAAATGGAGGCAGTCCAGGGAAGGGCAACCAAAATGATGCAGGGACTGCATCAGAAAATATATGAGGACAGATTAATGGAGCTCAACATGTATACCCTAGAGCAAAGGAGGGAGAGAGGTGGTATGATCAAAACATTCAAACATCTTAAGGGCAATAACAAGGTGAAAGAGTCTAACATGTTTCAATATAAGAAAAAAGGCAGGACAAGAGGACACAGGATGAGATTAGAGAGAGGCCAATTAAGGGGTAATGTGAGGAAGTTCTTTTTCACAGAAAGTGTGGTGGATGTATGGAATGACCTACCCCAGGAAGTGGTGGATATGACTACAATGCAGGGCTTCAAACAGGCATGGGATAGGCATAAGGGACCAATACAGATGAGTATGAATAGATAGGTCATTGACAGAGTAAAGACCCATGGCACATTCATAAGTAGAAAAAATGGGCAGACTGGATGGGCCCTGTGGTCCTTATCTGCCATCAACTTCTTTGTTTCTGTGTTTTTAGAATAATAGACTGTATGATACACCCTAATTAGTCTCTGATCATTCCCCGGCTGCACTGAATCTCCAATTGGGAGACTGGTAAATACAAATTATATGGAGAATGCACACTTCCCTTCTTGGTAGAGAAGATTTTAAGATGTCCATAACTACTGTGATAAAAGAATACCAGACTCATAATAGGATAGAGGATACAGGGCTTAAATGTTATTGGGACTGGCTCAAAGCTGTGGTAAAGGGAGAGGTTATCGCCTATTCGTCCCGTCTCAAAAGACAATATAGGGTGAAACAAGAAAACTTAGAAAAAAAACTGAGTCTACTAGAGAAGGAACACAAAAACAAGGCATCCCAAAAGGTCTGGAAGGAACTGGTGGAGGGTGGGGGGAACTACAAGATCTGTTAGATAAACAAATAGAAGGTAAACTTCGATACACAAATCAAAAGTATTATGAACACAGAAATAAAGCTGCTAAGCTTCTGGCTTTCAGATTGAGGAAGTTCCAAGTGGACAGGTATGTCAAAAAAATGCAAACTCAGGAAGGGAATGGAGTCACCACTTACCAAACTCCTAAACACATAGCTGAAGCCTTTAAAGCCTATTATGCGACTCTGTATATGGTGGAGGAGCAGGGCCTACACATCCAAGCTAAACACAGGCAATATTTGGATAAAATAATGCTCCTGAAATTTTCAGAAGAGCACAAATCAGAAATAACCCAAACTACTAAAAATTTGAAGACTGGCAAATCTCCTGGCCCTGATGGCTTTAATGCCAAATGTTATCAAAAGTTTTCCACCCTACTTGGTCCCATGCTAGTTGACCATTTTAATTCCTGTAGTGGTGAGGAGGACTTTCCACATTCCTGGAGAGAGACCCTCATTACAGTAATTCCAAAGAAAGGTAAATCCCCGGAGGCCTGCTGCTCCTACCGCTCAATATCATTACTTAATGTTGGCTCAAAATTCTTCACCAAGATCTTGGCTAATAGAGTTAATAGATTTCTCCCAGATCTGATTCACCCAGATCAAGCAGGTTTTGTGCCCAACCAGTATCTCGAAGACAATATTAGACACAGTTTTAATATTTTGCATTCAGGACAAAAGGCTAAAGAACAGCAATTGCAATTGCTATTGACACCGAAAAAGCATTTGATCGCCTACGTTGGGATTATTTGGAAGTAGTTTTAAATAAACTTGGGAGTGGAACACAGTTCCTGTGGTGGGTTAAGGCACTCTACTTTAAGCCTCAAGCATAAGTCAAAGTGAACTGTACAATATCTAGTTCCCTGACCATACAAAAAGGAATACGGCAGGGTTGTCCCTTGTCACCCCTTCTATTCGTCCTTAGCATCGAACCCCTAGCTAAACTAATCCATTCACACACTGATTTGGAGGGGATAAGGGTGGGAGGTGAGGAGAATAGAAAATCTCTCTCTGTGCTTATGACACCATGCTATATATAAGAAAACCACTACAAACTTACCCAATTCTCTCCCACATACTTTCTACCCACAGCCAAATCTCCGGTTTTAAAATCAATAATGATAAGATTGAGATTCTTTTAGTAAGTGGCTCTTGTACACTGGAATTAACACAACTACTCCCCTTTAAATGGACTTCAGCTTGTATCCAGTACCTAGGCATTTACAACCCTCTCAATCTAAAACTCAACTTTATCAGGTGAATTTTGGAAAGTTTCTAAAAGAAATGTTTACGGACCTGAAACATTGGGAACTCCTACCCCTGACCCTAATGGGTCGGATTGAGACTATCTGTATGAACATACTTTCCCACTTTTTATTCTAATTTAGTTCCTTACCATTGCACATTCCTAGCTCAGAATGGAAAAAATTAACACAGCACTGCATCATTTTATATGGAGGGAACGAAGAGTCAGAATAGCTTGGAACACCCTGCTTCTACCTAAAACACAGGGAGGTCAAGGCCTACCTAATTTAAAGACTTATTATTTAATGGCTCAACTGGTACCTTGGATCACTTATCACAGACAAGACCTACAGAATGAGTGGCTGGGGATGGAAGTGGGGGGTGACCCTGGAGCCCATCCACTTATTGAATTCACAGAAGCATTGGACAAATTGAAGAAATGTAAAGTCTCTAACCCATGGCAGAAACAATGATATCAAATTTGGGGTAAAGTTAAAACAGACTTAGGTTCAGACCATTCACTTTTCAATAGATCAGAAATAGTCTCCCATTCTCTCTTCACTGTCCCTTGACTAGACCACTTTTTCTCTAAATGGAGACATCAGGGCCCAACTCATTTTAAACAATTTGTGGTACAGGGTCAGGTTAAATCCTTTCAGGAAATCCAACAAGAATATAAGCTATCAAATACCCACTTCTTTTCGTTATCTCCAAGTGACCCTTTTCCTGAAATAAAATCTTAATCTCTACAGAGTCCAACAAGACCCACACCCTTTAGAGGAACTACTTTTACAGACAGCAGACAATCCAGAGGAAACACACACAATCTCTAAACTGGTTAAAGCATATTTACACTGTATCATAACTGAACCCCGAGATGTCAGTAAGCTTGGGAACAAGAGGTCAGGTTGCAGCTCAACTCTCAGGTATGTCATCATATTTGGGAGGAATTTTCAGAACCTCTGCCTCTAATGTTTGGAGGGAGTTTCTTTGGAAACTAGTAGGCAGGTTCTTTAACACACCGATCAGAACAAAGCATTACAGTTCAACATATTCAGACCACGGCTGGAGAAATTGTGGGAAAATTGATACATACTACCATATTTTTGGGGATTTCCCAATATTACACCCGTTTTGGGCTGATGTAACTGAGAAATATAAGATCATGATTGTGAGCAGTGAGCCCCTGTCTTTTGAACACATGATACTGGGAGTATTCCCTAAGAAGAGGGCCTCCAATAGGCAAAAATCTTTCATGGGAATCATGATAGCCACTGCAGGCAAAGCCATTACAAAAAGGGTGGTTGAATCCCACCCCCCCTACTTTAGAAGAATGGCTTATGGGAGGGCTTTAAGCCCAAGGTTTGATGGTCGGAGCAACAACATCACTCCCCCATCAAGCTTAAAAGGTCACAACATCCTGGGCTTTGCCAGAATTCTTTTTTGTTGCAACCAGAGGCACTGCTCTCGTTCCCTCAGCCAGTTTTCTGCCCCTACTTTCCTTGTCGCTCTCTGCAGCTGCCTCCAGCTACCCAGTTGTGCCTCCTGGACTTCTTTGGCTCTTTTCCCCTTCTCATCTTCCCACAGTTGCTGCTGCTTCTTCTCTTGGCTTTTCTCCCTTGGTGCTTTTGAGCACTCCTCTCACTCTGCTAATTCGCCCCCATCTCCTGTAATTCCCCTGCCCGCTTCTGTACCTTTTCCCTCCCCTCTGCTTCTGTTTGCTACTTGTTGCACTCCTGGCTTCCCTTCCCAGCTCCTCCATCGAGCCCTCTGCAGCCATGCTGTGCGGTTGCTCCAGAGTTCCCCTGCCTTGGCTTATGCCATCATCTACTCCTGTACCTGCTTCCTCGATCTCTACTGGCCTGCGGTGCTCCTCACCTCCAGTATTCATTGGCCACCACTCCTTTCCTGTCTGAATTATTAATTCTTGGTGCAGTTGCTTTGGGCCTTCACCTTTCAGCTTTCACCGTATCTTCTACGAAATGTCTGTGCTGCTGAATTGGAGTAGGAAGAGCGCTCTTGTGTTTTTCATTATTTGGTGCCAGAAACAAACGATGGGGAATGGCATTTACATGAAATAGCAGAGCAGTAAATGAATTCCTTGCACTGATTTTCTGGATTCCAGCCAATAAATATTCACTTTTGCTCGCCGAAATACGCAGCTACTCGAAATTACCCCAAACTTTGAATTTCATCACCTTATATTTCTATTGCAGTGGATGGTGTACTTCCGGGTTTGCCGTTCCTTATCCAGCTGCGTGATGGCCAGGGGAGATGGGGGCAGCTGACCCTTTGCAGTTCTCTGCTTCGCAACCCCCCCACGCACCATGTCTTTGGTCTCCTTCCATTGCTACAGAGCTCATCATTTGGCTTCTGCTTTTGATGGACATACCACTGCAATTCACTCTGTATTTCCTTATAGGGGTTCCTGCTCTATCTCAGGCATGTTCTCCTACTGACCAGGAGGTGGCACCTTAAGCCAATTTTGATCAGCTTTGAAACATTCCTGCACTGCACTCCATGTTTCTTTTGGGCATAACTAGCACATCTCATATGCCCATCCCCATCCAGTAGCTGAACCACTACCAGGCTGCTTACAGAATCACTGCCTTCAGTGGCAATTATGGTATGCTTGGCTCTCCTCCTCTGGCCCCTCATCCTCATGTTCCCTCTGCCCTCCATTCCTCTCCTCCCCCTCCAATCTTGCTTCTTTTCAATACTGCAGTTCTCCACTGCTATTGCAGTTCTCATTCAGTTCTGGCCATTCAGAATTCGCTCCAATCTCAGCCTACAGGCTCTATTTCTTTTGCATACATTTGTGCTTCCTTCCCTCCATCACAGTGCTTCATCCCTTTCATACCGCACTTTCCTGTTCCTGCCTTCAGGGCTTCCCTCCATCATCATCTTCTTGGCCCTCATTGTCCTTCATCCTTTCATTCTTCGCTTTCACTGTATCCAGCCTCCATAGCTTCAATCCATCATTGTTCCTCCTCCATTTCCTACATGTTGCCTGCCCCATAGCCCTCTCAGGTCCTTGATATCTCACCTCAACCTGCTCATCTCTTTCAATCGCTCAATTATATGCTTTGGCTGCCTCCATCTGCCCTGCATTCGATATTTCTTTTGGGCATTCCTATCATTCATCATATGCCACCTCCTCAACCCGCGGCCCTCCTGCAGCATGTATCAGGTTCATGACTCTGGTCATCATTCATCACTTCTTATCTCATCTCAGCCATCAAAGATTCACATGTCCATCATGGAGTCTATCCACTCATGGCTTCCCTCCTCTCAGTACATCATCCAATTTGCCTTCCTTTTGAGGAGCCTACTTTCCAATACTTCCTTTGTACCAGTTCCTTTTCAAGTTACACTCTGGTTCCTGACATGCCTTCTTGGCCTTGGAGTATGCCTCCTTTCGAGAAGCATCATTATTCGTATCGCTCCATACGGCATGATACCTTCGTTCAAGTTCTTTTCAAGTTCATTCCCGTCTCTTCTTCTTCCAGTTCTGTACCGGCTCTTCAGGATTCACACAACTCATGGCCTACTATCGATATTCTTTTTGGGTGTACCTACCATAACTCCTATGCCACCTATCGACCATGGCCACCCTGCCGCATGTATTGAGTTTATAACTTCTGTTATATCGATTTCATAAATCCAGTCATCATTCACTCAGCATTACCTCAAGGTTTATCTATTTACATCGCATACTTAAACATTCCTATCACTGAATTCCATACTGCCTCATCGACTACAACCTTAGGGTCTAATAGTTCAGAGTCTAATCGTTTACATCGCATAATCAAGCATGCCTCTTCGACCTCAGTGTCTGCTTACTTGCATCGCTGAATCAAGAGCATCGCTCAATCAAGCCAGTCTACATTTATCATCTGTCTCCTCATCAGCACATCTGGAATCTCCACATGAGCACATCTGGATACCCCTTGCTCCTCTGACTCATACATGGATTTACTCCCTCCTATCTTTGCTCCTCTGATCTACTATCTCTCATCGACTACTCGAGCATACCCTCCTTGGGTCACTGCTACCTCATGCTCCTTATTTAATCTGTGCTTCCTTGGGGTTTTTCCCTATCTCATCATCATCCTCCCAACTTATATCCCTCATCTATGAACCATCCTCATTACCAACATGTGTCCTCAAATCAAATGTCATCAGCCTGGAGGGAAGGCGACCTAGGCCTTGGATCCCCAGAGGTTTCCTCCTCAAAGGGTTTTTTCCTCTCCTCCGTGCCAATGGTCATAATATTAGTTAGAGTTAGTGCTTTCCTTTCGTTAGTTAGTTAGTTAGATTCCACTGTTGGATGGAGGTAGACCGTGGCCCGGCTTTCCCTTGTCTCCTTAGGAAGTTAGCCCTTCTCTTCACAGAATTCATTCATCATCCTTGCCTCTTCGAAGCTTGACATCTTTGGGTTTTCTTTTTGGGCTTCTTCCTAACCTTCCTTTAGATGATGCATTCACTCCCACCACCTGTGGGAGGAACCCTCTTCCAGGGTTCCTTGCGTCGTACCCCTAAAGGGTGGTATATCCCACGGATCGAGAGGCAGAAAACAGCAAAGCAAATCAAGTTACACAAGCATCATCTCATATTATCTTATTCAGTTGCATAAGCACATTGAATGGGAGGGCTTTAAGGCCGAGATTCAATGGGCAGAGCAACAACTTCACTTTCCCATTGAGCTTAGAAGGTCACACCATCCTGGACTTTGCCAGGATTCTTTTTTGTTGCCCACCATCCACCCCTTCTCCTCCAGCGGTTCATCTCTCTTCACCATGGGCTTCTTCCTAACCTACCTTTAGCCAACGCATTCATTCCCAGCACCTGTAGGGGGGATCCCTCCTCTAGGGTTCCTTGCATCGTATCCCTATAGGGTGGTATATCCCATGGATAGAGAGGTGGAAAGCCACAAAGCAAATCAAGTTACACATGCATCATCTCATATTATCTCATTCAGTTGTGTAAGCACATCAAAACATAGTTAAACAAATAGCAAAGGCTGAGAGAATCACAGTTCTATGTCATAATGGTGAAAGCCTAAAGGCAATCACTGTTATGCAGAAGTCAAGAGTGCCTCAAATTTATTTCAGCACTCTGACATCTTGGTACACAGCAAAGGGGTGCGAGGACTTCATTTTTAATGTTTTCTGTGGGGGCTGTGATCCTCACCCCCACCACCCCCACTAAATGATTCTCAACCGAGGGGTTCATGTCGAGGGGAGGAAAACATAAAAAAAAGGTTCAGCTAGGTGCAACAAAACACACCAGTGCCCAGACCCTAACCCAGTACCCTGCCAACTGATGCCAGTAACCCACCCACCAACCATGGGATTGGCTCGGCAACCCACTATGGTACCACCCCTCACATCCCTGGCTGTGCTTGCCCGCTCCAACCCCCCACGCGCAATTGTATAGGAACATCCTGTCACTATAGTCACCCACCCCCCATCCGGCCGCCCTACCCTCCTATAGCCATCCCAGAAATGCGCTGGGGGGTGGGTTGCCATTATTGTAGGCACCTATTCTCTAGTGCTCTTATCACAGTATACCAAGAATCACTGCAGATTTATGTTTACAAAAAGATAAATTTAACAGGACATGGCTACCTTTTGTGAATCTGATAGAAGAAAGGGAGGGTATCCCTGTGTTATCCCAGCAAGCTTTTCCTTCTTAGACTGGTAGGATGAGATCCTTAAATCTATCGTACTGCCATGATTAAAATTTTTAAGAAATTACTGTAATCAAATAACTTAAGTTTACAAGTAACCAGCCAAAGGTTGTATTCATTTACTGTGTATTGTCTTTTATTTGTACAAATTGCACTTTATGAAATGAGAAAAGGAATAATGCATGGATGAACCATGTGACATAAAATACTGTAAACTTGCAATACCATTGAAACTATTGATTCTGTATACTGGTTATTTTATCTAAATCTGTACAAAGATCTAATAAACTTGAGTTTTAAAAAAAAATAAGATCCTAGCTAGCCCAGTGGTGTATCTGTACTTCTACTATTTGCATTGAGGATGACTCAGGTTGAGAAATCAGCCCAGTACATCAGAGGGTCAGTTGGGGGAGAGGACTGAGTGTCCATATGACTACTGTCTTTTGCAGGGAGGGTGGTCCGCCACCCTGCTCTTCAACCAGTAGTGAGAGTGATGCTGAAAGGAGAGGCTGCCATCTGGTGTGTAGTGTGTGTGTGGCTCCACATGGACATGTGCCCACATCCAAGTGTGACATGCAGCAAGGGGAAGGAGACAATCGGGAGGAAAATCCCTGACCAAGAGGATGAGAGCCCAGCTCTGCCACAGGCACTTCACTCAACAACTGGGCACTCCTCCTCAATCTGGATTGTACTACAGGGGCCAGGACAACCCCCCCCCCACCATAAAAGATAATTCATGGAGGATCCTCAGAGGAAGGCAAGACCCAGGGATATTGGGGGTGACAGGGCAGAATGGGCTGAGGTAGGATGGAGGCTGGTCAGCTATAGGATCATGCAACTTTGATTTAACAAAAAGCTGTAACATTACCTCCAATGTTCTGACTTGCTATTGTGGGATGTTTAAATTAAGCCCTGCTTGCTACTGACCCCCCCCCCCCGAGCAATTCACTTCTTGAAAGTAGAGAGAGTAGATATTAATGAAAAAGACTGATTTTTTGGTTTTTTATTTTTGCAGTCATGGAGACTTGCGATTCACAAACAGATGTGTCTTCAGTATTAACAGAGAAGGCAACTAAAGCAATATATATGTGTAGTTTAGAGACAGAGGCAGAGGGTAGAGAGAGAACTTATGGCTTCTAAAATAAGTGATAAAGGGTTTTGGGGAGAAAGCAGGATGATGGTCCTAAAACAAATCATCCTGTAAGAGGAAAGTATGTTCAGTCAAATGTTTTTTCCTGTTCACGTAATTTCTAATGTATTGAGGTTCTTATGAAATACTACATCTTCAGAGTGGTTATCCTGGTGGCCAAGCTTTAAAGCAGCAGTACAGTATTTATTAGTCACCATGAAGTTTTTTTTTTTTCCAACAATATTGGTTTTCTGGTTAACACATCAATATGCCCATTTTTCTTTTTGTGTTACTTCATTCCTGAACAGAGGTATTGGGTTTTATATTTTTAAAAGGTCCTGCTCCCTTCCCATGCCCACCATAATAAATAAATACATTGGTGTGATTCTATACGGTTTATAATCAGAAACATATGTCCACCATCCTAAGGCATCCACTGTATTGCCCTAGTACAGTACGTACATTCAGAAAGAATCCTTAAAGGAAAATATTTTTTTTTAATTGTGATTCATGGCCATCTTTAATGACACATCAATAATTGCAAAATTATTTTTAACTGTTCTTTTAAAAATATATAAAACAACTGAAAACATACCAGTGATGAATCTGAGGATGCCACAAATATATTTTTGCTAAGAAAATATATGATTTTTTTTCTAACTAGCAAATTATACTGCTATAATCAATAAAAAATAGTAAATATTACATTGCCAGCCACTGTATTTTTATTATATATCACTTGTTTTGAGCTACAGATTGAAATTAAAAAATATTAAAATAAAAAGGTAGCATGTTGTTGACAGCTTTTTAAAATAGCCCTCAGACTTTTTTCTTGTTTCTTTTCCCTGTGGGATTGCAGTGCCTCTGTCTCCTAGGTAGCTGTAGTATAGTATATACTGTATATGTTGGGATTCCTACAGGCATATATAGGGTTAATGTAAGATCTGGGCTCCTTCTCAGGAAGGGGTGTCGATGTAACATAAAAGAGTTCTATCGAGAGAATAAATATGGTTACAAGCCTCAACTACCTATATGTTTTTGTTTCTTCTGTCTGAACAACTCAAACAACAACAGTAGCTTTACTAGGGTGCTTTTTAAACTATTGTTCAAATGGTGGAAATTATTTTGGCGACGTTTTCTTCCATTTGTATGCTTTTGTAAACAGCACTGATTTTTCCACAGGAGGCTGTTTCTACTGTCTAGCCCAAGAATGAAGTGACATTTTTCTGTGCTTTTGCCTGGGAAGCCCAGATGCAGATGTAGATGTGGACTTGGATTTCCTAGCCCTAGCTGACTGGAGCTTAATATTTCATGGAGGTAAAGGAAGCCATCCTTTCCTCATGTAAGAAGGCATAGGCTGCCTGCTTAAGGAGTAGTACTGGTGTCAATTTTCTTTGCCAGAAGACATATATTGCCAAAGGAGCTGAAATGGGAGAAGAGAGGGACATAGATGAGAAACAAACATCATGATTTTACTGTTCAAATTGGTAAAATCTGCCAGCTTCTCATTTCTCTTACTATCTTTCTGTCTGTCTGCCTGTATGTCTTTTTTTATGTTACTCAGAACTGCAATAGGAGCCATGGAAAAAATTATGGATCAAGATACAGATTTCACATAATCAAAGCCAGAAATAACACTCTCCACATGCACAAAGAATACAGCTGGTGCTGTCTGGTAATTGAACGTCACAAACAGCATAAGAGCCAGCACTCTTGAAAGAAAAAGTTCACAGAAGAAGTAGCACTAAAGCAAAAACTTTGTTAAAACTCCAGAATTAATTAGAAAATTAACAAAGTCAGAATGTGACACTAACCCCAGTGCTTCAGGTTTTTTAACGTGACCCTTCACCAAAACCAGTCAGAATGTGACACCAACCTCAAGGCTTCAGACTTATCAACCTGACTCTTCACCAAAGTCTCAGCAAACAGCCAATGAATCATTGATTCTACCTTAATAAAATCATGGAAGAAAATATGAAATAAGATCTGAAGACAAGAATAAGGACAATATGAAGAGAATTCCAGTTATAAATGGACAGACGAAATCCTGAATGCTCAAGAGGCAGATCCAGTCATGATGTTATCCCAACACAACATCACTGTCTGAAACAAATCTAAAGGAAAAACCTGCATTAAGGCTTTTTTTCTACAGGATCCATTTTACAGTCTGAATAAGACCCTCTATGGTATGTGTTATTCTGAGATAAAATGACTTCTCAGATGGTTCAAGGAACTTGCCCATGTCTTGTGCCTCACAGTGCGCCCAAGACTTGACTTTATCCCAGCATAACACACACCCTGTCATGCCTTACTGCAAAAAAAAAGATTGAAAGACAAGAATATGGAGAATGAAATCCTTTGTTTGAGTCTTTGGTAACCAAATAAAGACCACTAAGCAGAAGGCCTGTTTATAGGGGCAACCCAGGAGCAATGGGAAGGTTAAGTGACTTTCTTAGGGTCCCACTATATGCAGGCTGAGCTTGTGGGAATTAAACCCAAGTGTAAAGGATGTGCCAAGCTTGTTTACAGTTCATTGTTCTAATCTTGGGGCTATACTACCAGCTAAAGCATCCTTTAATGCAGTATTTAGTTGACAACATAAGAACACTGCAATATCAGAAGTTGTTATCCAAGGAGAGGCAAAGCAATACCAGACCAATGTTATCCTGGCAGTAACTGCAATATCCCAGGTGTCATCTGGCATCCTCCTCTGAGGCTGGAGTACACATTAATACAGCATCTGACATGTAATGTACTGTAATGTAATGGATCCTCCTGTACATAAGTTGATTTCCACCGCTAATGTTCTAACCAGATGGACAACACGTTAATATAACAACCAAACCAATATTATATGTGACATGGTCTGGTATTTATGCATTTGTGCTGACCAGGCAAAAGCAAGCTAGTACACAATTGTTATTTCAGCCTTGGCCTGGTAAAATGTAGTTAAAAATAAATACAAAGCTAATATTCTGCTCTGTTCAAGCTGGAAGGCCTGTAAGTTAAAAAGATTAGTAAAACAAGTTTGCAGAAGAATATTTCACTAAATGTAAGGCAGCTGAATTTTTCATGTGAGCACCTGTTATTATCTTCAGAGCTTCATCAAGATCTAAAGATGATATGGTCTCTTTGCTTCAAAAGTGCTGTCGCCACACTTTAGAGAGGAGTTTTCTGTTCCTATTTAAGTGGCAGCTGTTTATATTTCAGGCATTTGTTTCTACCTGAAATGTTTTGCCCATTAAGTCATAGAATCTGCAGAAAACAAGTAATGTTCTCACTTTTAAAGCTTCAAAGCAAATACAGATACAGTCACTGCAGTTTATAATTATTATTAGTAGTAGTACTAATTTTATTTATAAGGAGTCCATCCCCGCAGACTTCAGACATTTTATAAAGTAACAGTGACAATAACTACAGCTGGGTAAAGCTTTGAATGATTTAACACAGTGGGTCACATCAGTGAGGGATGAATAGTTTTCCCAAGTGTGCCCAGCTTTGAACAGAAGAGAAGGAATTTGGTTTTATACAACTTGCTTTCATACTCATTGTACTATATGTCAAAATGCAAAGTCATTAGTTAAAATACTGTTAGTTCAGTGAGCACATACAGGCAAACATAGAAACATAGACTTTGGCGGCAGATAAGGACCGCTTGACCCACCTAGTCTGCCCATTTCACTACCTACAGGTTAGTCCGCAGATCCTAGTTAACCAACAGCCTATTTCTTCCTAACCCCCACAAGAATTGCCTTATGTCTGTCCCATGCATTCTGAATTCTCCACAGTTTTAGACCCTACAACCTCCTCAGGAAGGCTGTTCCATGCATCCACTACCTTCTCTGTGAAAAATACTTTCACATTGCCCCGAACCCCCGTCTATCTTTAAATTGTGTCCCTTGTTCTTGCACATCTCTTTTCTGAAAGATGCTACCCTCTTGGACTTTGTTGATTCCACTGAGGTACTTAAAGGTTTCTATCATGTCCCCCTCTCCTTCTTTCCTCAGGGTATACATATTAAGCTCCTTTAGTCTCACCTCATCGGCTTCTCTTGCAGACCCTGCACCATTTTAGTTGCCCTCCTCTGGACTGCCTCTATCCTGTCTATGTCCTTGCAGAGATGGGATCTCCAGAACTGGATGCAGTACTCCAGATGGGGTCTCACCAACTGTCTATACAGAGGGATAACAACTTCCTGTTTTCTACTGGTGATGCCTCTCCCTATGCATCCCAGTATACCCCCAGCCCTCCCTACTGCCTTCTCACATTGTTCGCTAACCTTAAGGTCATCTAATATGATTACCCCCAGGTCCCTTTCCTTTTTTGTTGTTGTTACTACCTCTCCCCCAATTGTGTAATCTTCCCTTGGGTTCTTGTTTCCCAGGTGCATTATTTTGCACTTCTTTGCATTGAATCCTAGCTGCCATACTTCTGACCATTCCTCTAACCTTGCCAAGTCCCTTCTCATCCTTTCCACACCTCCTTGTGTATCAACCCAGTTGCAGATCTTTGTGTCATTTACAAGGAGGCATACTTTTCCTTCCAGTCCCTCTGCAATGTCACTTATAAAGACATTAAAAAGAACTGGACCCAGTACTGAACCCTGAGGTACCCCACTAGTAACCCCTCTTTCTTCTGAGTGGACTTCATTTACAATTACCTTCTGTGTCCTGTTGTCCAGCCAATGTTTTACCCAGGCTACCACCCTCGGACCCACTTCCAGGCTGGTTAATTTGACTATTGATCTTTTGTGTGGGACTGTGTCAAATGCCTTGCTAAAGTCTAGGTAGGCCATGTCCACAGCCCCTCCCTGGTCTACTACTTTGGTCACCCAGTCAAAGAAATCTATTAGATTCTTCTGACATGACCTTCCCACTGTGAACCCATGCTACCTTGGTTCCTGTGCCCCACTGGCCTCTAGGTACTCAACTAATCTTTCCTTCAGAAGTGACTCCATCACTTTCACTACCACAGAGGTCAAACTGACAGGTGTGTAGTTTCCTGCCTCTGTCTTGGTCCCACTTTTGTGAAGGGGAATCACATCTGCCTTCCTCCAGTCCTCGGGTACCACACCATCCTCCCATGATTTATTAAAAAGAGTAGTCAGTGGTTTCACTAGTTCTCCCCTTAATTCTTTTAGAATTCCGGGGTGAATTCCATCAGGCCTCATTGCTTTGTCCACCTTCAGTTTTAAGAGTTCTTGCAGAACCCTTTTTTCTGTGAAAGGGCTGGGATCGATCCCCCTATCAAGTGTGCTTCTGTTAATTGGATTAGAGCAACTATTGTGTACTTATACTGATCCTACTCATGGTCCCGGAAAATTGCCTTAGAACTTGTTTTACTGAGTGAGGGTTTGTTGGCCAGGACATCAGGGTAAGCTATGGCACAGTTTTTAAAGTCTGCCAAAGGATTTTAAACTTCCATCTGGGCAACCACCAGACATGGGCATAATGGGACCTTGATTAAACAGCTCATCCAAACATGGCACCCAGGACAGTTAAGCATTCCACCCACAATACCTTATTGTACATATTAGTTATACATTTATTGTACTGTCTGTTCACTAAATTTCCTAAGTAAAATAACTCTTTTTGAATGAAACTGTGTTTCAAGTATGTTTCTCTTAACTGCCACACCACCACACCTCATGTTAGGGGGAAGTTGTCAAAGTGAGTCGGAAATACAGTGTACAATACATGCGATGGCAGGTCAGTTAAAATGGAAAATTGGTCAAAGCATCAAGTAAAAATGCACCAAACACTGTGAGTCAGTCAACAACAAAGATGATCCAACCAGAAGACAGTGCAATACCATTAATCTAACATTACAGAAACAGGAATTTGGTTGCAGACATGGGACATGTGCATGTTTGCAATTAAATGGCAGTGAATGATGAAGGACATGTATAGGTAGGGACTGGACAATCACCTGCTTATTGGCAGAAAGACGGTATTGACAAGCAACATGAACATCATCATCACCTGATACCATTTTAATGAATGTGATATGATGCAGTATACCTCCAAATTCAACACAACGCTGCTCATGACTGTAGGTTAAAATCTCTGATAATAGCTACTTCCCTTATGGCAGTATATAGTCAATTTTATCTTGGAGTTCACAATCATACTTGTGATCAAAATTGGGTGGTATAAAAAAATACTAACAAATTGGGGTTTGGTTCACTTACTGTACCTGTATTACCACCCACCTCCCATACAGGTTCCACCCCACAGCCCTCAAGATCAATTACAGACACAACAAAGCACAATAGCAAATAATCAACACTTTTGTTATCAAGAGAGGGAGGGGTGGCAAGAAAAAGTGGCAATAAATGGAAACTCAGAAATGGGTACCTATAATCTATGCAACTTATATACAACAACCATAGCCCATAGGGTCATCTCTCCAGTAGCCTCTGTTCCCCTCTTGTGGGTTCACCCATCTTTAAGGAATCAATAGAAGTGATTTCTTATTTGTGCAGTGGGCACCTCGCTGTGATGCATGTGGGCTAGCAGTGAGGCAGGGTCAATTGATATGCACACCCTTTTTGTCACAGTTACTGAAAAGTGGCAGAAAAGGAGGATTCCTTATGTCCCTCTTCAAGTAAACAAGAAACCATCTGAAGCCCAAACTCAAAATTGCTCATGCTTTGTTGACTGAGGTGAACATGTGATTAATGAACCTTTCTACTGAACAACAGAGATGAACATGGCTGCTACACTAGTTGCAACAGCGGATGAAACTCCAGTCTCTGTTGGGGTCCTCTCTCCTTCTCAAGTCTAGATGTCTGCTGGTGAAGTGATCTCACATGATCTATCTCTCTCTCTCTCTCTCTCTCTCTCTCTCTCATGTGCACACTTTCTCCCAACAAGACTGCACTAGTTCCACAAAACACTCCAAGCTGATGGCACTCCAAGGCTTCTCATAGGTCTCTCACTACTCTTGTGAAGAGGCAGTGGGGTTCAGCCCACTGCAGATACAGTGGTACTGAGCACCAGAAGATGCTCACCCTAGAATGTAACTGGCTGGGTGACTGGCATAGGCTAGTGTCTTCTGTAGAAAGGTCTGACAGTTCTGAAACACTCCCCATAAGTAAAGCAAAGCAACTGTTGATTCCAGACACCTCCAAGTCTCAGTCATAGAGACAACTAGCTGTTGTGATAGACAGAATTAAAATTCAAGTTTTCCGTGCATCTGTCTGCAATCATATGGTGATCACAGTATAAAATGTCTCTCATCAAGTGAACACTTTCCCAGGTTCGCATCATCAAAAAGTCAAGTGGGCCTAAAGCCTAAAGGTCACAAGCAATAAATATCAACACTCTGAATGGCATTGGCTAAACAGCAGCAGCCATAAAGCAATGAACAATATAAGTAAGTTCTTTCATAGCCCCATGAACTTAAAGCACCATTGGTCCTCATGTCTCCATGATTCAGTCTTGCAGATGGCTTCATGTGAAGGTTATATGAAGTAATAGTTATGTAAACATAACTTTGATCTTGCTTCCTTTGTGTATTTCTACCCTCATTAGAGGTGCCAAGAGAAGGTATCTTGAGGCTAAAGGAAATGACTGAGCATGAATGAAGTCTGAAGGCAGAAAGACAGTACTGGAGGAGGGAGAGGGGTGGATGGACAGGCAAAGCAAACTATAGCAGGGATGTCTGTGATTGCTTGCCTCTAGTGCTGAGAACAAAGTTAGCCAGCTGCCCCATAAAACCACAGGCATGCCTTTCTGTTCAATGTGGCAAATGTTAAACAGCAACTGACACCTTCAGGAGAACTTTAACAAAACAATATTTAGACCCAGTTCACCTTATATTTCACAGTAGTTCTGTATTTCTCCTCACCATTATTTGTTACTGAGGCCATCTGCATGAAAACAAGATCTTTGCCCCTGAAGAGTTAATCTGCTTCTCTTGCTTTCTCCGGTTCTATGTCATAACAGTGATCGCGGAATAGCGATCGCGTTTGGGTGAGTGAACATTGCTGAAAATGAATTATGGCAATGTACACTCGCTGCAAACGGCAAGGCAGAGATGGAAATTACATGTATGTGGGGGGCTGCACCCCCCCTACTTAAGGATTCTCAAATACATGGGTGGTGCATGTTGTGGGGGTGAATTTCTTAAAAAAATAACATGCTGCCTGCCGGCACAAACAAAACTGCTACGTTTTCCGGACCCAAACCCTGCATACCCTAACCAACCACCCTCCCCACCATGCTAGCCAACCAGATTGGCAGCTGCCTGGCACACTCCCTCCCACATACCTCCCTTCCCCCCCCCATGTGTGTACACATGTGTTTGCTTACTGTCTCCCTACCTCGCCCACCCAGGTATCCAGTCCCTACCCTGCCAGGTAGCCCTAAACACAGGCGCTGTGATTGAGTCCCCCTTTTTGAAAGCATTCAATCGAGGTCACTGTGTTCACTGGATACTGCTTTCTTCATACCTGAGGTCATAATGCATTGCTTGTGACATCATAGTTACTTCTATGGCAACAGATTGTGATGTCTCAACAGAAGACTATGACTTGGAAGTAGGGAGTGCGCTATAGAGGCAGAGGAACCTAAGGGATAAAGATACTGTATTTATGCAAATTTCTCAGGAAAAAATAATAGGAAGGAGAAATCTATAGCATATATATGGAATCAAAGCTGATTTGCACCTAATTACAATGTTTTTAAACTTTTCTTTGAGGCGTCGGCAGCTATTTAAGGACAATTTCAGGGTACTGGTGACCAGACTTAAGAGTATGGCTAGTATTGTGACCTTCTTGAAGTTTCTCACAGTACACTGGATGAGGAGACAAAAAAGTCTTCCAAGCCAAATGATTGGTTGAAAAAGTGATGCTTGTGCCATTCCTTGTGTAAACTAGTAGCATGGTTGATATACTGTGTAGTTAACCTCAAGTTTAAATGGAATGGCATAATTTTGGAGGCGGGAGGGCAAAGGTCCTGGTGGGTGCACCTCCGTGGCTCAAATTGTTTAAAACTACCCCCAGGTAGTTTTTATTGGGCCTCTGCACTGTGCTCCCAGTAAAGTTTATAACACTCCTAGGTTTTGGGACAGGGAGCAATGGACTTCAGGACAAAGTCTTTCTGGGTCCTTTCCCACACTGGAATTGGAGGGCTTGGTTGGCACCATTGCCAGCATGCCACATGGTCAGCAGATCTTGGCGAGACATAGCAGGGGATAAAATAAACAGACTCAATGGCCAGTGCGTCTAAAGGTATCCGATGGGGAGGGCAGCAGGTGGGGTTACTCTGCCATTCATTTCTGGCCACCTGCCCCCACCTCCAGGCTAGAATGTCTGTGAAAGTGCTTCGGTCTCACTGCCTAAGACTGTTATGCATGAACAAGGTTAACAATAGCCTACCTAAACTGGGTTGGAAGATACACCCAGGGATAGAGCAAAGTCCTGCATAAATTGCCTGGCTTACCACTGGCTGTTATTGATTGTGGTGCTGTCGGGTGGTGCCCTGTGGGGTCCTTGGCTCGGGAGGGGGCATGCATACCAGAATTTGGTGGCTGCAGCTGTGGGGGGACCTGGCCCAGACCTGCTTTGTATTTTATGGCTCTACCTATTAAAGCCATTGAGCACCTTCATGATAGTGCTCAAAGAGGGTAACAGAATAGCAAGATGACCATTAACAAGATTGAGTGGAAACCGTCAACATTGCACCTGGAAAACAGGGGAGGCAACAACAGTGAACCCATCCCCCTGTCATAAGCGCTTGGAATGAAGGTTGTGCAGTGTTACGTTATGGCATCCTGTTAATGCAGTTAAGCTTTTTTAGTGTTTTTTAACACTATCTGTATGAATCTTGTGCATAAATAAGATATCGCAAATGTTGCTGCTGGAAGAGGGGAGTGGAGTGAACTTGTGATTGGTGATGACGGGGATCTTAAGATGCTCTCTTATGATGTTAAGGTAATGAGTAATTCTGTGAAATGGACATGCCCCCTTCAGGAAAATTAACAAGGGGGGTGGCAGTTTCCTTCCTGCAGGAGATCCACTCAACCCAGAAGGAAACCGCAAACTGTTCTGCTTGTGGGTGGGGATTTGGAGGACTCCTATGTATTATTGAAACGTAAAAGTATGTGCAACCCTCTGTAACCTTATTTTGTAATCCACGATTGTGTTATGTTGTCTGTATCTGTTTGTTTAACTGACTTGGAACCTTTGAAAATGAGTCCTTGACTCAAAGGTATTAATCCTAAACTGAAATAAATAAAAATAAATTTGCTACACCTCCTGGTATGAACTACACTCACACAGAAGGGGGTGGTCAATCTATTTCACAGGGACACCCCCTTGGCAGTGTCCACAGTCAAGACTGACAGTACCAGTAGAATGGTTAGCATACAGGGCTTTTGCAGAGATACCACTATCCATATTAGGAATCGCTATTCCTTAAACAGTGAGGTGAAATGGGCAGATTTCTTCTGGACCACCTTCACTTAACATAGAAACATAGAAACATAAACTTTGAGAGCAGATAAGGTCCACTTGGCCCACCCAGTCTGCTCATTTCCCTACCTACTGGATAAGCTGCAGATTCTAGTTAACCAACAGCCTACTTCCTGCCATCCCCCACTACAATTGCCTTATGTCTGTCCCATGCATGTTTGAATTCCCCCACTGTTTTAGACCCAACAACCTCCCCAGGAAGGTGGTTCCATACATCCACCACTCTCTCCATGAAAAAAAATTTCCTCACATTACCCCTGAGCTGTCCCCCCTCTATCTTTAAATTGTGCCCCATTGTTCTTGCACATCTCTTTTTCTGAAAGATGCTACCCTCCTGGACTTTGTTGATTCCCTTGAAGTGCTTGAACATTTCTATCATGTCCCCCCGTCCCTCCCTTCATCAAGGGTATACATATTATGATCTCTCAGTCTCTCTTCATATGGCTTCTGATGCAGACCCTGCACCATTTTAGTTGCCCTCATCTGGACTACTTCCATCCTGTCTATGTCCTTGCATAGATGAGGTCTCCAAACCTGCACGCAGTACTCCAGATGGGGTCTGAACAACTGTCTGTACAGAGGGATAACCTCTTCCCTTTTTCTACTTGTGATTCCCCTTCCTATGCATCCCAGTATCCCCCTGGCTCTCCTTACTGACTTCTCACATTGCTTACCAACCTTTAGATCATCTGATATGACTACCCCCAGGTACCTTTCCATTTTTGTTGTTGTTAGTACCTCCCCTGCTATTGTGTACTCTTCTCCTGGGTTTTTGTTTCCCAGGTGCATTACTTTTAACTTCTTTGCATTGAATCTAAGTGCCATATGTCTGACCATTCCTCCAACCTTGTCAAGTCCCTTCTCATCCTTTCTACCCCCCCCTTGTGTATCAACTCTGTTACAGATCTTTGTGTCATCTGCAAAGAGGTATACCTTTCCCTCCGGACCCTCTGCAATGTCACCTATAAAGATGTTAAAGAGGACTGGACCCAGTACTGAGCCCTGAGGTACTCCACTAGTAACCCCGGTTTCTTCGGAATGTGTTCCATTCACTATTACCTTCTGTGTCCTGTTGTGCAGCCAGTTTGCTACCCAGGCTACCACTCTGGGACCCACTCCAAGCTGGCTAACTTGATTATTAATCTTTTGTGCGGGACTGTGTCAAATGCCTTGCTAAAGTCTAGGTAGGCCATATCCACAGCCCCTCCCTGGTCTATTACTTTGGCCACCCAGTCAACGAAATCAATTAGATTGATCTGACATGACCTTCCTGCTGTAAATCCATGCTGCTTTGGGTCCTGTGCCCCGCTGGCCTCTAGGTACTCAACAATTCTTTCTTTCAGAAGTGATTCCATCGTTTTCCCTACCATTGAGGTCAAACTTACAGGTCTGTAGTTTCCTGCTTCTGCCTTGCTCCCACTTTTGTGAAGGGGAATCACATCTGCCCTCCTCCAGTCCTCAGGTACCACCCCATTCTCCCATGATTTGTTAAAAAGTGTGGTCAGTGGTGTCACTAGGTCCTCCCTTAATTCTTTTAGGATTCTGGGGTGAATCCCATCAGGCCCCATTGCTTTGTCCACCTTGAGTTTTAGGAGTTCTTTCAGGACTCTTTCTTCTGTAAATGGACTGGTGTCAACCTCCCTACCCAGAGTGCTTCTATTGTCTGTTTAGGTAACTCCTCCTCATCTTCTTTTGTGAATATTGAGCAAAAGTATTCATTCAGTTTCTCTGCCTTTTCACTGTCTCCCTCTGCCCACCTCCCCTCTCCCTTATTAATCTTCACTATTCCTCCCTTAACCTTACTATGCTCTCTAATGTACCTATAAAAGGTTTTATCCCCCTTAACTGAATTGGCTATTTTTTCCTCGGTTTGGGCTTTTGCTATTCTGACTGCCTTCCCTTAGAGTTCCTTCCTTAGATTAATCACAATAGAGATTTTGGGATAATGTCAAACAACTGAACGGGAGCGCATGCTCCCTTCCCCCATCCCAGATCACCATTGACGGCACTACCGTTATGGACCCTACAAACATTGCAAACTACCGCAACACATCCTTTACAGACCTCAGCTCTATCCTTCCCAATAATTTCTTTGACCCACCACCCTCCCTGCAGTCCCCAACCCTCCAACACCCTAGCTTCTATCTTCGTAGGGTAACTGCCCAGGAAGCTAGACCCCACTTGATCCGTGCACTAAAAAGCAATAGTCCCGGCGACGACTCCCTGGACCTCAACATTCTCCGGCTGGTACTGGATCAGGTCCTTGCCCCACTCACCAGCCTTCTCAACAAATCCTTCTGCCTGGGGCAATTCCTTACTGCATGGAAAACTGCCATTGTTACTCCCATTCACAAATGGGGTGACAAGTCCTCAGCCGGAAACTACCGCCCTATCTCCATACTCCCGCCCTTCTCCAAAGCCCTTGAAAAACTGGTTGCCACGCAAATTACTGAGTACCTGACCAAACACAACATCCTCTGCCCTGAACAGCACAGTTTCCATGCAGGACACAGTACTGGCACTGCACTAGTTGAATTTTCAACATTCCTACACTCTTCCCTGGACTCTGGCTCCCTAGCCGGGGCAGTGTTCATCGACCTCTCGAAGGCTTTTGACACTGTCTCCCACCCCCTCCTGCTGGATGCCCTCTGCCACACTGGCTTCGCTACTGGGTGATTCGCCTGGTGCTCCAGCTACCTATCTGCCCACTCCCATTGTGTCAAAATTAATGGGACACTTTCCAAAACTTGTCCCATCTGCTCAGGGGTTCCTCAGGGCTCCATCCTGGGACCCCTACTCTTTTCACTCTACCTTAACACCCTGCCCAGTGCATGCACTGGGAGAATTCTGCTGTATGCAGATGAAGCCGTCATCTTTTCCACCCACCGTAACCCTACCTCCCTCCAGGACTCCCTGCAACTTTCCTTTAATGAAGCCGAAACCTGGTTTAAAGAGCACAGACTGGTCATAAATCTCAAAAAAACAAAAACAATGCTCTTTGTCCACCCCCAAAACAAAGCCAGCAACTTCCCACTCCATATCCTCCCCTGCTCCAAACAGCCACTAGAGCAAGTCCACTCCTACAAGTACCTTGGGGTCACCTTTGACTCAGCCCTCACCTACCACACCCACATTGATGCACTTGCCTCAGCTACCAATGTGCGGCTAGGTATCTTATATCGCTTCAAAACTGTCTCCCCCCCGCTGCCCTCCGGCTTACGGTAACATCCTCCATATTATCCCTGGTTGACTATGGACTACTGGTCTACGGTGCTGCCAACACAACTGCCCGCAATAAAATCGCCTCATCCTAAATAAGGCATGCAGGCTAATCACTGGGGCTCCTAGGCTCACACATTCGTGCCAGCTATATGGTATGGCAACACTGCTGAACCTAGACGAACGACTGCGATATCAAACATGCCTAATAGCAAAAAAAACTCTTGTAGGGCTATCCCCACCCAGGCTGACAGCTTCCCTCCACCTAGCCCAACCCTTGGTCTGTACACGGTCCTCCTCCAAGGCCACTTTTCTGGTACCAAGATCTAGGACCTCCCATGGACAGAGGTCATTCTGCCATAGAGCCCCATCCTGGTACAACTCGCTCCCGCTCCCCATCTCGGATGCCCCCTCGATTTCCAAATTCAAATCTGCACTCAGAAGTGAACTATTCAACACATGTAGTTGCACCTGTCTATAATCTGAGGCGCAACACTCGGTGTTCCTGACAATGGTTCTCAAGCAGCATCCTTACCACACCTCTTAAATCCTGCACCTTCTGCTTTGTACTGCCATTATTCCTGTTGCTTGCCCTTTCTCCATGCATGTATGTACCACTCTGATTAAACTGCTATTAGTCTGTTGCCTGCTCTTACTGTCATACTAGTATGCACCATTGTAACCAAATTGACTTCTCTGTATAACTGTCTTTATCACATGTGCTTACTATCTACATAACCCATACCCTGGAACCTATAATGCTTGTATATGTATTTTGTCATGTTCATTATCACATGTGCCTGTAAACTATGTAACCTATATCCTGGAACCGAGAATGCTTGTACTTGTATTTGTCCTCTATGTGACGAGGTACCTTTGGAAATGAGCCTCTGGCTCAAAGATTGTAAACTGATGTGCAAACAGATAAAAAAATAGACCATTAGCAGTAATGGGGTTGGACTTTAATTTGGTCCTGCAAGCTAATAGGGGGAGGAAAAATCCTAAACAAGAGTCAACAGGAGGTACCCAGCAGGAACATGAACTAAAGAAATGGGACAGAGACCATGGGTAACAGGACACATGGAGGTTTGTTGGTTGCCATGACCTGGACTTCACATTTTTATCTTCCCCAAAAAACTCCTACTCACATATTGACATGATTTGGATCAACAATGAATGGGCACATACCATAGACTAGGCAACAATAGGTAATTTTACACTCTCTGACCACGCCACAGTGGAAGTCTCACTGAATATTGTGCTAAAAAAGAGATCATCATTGTGGCAGATGAACAATTCACTTCTAAACAAAACAGAGTTCCAGGAGCTGAACAACAAACAGATTAAGGAATACTGTCAAAACAACAGAGTGAGAGAGACCTCCCTGGGCCACATGTGGGATGGTCTGAAAGCACTGATTACAGGGACCATTATTAAATTTGCCTCTCAGAAGAGGAGGGAGGACACAGCCCAACTAGTACAAGCCAAATAGTAATGATTTGATCTGGAAGCTACTCACAAGTTTACCATGGATGAGGGCCTACTCTCCAAAATTAAAGAATGTCAGGACACTCTGCAAAGGCTGGTGGAACAGAAGACTGAAGGAAAGATGAGGTTTGCTAGGCAGAAGAACTACAAAGGCGGGAGGGAGGAAGGGCACAGAAGGTATTAGCATGGCAAATTAGAAAACACTATACAATGGCAAGAAAAAATCCTGGACTCTGATTGGTGAGTCTTGGGCTGGACCTGTGATGTTATCCCAGCATATCATCACAGCTCTAGTCTCAGCCTCACTGTAAACCGATATGGATGACATTATGGCTGCCACGCACTCTTGTTTTGCATCTCCTCTTAAGAAACAAAAATATTTTCCGCACTAATAAAAACATTCTTTAAAACATTTTTTTTATTTTATATATAACAATGAGCCATTGTATAATAGCAATAATGCCCTCCAGGGTGTGTGTCGTTTGGGATAACGTCACACCTCAGTTGTTGGACGCACTCGGCCTGCGGCCTCGTGCTCAACCACCTGAGGCGTGACGTTATCTCAGCACGACACACACCCTGTTGGGCATTATTGCTTAATTCAGTCAGTAGGGTAGTATTAAAATTGCAGGATGCAAAACACCAGAATAGGACCACAGCTGATCCAGGGGATACTGCCCACATTTCTGTGGCCTACTACAAGTCATTGTACACAATTAAACCCAATACCAAATACAAAAAAGAAATCGTATCATATCTGAAGAATCTTCAGTTATCCAAGCTTATGGAGGTGCAGTTGCAACTCTTAGAGGCTCCCATAGATACTGCAGAAATTTACAAGGTTATAAAATATCTGAAAAATAGTACTGCCCTTGGGACAGATGGCTTTGTGTCTGAGTACTATAAGATCTTTAAGAAGGATTTAGTCCCAGAACTATAACCAGTATTTCAGGCAGTGTGGGGAAGGGGGGGCATTTCTTAGCTGGAGTAGAGCATAGGTTTTGCTGATTCCAAAAGCAGGCAAGGACCTGACCAGATGCAAGTCCTACCGTCCCATCTCCCTATTTCTGGTAGATCTCACATTTTTATGTCCATGTTGGCAGAGAGAGTCCAGGGGGTAGTGGAGGAGCCAGGTCGACCTGAATCAAACAGAATATATCAAGGACCAGAACCTCCACAATAATATCTGGAACCCCCTTGGTATTCTGCATGCTCAGTAAACAACAAAAGCATTCTAACTGGCCATCTCTATAGATGCTGAAAAGGCTTTTGACCAGGTTGACTGGGTCTTCCTGGGCTGCACCCTGGAAGGATGGGATTTGGTCCTAAATTCTGTCTAGTAATGATGCACTATACCAGGCCCCAGAAGCCATGGTGAAAGTAAAGGGAGTAATGTCATCCATATTTCATTTGGGTAGGGGGATTCGACTGGGATGCCCACTCTCTCCCCTGCTGTTTGCCCTGTGCATCGAGCCATTGGTAGCAGCAGCCAGGGGTAACTTGGAGATTAAAAGAATACTGGTGGGAGCTTCAGAAAAGAAAGTAGCTCTATATGCAGATGATTTGCTCTTTTTTGTGAGTTATCTGGCTACATCTGTCTAACTAGGGAGCTCCAGGCATTTAGGAGACTCTCTGGATATAAAACCACACCAAATCAGAAGTGATGATGGTGTCAGGAAGCTGCCACCTAGATTTCAAAGAAAATGTTCCTGTCAGGTGGTCTCCATGAAACACACTTTGATACCTTGGAATCAAGGTTACCCTCATGATAGCCAAATTGTACAAACTAAATCACCAGCTACTGATGGAAGAAAAATCCAAAGACTTGAAAACATGGTCAGAGCTCCCACTTTCACTGGGGGGCGGTGAAGAATATGAGTTCTGAAAATGAATGTGCTCCCGTGCCTGTTCTTTCTCCAGCACTCCCATCAAGATCCCGAGAAAGTATGGGGAAAGGTTAGAAAATTCACACAGAGATGCCTGTGGCAGGACCACAAGATCGGACTTGGTCTAAAAATCCTGACTCTCACCAAGGAGGAGGGGGGTGGGGATTTCTGGATTTTGAACTCTTCCATCGAGCTGCTCAGATGTCCCAAATAATCACTATGTTCCGCCAACAATTTGACCCGGGCTGGTACAGTCTGGAGAACAGGAGTATACGCTTAGCCCCATTATTCAGACTACCAGCTGCTAAGATCACTCCTGCTGTTCTCAGATCAGTTTCAAAGCCTCGGACTAGACACTCCCTGAAAGTGATTGTGAAGATAAAATCCCTCACAGCCACACTAAATGACACAGGACCCCTAATTACTATTATTGAAGACCCGAAATCGACCTCACAATACAAAGATCCAGGGTTTCAGAACTGGGATAGACTCTCCTTGGCCCGATACACCAGAGGTGGCAACCGGAGGCACTGTGCCTCATTTGATCATTTAAAAACTACTTTTGGTATCCAGAATATGGATTTACTTAGATGTATGCAAGTACGGCACTACTTGCAGACAGATCAACAAATTGAAAGGTGACCAGACCCTTTACTAAATGAGAAGACTTTTTGTTCTCATCCGACAGACTAAACACCACAGGTAGATACACCTCCATGATATACAAGCTTCTGCTCCTGGCTACAAACCTTGAATTCAGGGTAATCAAGGACAAATGGGAGCAGGAATCTTGGGAATCTATACCAGAGAGAGGGTGGGAGGAAATACTCACAGAAGGATGGAAGGTGACTGCTTCGTCTTTGTGGAGGGAGTATTGGTGAAAATTATTGACCAGATACTTTCACACCCCCTCCAGCATGGCACATTTTGGTAATGGACATACAGACCAGTGCTGGTGGGGATGCTAGGACAAAGGGGACTGCTTCCACATTTTCTGGGACTGCCCACACATTCAGGAATACTGATCCCAGATCACAAGTGAGTTGTTCAAGATCTCAGGACCAGAATACCCATTAAACTTCCTGACATGTATCGTGGGCTTCCCCCCAGCCCACCCAAACCATAGGACTCATCAAGAGGTATTTCATTCCATGTGCCTCCTGGCTGTGAAGGGAGTGACATCCCATTGGCTCGTAGGGAACCTTCTCACAGTGGCCAAATGGAAGGCCAGAATGACAACCCTAGTGTCAATGGAAAGAATTGCAGGCACGCTGCAATTAACTCCAGGATTTGTTTGAAAAATGGAATAAATGGGAACAACATGCTAACTCAGAAATTCATTAATTTAGATTTCAAGTGTACTGCCATAGTTTCTAATAGCATTAATCTGTACAGAAAGAGAGTTTGTTTACTGTTACAAGTATTAATTAGTTGTTCATGGTTCATTTTTAAGAACAGGGTTGTTTTTTATTGGCAACTTGGACATTTTAATGCATTAAGAGGTAGACATTTCCTTCACTCTGAGACCTCCATGGGACGATGAGAGCAAACAGAAGGACTACACACAGATTATTCTTAGATCTGACTGATGGTGAAGATACGGAAAAACATTCTGGACTAGCTCAAATCCATTATGGACTTGTAACAGTGTCATTGTAATGATGTAATAACACTTGCTCTGCTAATGTATGTACTCTTTAATAGATACCTAAATCCTTAAATTATTTAAATAATGGACTAGAGTTTCAAAGAGCCCTTAGATCACTGCAATTTGTGGTGATCTAGGGCTGCTGTGAACTCTGGGCACATCAGGTATCCTGTTCCCAATTTTGTAAAATTAGGGGTCCCTGCACCAAAGACCCTGGAGTTGTTGCAGCCACAGGGCTGCACCAAACATTGGGTGCACCTACGGAATTTGATGAAGGGATCCGTCAAACCCCCAGCCCCCACGCAAGTTTACACAACCCGTGGAGGGGGGGACAACTCTGGCTGGAAGGTGGGGAATGGAGGCTGCTGGGGCAGTGAAGGTGCCATAGGGCATGAGGGAGGTACAATGGCAGTTACAGGGAGCAGAGGAGGCTCCTGGCAGATGTGCCATATGGTGTAGCTGACAGCCAAGGGGACTGGATAGGGGGGTTGGCATGGCGATACTATTATGACATGGCCCTAGGTGGAAGCAGCCCTGGCACCTCCCCACAGGATTGTGGGTTCTGAGGAGCAGGTGCCAGTGTTGCCTCCTCCAGGAGCCATATCATAATAGTATCGCCATGCCAACCTCCCCATCTAGTCTCCTTGGCTGTCGGCTATGCCATATGGCACCTCTGTCAGGTGCCTCCTACACTTCCCGTAACTGCTGCCATGCCCCCTCATGCCCTATGGCACCCTCACTGTTCCAGCAGCAACCCTGATTCCCCATCTTCCTGCTCCCACAGCTCACTCACCACCCTGCCAAGCAGTGGTGTAGGGCCCTTAGACCACCACCTGGCTGGTCTAACATGATCCCCCTACTGCAGCCAGGTGGGGCTTATAGAATCCCAAAGAAGGGGATGGTGCAGCTCCACTGTGGCCCGCCCACCCTTGCAACCTGGTGCAGAAGTGCTTTTGCCACAAGGGTAGAGTAGGGGGGCTTTGCTGCATGCCATCTGGATTTTGTCGCAGCCGGTATTAGAAAATCGGGACTGCTAGAAACTATGATGCAAGGTGCCACTTGCATCATACACCTTTGGCACAGACACCTTGCGTCATAGTGCGTCATTTGAAAATCCATCCCAATGTATTAAAAAAATGACTCCATAGACTTTAAAGAAGAGGCTGTTGTTTACATTTATGCTGAAACTACATTTATTAAAGTAGGATGAATGCAATTTCCTAGCATTTGAAAAATGTAAACAAAGCCTCTATTGCTTCAGAACTCTCACCCTATAAAAACCCTAAAATGGCTGCTGACGTGCAGCATGATGATGTCAATGAAGCGAGAGACTCTCAGCTCAGCAGCAGTTTATTCCAGTAACTTTAACATACGCGCTATGCGGTTTTAATTCAAAACCATAGAAATCATCTCTTAACTTGTGTATTTATACAAATACACAAGTTAATGAATGATATGGAAGTTCTATATAGAAACATAGAAGTTGGTGGCAGATATGGACCGCAAGGCCCATCCAGTCTGCCCATTTCTTTTTCTACCTTATGAATGTGCCATTGGCCTTTTCTCTGTCAATGGCCTATCTATTCATACTCATCTGTATTGCTCTCTTATGCCTATCTCATGCCTGTTTGAAGCCCTGCACTGTATTCATATCCACCATATCCTGAGGTAGGCCATTCCATGCATCCACCACCCTTTCTGTGAAAAAGAACTTCATCAGCCTCCCTCTAATCTCATGCTGTGTCCTCTTGTCCTGCTATATTTCTTATATTGAAACCTGTTAGACTCTTTCACCTTGTTAATGCCCTTAAGGTGTTTGAATGTTTCAATCATATCAGTCTCTCCATCCTTCGGTCTAGAGTATACATATTGAGCTCCGTTAATCTGTCCTCATATGTTTTCTGATCAGTCCATGCACCATTTTGGTTTCCCTTCTCTGGACTGCCTTAATTTGGTTAATTTCTTTGTGAAGGTGTGGCCTCCAGTACTGCAAGCAGTACTCCAGATGGGGCCTAACCAGTGTCTTGTAAAGAGGGATCATTACCTCCCTCTTCTGACTTGTGATACCCCTACTAATGCACCCCAACATCCACCAAGCCTTACCTACTGCTTTAGTGGTCTGCTTGGATATTTTCAGGTCATCAGTGATGATGATGCCCAAGTATCTTTCTTCCCTTGTGACAGCCAGCAACTCCCCTCCCAGCCTATAGGTGGCTTCAGGGTTTCTCTTCGCTATGTGCATGATCTTGCACTTCTTTGCATTAAACCCCAGTTGCCACTCTTCTGACCATTTTGCCAGTTTATCCAGTTCTCTTCTCATTCTACCCACCCCATCTGGATTATCTACTCTGTTGCAGATCTTGGTGTCATCTGCAAACAGACAAATCTTACCCTCCAGTCCATCTGCAATGTCACTGATGAAGATATTGAAGAGGACTGGCCCCAGAACTGATCCCTGAGGTACCCCACTTGTGATTTGCATCTCTTCTAACTGTATACCGTTTACCACCACTCTCTGTTTTCTGCCTATCAACCAGTTTGCCACCCAGTTGACCAACATCTGACCCACCCTGAGCCTACCCAGCTTATTAATCAATCTTCTATGTAGAACAGTATTGAAAGTTTTGCTGAAGTCAAGGTAGGCGACATCAACTGCTCCCCCTTGGTCCACCACTCTGGTTACCCAGTCAAAGAAATCTATGAGATTAGCTTGACAGGACCTTCCTTTTGTAAACCCATGCTGTCTTGGGTCCCGTGCTCCTATGGATTCCAGGTGTTGCACTATCCTTTCCTTAAGGAGTACCTCCATAATCTTGCCCACTACGGAGGTAAGACTGACTGGTCTGTAGTTCCCTGTCTCCTCCCTGCTAACACTCTTGTGGAGCGGGATCACATGAGCCCTTCTTCAGTCTTCTAGGACCTCTGCTGTGTTCAGAGACTCACTAAACAGTTCTGATAATGGCTCTGGTAGTTCCTCACTTAGCTCCTATTGTACCCTGGAATGTATGCCATCAGGTCCAGTTGCCTTGTCCACCCTGAGCTTATCGAACTCTTCTAGGGCCTTTTCTTTTGTGAAGGGACTAGTGCACACCTCCCTCCCCACTGTTTCCATGGTGCTGAGCTATGGGCCCTGCCCTACCTTCTCTTCAGTAAATACTGAGCAGAAGTATCTATTTAGGATAGATGCTTTCATGCAATCAAACGTAAAACTAGAGCATACATATCAATGCTGCACTCTGCAGCAACAAGCAACCTACAGGTGATTCAAATGACCCCCCCCCCCAAAGTATCTTGAAACCAAACAAAATGATACCTGGTGGTCCAGTGGGTAGTCCATCTCTTGAAAAACCTGGCTGACCCCATGCTGTAGATCAAGGTTAAGTAGTCCCCCAAATACAGACTGTCTTGCCACTGTTAGTGTAAAGGTTGACCCCTGACCAGTCCAATATAACTCAGAAATCCTGATCCCTTTAAGAATACCCAGTGTTCCAGTGGGTAAAGTCTGTATTTCCAACCCCAAATCAGATCAAGCCCTCCCCCCAAATGCCAACTGCCCACTGCCCCTTCGAATTACTCTGCAGACTATGCTGCTGGTCTTGATGACAACTGGTAAAAAGGAAACACAGCAGCTCCTCCAAGTCTTGGCATTGAATTATGTCCCTTAAGGATCCCGGTCCAACACTTGACTGTTTTAGAACTTGTGCTGTGAACTACAGAAATGCCTTCTTCACCTAAATTGCAACTGCTAGCAGACTACCGGGTCACATGTACTTCACAGCTTGCACAAAACTGAGGCCAGAAGGGTGAACTAAAGATATGCTCTACATGTGATTTGGCAGTCAGTCAGCAGTTACAGTTTGGGTGAGGAGGGCATTTCAGTAGTTGACAGCATTGGTTCTAACACAATACATGGGACTGGGATCTTTGATAGACTCGATTCAATGCCAAGACTCAGAATAGCTGCCATGTATCCTTTTTTACCAGTCAGTGTGAAGACCTGGGCTGCACTCTATGGGGTAATTTGGAGAGGCAGTGGGCAATAGCCATTTGGGGTGGGTTATCTGGTTTTGGATTGGAAAGGCAGACTTCACCTACTGAACCACCAGGTATTCTTAAGGAGATCAACTGGATTTCAGAGTCATATTGGACTGGTCGAGGGGGCAACTGTTACACTTACAGTGGTGAGGCATTCTGCATTCGGGGGGTACTATTCAGTGTTGGAATTATGGGGGGGGGGGCTTGCCAGGGCTTGGCCATCCCCCAGCTCTGAAGCAATCCCCAGTTGCTCACGTATTACTGCCATTGACTTATAATGGGAAGGAGGTCTCAGTTTAAAGATAGGCCCTTATGGGCCCCCCAGCTCCCAAAGTTCGTAAAGTGTAATTCCAACTGGTACTATTTAACCTTGATCAGCAGCATAGGGCAAGCCAGGCCATTTGAAGGGAAGGACAACTCACTGGACCAGCAGATATATGTTTTTCTTGTTTTGGGACACTTTAGGGAGGGTTATTTGAATGAACTGTGGGTTGCTGGTTGCTGCAGAGTGAAGCACTGATATGTAAGCTCTAGTTTTACATCTGATTACATAATAACTTCAAAATCATTCCTTAACTTGTGTATTTGTATAAGTAATACACAGATTAAGTGATGATGTCTATGGTTCTGAGCTAAAAATGGCATATGGTGTGTGTTAAAGTAATGTGTGTACTGTATCCTACTGCCTAGCTGGGATTCTCTCACTTCATTGCTGTCATCATGCTGCACATCAGCAGCCATTGTATGGTTTTTATGGAATGGGAGTTTTGAATCAAGAGAGGCTTTGTTTACATTTTTCAAATGCTACAGAACTGCATTTATCCTGCTTTAATAAATGCAGTTTCAGCATAAATGTGAACAACAGCATCTACTTAACAAGTCTATGAAGTCATTTTTATGCTGCCTTACGCAAGCGCAAGCAACATTTTGTGGTAGTAGGAGAAATGCCGAGGTGTGTCAGTGTTGGTGAATACAGGGCATGCTTTAGGAGGTGTGTCCCTCATTCTCCAATGAGCCAGCATGCTGGCACTGACACAAGTTTGCAAAGTGCCACCAACTTGAAAGAAATGTGCCGCTGCAATCTGAGACAAGCTCGTAGTGCAATGGCACAGAAGACTCGCCTCCCCTACGTGCCTTGCCTGATGAAACATTTCAAATAAACATGGCAGCGGCTGCTGCCATCCGTTGCACAATACCAAAACAAAACCAACTTCGGGAGTGCCCAATCCCCCTGTCGGCATGTCCTCCACCCCCCGCCCCCAAACACATAGATTGCATGGCACACTGGGAGCCCACCCAGTGTGCCTCCATTAACAGAAAACCGACAGTGTTGGCATATTCCTGCCCCACCCCCATTGTGTGGCCCAACATCACCCCCAAAAGTTATAGGGCACACTAGGAGCCCACCCCAGTGTGCCCAGCATTTGTTTTATTTAACCTGTCAAGAGAGAAAAGCATCCTGTGGGGCAGTGTCCATTTTTTTTTTTGTTCCTGAAAAAGAAAACTCTGTTGTCAGCCGAGCACCACTCCCCCAACCTGCACCAACCCACTGCACACCCCAACTCCCCCCACCCCATACTTACTGCCAGAGGGCCAGAGCTGCTATTTTTAATGGAGCGAGAACACGTCTGTGCTCTTCAAAGCCAACCGCAAACTGAAGAAATGCTGGTAAGCTGTATAATGGCACAAATGGGGGGGTCAACTTAAGTGGATATCTCAGCCATCTTTTTGAATTTTGGCTCCAGATTTTCAACATGGGGTTCTTGGGAACCCACCTCATGAACGCATGCATTATCATCTCGTTATTTGGTCCCAAAAAGTAATTTTGTGGTCAATGCTCAGAATCACCTTTTGGGACCAATTAATAAGATGACAGTGTCACTCTTCAAGAGGTGGGGTCCCAAAAAGCCTATGTTGCAAATTTAGTGAAAAAATTTGAAAAAATTACTGTATTACGAGCGTGCATTGCGTAGTTTCCATGTATGCAGGTAACTTTGACAATTTTTAATATTTTCACTCCAGATTTTCAACATTGCCATTTTTTTCACACTTCCTTATGACCAGTACAGCTGTCATGTTTAACATCCTGCCCAAAATGTGTTTTCGCACATGTGACACACAATGGCGCAGTTGCTGTGGGAAATTAATGTTCAGGACAGATTAACAAAATCACAGTGACACTGTTGATGAGTAGAGGTTCCAAAATGCCTACTGTATGTTGAAAATCTGTTTAAAAAAATTCCCAAAATAATTGCGTTATGGGCATGCATTGCACAGTTTCTACACACACTTGTGACTTCACCAATTTTTCATATTTTCGCTCCAGATTTTCAACATTGCCATATTTTCACACCTCCTCATGAAGAGTACAGATGTCATTTTTTCACATCCTACCCGAAATGTGTTTTCGCACCTGTGGCACTAAATGACGCATTCGCTGTGCAAAATCACCTTTCGGCTAACAAACTTATAGTTCCTGTGACAGGGTTAGTCCCTGCCACTCCATAGACATACCTAATCTTCATCTCTTTGGTTGCAACCACTATCATTCCCTCTTCTATGGCTATCTCTGTAACTTTCTGTATGGAGGCAGGCCGCCTCCTTATACAACCCCCCCAAAACTTTTTCCCTTCTTCTTGTTTATTTTCCTCTATCTTTCTAGATCAGTACATTGGAATAAAGTAAAGGAATTGGCAAAAGCCTTGCTGGTAGACAAGAATGTATGTTAAGATATTGTTTTTGTAACTAGTACTGTTTAAAAATAGAGCAAGGTTTATGTGAGGTAAATAGGTACCTCCGGAACAAAAGATAACAAATTAGAGGTCTTCTAAAATAAAGAGAGAGGCATTTTGCAGTAGAGTTAGCCAGTATATAAATGGCTCCTATATCACAGACTGGGTTGCCTGTTGTTTTCCAGTAATTATTTTTAGTATATTACATTTCAGTGAAGCATTTTATTCAAGTAACCCAGTTCCCCCCTTGTCTAAGCAGCAAGCAACACCCTGAACAAACATAAAAGTATCTCTGGTTGTTTTTAAGAAATGTTTGTTCCTAATTGATAGCGCTAGCTAAAATAAATAGCCACACGAGTGTTTGCACGATCGCGAGGGCTGTGCGACCGTGCGTACGTTCATGTAGCGCGTAAGCGCTTATTTGTTTTAATGTGCAGGACTTGAACCATATTTAGGCTCTCTTTGGGAATGTTTCCCCAAATAAATTGCAATGCCATTTTGTTTAAATAGAGAGCTACAGCTCTCTACAGTTTGCTATGCTGCTGGGGAAAAAAGAAAGCCGTCGGCTTGAAAGTTCAGCCTACGGCTTAACTTTGCAAACTGACAGTAGTTCCCTGGCAGTAGCTATGAGCTACTAAAACTGTACAAAAGCTGGAAAACCTGAAGCCCTTTTTTTAGACCTTTTATAAGGATGGTTTTCTGTTGTCCTACAGTCTGGGTCTAATATAATTAAGGCTAGTTCTAGCCAAGTACACTTAGGCAGGTCCAAGTAAGGTTAACGGCAAGAAAAGAAGAAATACCCTAATAAAAAGGGTCTGCATAACTGGGAGTTGGTGCTCTACATCAAGCTAAGTAATGTCAATTTACTGCATTTGGATTGTGCCACAGGTTTAAAAGTTATTATGGTCTAAAGGAATAAAATAAGCAGTCCCTTAATACAAATACCTTGAGTGAGTAGCAGAACTCATCTCAAATCCCAGAGGTCTCTTTGTGGTGAGAGTCTGCTGCATTCTAGCTTGAACTATAGGGGATCAGCAGCCCCCTTGTGGGTTATTTTTATAATGAAGGACCTGTCACTCAAACACAGGGGAATGTGCTTTGGGGTAGAAAAACCTTTGCACAATACATTATTTCAAGTTAAACATGCTAATGGGTCGCTTAGTGTGAATATAGCAATCTAAAATGTGTACAATATTGTTTTAAAAGCTATTAAAGGAGTTATCTTTCTGTTGCTGATACTGTGTCACCTGATCAGGTGGGAGGGAATAAAAGCGCTACCTGAACAGGCCTCAAGAGATAGTGGGTCAGTTTTTACTGATTAGTGGTGAGAGAAGGTTCTTGTTGAGCACATTGAGGCTTTTTCTTTTCATTTCAGTTATTACAGTTGTTAATTTTTTTGTTACTTTATTTGAAAAAGCTGTTAATTGAAAAGGGTGCAAGAAAAGGAGTTTATGACTTTAATAAACATCCCACTGGACAACATGGGTTACACCTTATTCCTGAGTTATGTCCATCTGTAGAACCCACACCGTAACAGTGCCACTGTTCATGAGGTGGGGTCACAAAAAGCTCATGCTGAAAATTTGGAGTGAAAATACCAACAAACACCAAGGGCATTAGAATTTTCAACTGTAACGCCCTATCCTGTAGAGACTGACAGGCATTAGGGGTGTGACTTGGGATTGTTGGCTGTAATGCTGATGCCATTCCACCCCTTCCCCCACCGTGCAGCCAGTGACAGGTATCAAGGTGTGCCTAGTAGTCTTGGGCCCCCAAAGCTCACCCCATTCTCCTATACTGCACCCATCTTGGCATATTTCCTTATGAGATGGGGTGATTGTAAGGCCCAAAGACACCAAGGCACACCGTGACACTTGTAGGTGTCTGCAAGGTAGGGTGAGGTGAAATGGCATGAACATTATGGCCGATGACTCAAAGGCACACCCCAATGCCTGTCAGTCTCTGCAGGGTGGGGTTGGGGTTGGCATCAGTTCACTACTTCACTGCCATTTCTGTTATGCATCTCTCTAACTCCTCCACTACCAATGTCAATGCCAGCAAGACAACATTTGGCATTGACAACTGCTTGTTTAAACACATGGGGCCTGATTCTAAAAAGGGCCTTAGATTGATGCAAGCTGTGGTAAAAGGCAGCTTGTGTCAATGCCCGGTGTACTGGGGACCCTGTACCCATTTCTGTATTGGGTAGGGTCCTGGCAGCAAAGTCCCCCAGTTTGCAGCAACCGTAACAGTGCACTAAATGGAGGGTGCACCCAGACAGGATGCTGCAAGCCCTGGACAGCCATGCAGCAATGTCCCTGAGCAGTCCCTCATGGTCTAGTGGACTGCACCAGCCCCGATCTCCATTACTTAAATAAATTAATAATCCCTGGTGGTCTAGTGGACTGCCTCAGCCTCGCTCCCCCATGATTTAAAAAATGAATAATCCCTGGTTGTCTAGTGGACTGCCCCAGCCCTGACTCCCTGTTATTTAAATAATTTATAATCCCTGGTGGTCCAGTGGACTGCCCCAGCCCTGGTCCCCCTTTATTTAAATAAACTAATAATCCCTGGTGGTCTAGCGGAGTGCCCCAAACCTGATTCCCCCTTTATTAAATAAATGAATAATCTCTGGTGGTCTAGTGGGCCACTCCAACCCTGATCCCCCATTATATAAAAATTAATAATTCCTGGTTGTCTATTGGACTACTCCAGCCCCAATTACCTGTGATTTAAAAAATGAATAATTCCTGGTGGTCTAGTGGACCCCCACCACCCCGCTCCCCGTCCCAAAACTGCCGAGCCAGTGACTGGCATAGCCCACCACTCACCACCACAGCAAGCCACAGACTTGGCATACTTGTGTCTTATATATATGTTTACTGGCTTATTATGGTGTTCCATGCACACTGCATGCTTATCTGCCCTGTTCATGGGAGATTGTGTGAACCTATTATTCATGCTTGTCATTCTTCAGCCTCTAATTGTAATACATGAGTATCATCCTACACCTGTGTCATTGTCTTGGCTGCTGTGGGGGTGTGGGGCATGAGCATGGGGGACTGCAGTGTGGCCTGGGGATGGGTCTGGGGAAGACTGCAGTGTGGCCTGGGGGTGGTGGGTGTGGGGGGGACTTGCAGTGTGGACTGTGTGGTTAGGGGGTTGTGACCATGGCCATTGTGTGTCTATGGCCAGTGGTGCAGCCATACCCACATGCTGTCAGTGAGGCCACAGTGATATACTGTACACATCAGTAGCATGCCTGTTTGCAGGTGTCCATGGCTGCTGTTTCCCACAGTGTGATTGGCAGCAGGCCATGGCACTGCCTATGGCGGTCTCTGTCAGTGTGTTCACATGTCTGTCCCCATCATAGCTCTTCAGTATTCCCACTTATAAGGGATGTCCAACATGCTACCCCTCAAACCTACTCTGTCTCTCATCCGTCCCTCCTGGGACTACTGCCTACTCAGGGAATATGCAGTGCTATCAGGCTTTCAAGCTGGCATTCCTATGGTTCTAGGAGGCTGGTCGCAGATACCCTTTCTACAGATGCACAATGGTTTACACAGTGCTTTGGGCTTGTATGGCCATGTATGTTCCTTACTATGGGTGTCCATGTTCCTCACTCTGGTCTTGTATTACCATGTATGTCCCTCACAATGGGCATCCATGCCCCTCATATCAGTGATATACGGTTGAGCTGTGTAGTCCCCATCCCTGTCGCCCACCACTGTATGGGTGCTGCTACCTGCTATGGTACACTGCTGCTTGCAGTAGTCCTCCACCTACTGTAGCTGTACATGCCTTTTGGTACATGCCTGGAAGACATATCTGCTTTGGTGCATGCCTGTCTGGGGGGTGGCGCATACACTGTTCTGGACCCATGCCCCCCACACACATGTCCCACAGCAGACACACAGCTCACAGACAGCCTATGCATACCATCACGTGTGGTTCTTGCATGTCGCTCTGCTGTGCTATAGGTGCATTCTGCACGTCTGTACATATGCATGTGTATTGCGCACAGGGCACCCGCTGCATATCATTAGCACACAGGGCCCATTGTTTTTAATAATAGCATTAAGGCACTCCAGTGGATGATATCAATGCCTTTAAATTTAGTGGCATTACACTAGATATACTTTTTTACCAAATGTGCTGATATACAGTACCATGACAGTCAAATGGCCTTTACAATATGCCAGGTCTTCCTCACCAGTGAGAACAAAGGTGTTAATGATCTTAATGATGGATAGAAGCACTGAAGAATTCCCAGTTCTTTTTTCTTCACTTACTGCATATGTTTCTCTTTTTTGTTTTCTGTCTCCCTGGCCTTGCTAACCAGCTCTTGGTGTAGACCTCACTATTGCACTGTTACAGGTGCACCAGCCATTGACGTCATCAGTTGCAATAAGTCTGTGGCTTCTAATGCTGGTCTACATTACTTGCACGAACTGCTAAATTGATGAAAATGGAGTAGCTCCTTAATGTGCTCAGTCTTCATCAGAGCAGCAACCTAGGCAAGTAACAGCATCCACATTAGGGCTAACAGATTTCACCTAGTGATGTCATCAGTTGGAGTACCAGCTAGTCAGGTGGGTTTTCTTATTACCTTTTGTACAGTTGTATTAAAGCAGCAGTGCAATGAAAATGGATTAAAATCTGACCCCAGCTTTTTTTCTTCCTTACTGATGCCAGATGTCTTTACTTTTATTTTGGTGGTAAAAGTTTCAGTTTTCATTATCATTTAAGACTTTTATGAAAGTTTTAAAGTAATTATTTCTCAAGAAAAAATGATGGCCGCCTCATTTTTGTATAGAAATATTATTGGGGACTCGAGGTGTGTAAGAGTCCAGACAAAAATGCAAATGTACAGTACACAACATAGGAAGCAGCAAGAAAACCCAAATCAACAGCTCTGCCAATATTTTTTTATAACTACAGCAGAAAATTAGCTTTTTGGAATAACTTTTTTCATTGCACTGCTGCTTTAACATATATTTTTCACAAAATGTTTACCAGTGTTGCGGATTTTTCTTTTTTGGTATGTGTGTGTGGAAGGGGTGATGCAATTTCAACACCTATGTGGATTCTTTATTAGAATCATTTTTCACTTTATATCCATTAAACCCATGTTGCCTATCTACAGGTAGTACCCATACACCAATAGTCATTGAGGTACACAGTACATGGCTAACAAACAGTAGCTACAGTATGAATTGTGTGAGGCTGACCAGCTGAACAGCATTGAATCACTTCAGTTGCAACTCCCAAATTAAAGTTGCAAGTTATTATCCTTAATGGCTATGCATTAAACTGAATAATTTCCTTAATACCACAAATAATGTGTTATTCATGATTCACATTGATAGCCAGAACCAAACAATTAATAGTAAGTACTATTCAGGACAATTCGGGGATTTACTATATAATAAGATCTCAACAACTCATGAGGATTTCTGGCCAATCAGACACTATTTTGATAACTCAGCAAAGCCAGCACCTGTGACCAAATCACTTGCTATAACAGAGACTGAGACAGATGTTCAGCATTGTGCTCTGCTTCAGACACAATCCATTGCTTTTATAGATTTAAATACACAGCTAATGCACATTTTTCAGCATAGTGTGCTTTGTCAAGTGCAAAATACTAGAATTTTGTGACAGTATTTTTTTGGTCAGACTTCTGTCGGAGGCATTCAGTGAGGCAGGTTTGATTCACTGAGTGTATATATAGTCATCAAAAGCTAGGTTAGGGTCCAGCTTGTGTGACCATGGAGAGAAGCTGGCTGAGTCTTCCTGCTCACAGCGTACCACTTGCCTCTGTATATGTTTTTTATTGTGACACTGCCCCTGCACATGCATGGTTGTGTGCATGCAGATAAATCTGCTCTAGTTCAGAATGGGGCAGGCTTGACTCGCTTGAGGTGTGAGTTCATTTTGATTTTCTTGTCATCCAGAGCCCAGGCTAGGGTTTATGTGCCTCTACAACAGTAGTTGGTTGACTCCCAATACTTACAGCTCACAGCATACCACCTGCCTGCACATATGTTTATTTTTGGGATGCCACCCCTGTGCATGCATAGCTGTGTGCATACAGATAAAAAATCTGCTGTATATTTCAATAGGTCAGGCTTGACTTATTTGATATGTGATTTCTTTTTGGTTGTCCACAACTCAAGCTTGAATCTGTGTGTGACCATGGAGGGTAGTTGAGTGTTGCCCGGTGCCTACTGCTAAGAAACAACCATGTGTTTAATTTTGTCACTTACAAATTGAGGCATGTAAACTAGTCCGTGGTGAATCTAAGATGGGTGGAACAGTAGCTGCCAGGCTTGTAGCTCTAGGAATGCCTAGAGGAATAAATATACTGCACTGAGTGAAAAGGGAGGAAAATAGTAGAGTTTTAAACTGTTTCTAAACAAAATGTCTTTTGGGAGGCAAAATAAAATATTAGGTAATGAAAAAATAAAAAATAATTGGGTTCCCAAATACAAATACTCAGCCTAAGATTTTAAATAAGGTCTTTGCCACCCCTGTCCTCTGAATGATTATTACTTTTTATCAATCCCAACTTAGTCAGCTGCACTGGGATTTGAACTCACATCTTTTAAATTAAATGACTACATGCATACATTACCAGACCCCTAATATACTAAAAATTACACTGGGGTCCCACTAGAGAAATAGTCAGAAGCAGAGATCTGCCAAAATCTCAAAATGTATCATTTCTATCTTATCGCAATGAAGAAGCTTCTAATTTGCAGTCACTGTTTTAATATGAAATGTGTGCATCCTTCACTTGTGATTCTTTTAACAACTGTAAAGGAGGAAACAAATAAACATACCTCACATCCCCTGACTTCCCATATCCCACTGGTAATCATAGTACCTAAAAGATAGTCGGGGGCCCTCTTAATCTACTGAATTCACCTGCCCCACTCTTGTTGCCTGTCTTGACAAGGGTCTGTGACATTTTCCTTGTTTCCTTTATGCCTTTCTGCCACCTACCACCTACTAAATGCAGGCATAGACTTTCAGTGTCAGTATTGGGGGATTTCCAATGGCCCCTAGTGCTACCCTGCATGTCTTTGCCTGCAGTGCTATGTCTAGTCCCTCCATATTGTTATTCTGTTACCCCTGCTAACTCACTTAACACTGTCCCATCCTCATTTACCTATCTGACCTGCCAAGGTATTTCTAGTATGTGAGGGGACTTTTGATGGCTACCCACTGCTGCCCAGTCATGCAGGTCTTGACTCTGAACTTCCACTACTTCTAGCCTTACATTCACCCTCCACAGTGTAAGAGCATACTGTACTTGCCTTTCCTAGCAAACAGCACTTTTGCCTCATAGCTGTACAGCAAAATGATTTTACTTAATGAAATACCAGTATTTTATAATAAAGCTATGAGATGAAAATGCAGTCCAACAGGAAGGGCTAGTGTGCTCTGATACTAATGGAAGAGCTATGCTACAAAGCTGGTGGCTGCAGGCTTTGAGTGTCAGGACCCACTGGGCCTACCAAAGCAGGCAATGGCAGGTTTGGCAGTGCAGGGGGCCAGTGGAAGGTCTGCAAATTCTACCCACACCTCTGCTAGGTCAGGCAGCAGCAGGGAGAAGTAAAGTGTTCAGTGAGCCAATGATAGTAACAGTGATGGCAGTATACAGGCACTTGTCCAGCAAGAGCAGGCAGCAGCAACTTGGAGGGGTAGTATTAATGAGCCATTGGAAGGCACCTACATTGAAGCAAAGAATCTCTGCCAGGTCAAGCAGCGGTAGGGTAGTGAGAAACTGAGGCAGAAGGCATGGACACCCCACCACCACCACAATCACCAACAGGCAACAACTGCTAGATTCAGGGGTCTATGAGCCACCCCCTAACTATCTTAAAGGTACAGGTATTGAGAGGATGGTGGTGTGGAGTCCGTTTTAGTTGTGTTTTTTTTCCTCTGGTTACAGAGGTTGAGCAGCTTTTTTATTTGTTTTTTTTTTTCCTGAACTGAACAAACAAAAACTACAGCTTTAAAGGTGATCTTGTTTGACTTGTTTTTCCAGCTCAAACCGAGTCAAGGTTTAGCTCACAGTTTTGCCCACAAGTTCAAATCAGTCTAAATGTGATTGCACAGCCAAAGTTCAACATGATAATTTTTTTGCTGGAGCTGAATCTGTACCTCTAGCTAAATTAGTCATGAGATATTCCCATGGTGAAATCTCCCCGAGTGGGGAGGAAGAGGACCCCAGGAGAAGAGGAAGACACTTCTGGTAGGGGACTCAATTATTAGGGGGGTAGATTTGGAAACAGGAAGAGAGGGCAAAAGGGAGGTGAGATGCCTACCTGGTGCTTTGGCTCGGAGGGATGGAAAGCAGAACCTAAGAATTGTTAGGGTGGCAGGGCAAGAGGGGTAACTAGATGTCATTGTCCACCTCATGACTAATGACCTTGTTAGGAACAAGGCTGTAATTGTCAAGGGAAATTTTTGAGAGCTTGGGAGGAGTCTTAGGCAGGTAGCACACTCAGTGGCTTTTGCTGAGGTGCTGCCTGTCTATGATCGAGGAGAAGATAGGGTTCTCCATACCAGGAGCTTCAACTCATGGTTGAAGGAATGGTGTAGACAGGAGGGGTTTGATTACATTTTACCTTGTTTGCACCTATTTGTACCTGAGACACCTTAAGATAAGCCTTTACACTAGCCAGTGCTTTATAGTTTTTTTTCCAGTTGTGAGTGCTCTGAATTTTTTGTTTTACGTCCCAGAAGTTTTCTTTCTGTAGCACCCAATCCCTGTGGTGTGAGATTTTTTCAGGGATTTAAAGAAAAAAGCAATATGGTAGAAATGACAGAGGATGGAAACGTGAGTTGTAAAAAGAGAGGGTATAAGGAGACATAGCAAATAGATAAAAACAAGGCAGCAGGCAGAGTGAGAACAAAGTGTGGAAGGGAATGTGTGTAAATGCAAAAAGTCTAGGAAAAAAGTTCCGGCCCTGGAAACCAACATGGCGGAGACAAACCTGGATATTGGGGTCATTACTGAGTCATGGTGCACAGGAAATCATGACTAGGACATAGCCATACCAGGCTATACTCAGTTTATGAAAGATTGGGTAGGTAGGAAGGAAGGGAGGAGGGGTGGTGCTGTATGTAAAGGAGGGTATCTAGTGACAGAGACACAGGGAATTCAGGGGGAATGAAGGGGTTGGAGGTACTGTGGGTCACACTAGAGACAGAAAATGGAGCCATTATTCCCACTGGGTGACCTACAGTCCTCCAGCATAGGGAGAGAAACTAGATAAGGCACTAGTGGATGCTATTACCACAATGGCAGAAAAAGGGGAAGTGCTGGTGGTGGAGGACTTCAGTCTGCAGGATGTAGATGGAGTTTTCCAGCCGCAGATTCAGCTAGAAGCAGGGACAACCTGGACTCCCTGCATGGGAGTATTTCAGATGCAGCTAGTCAGGGAGCCCCTTCGTGATTTAGCAATATTGGATCTGGTGCTCACTAACAGGGACTGTTTGCAGATATCAAGGTGGGAGGCCACCTGGGGATCAGTGATCACCGTACAGTGTGGTTTAACATAAGGACCACAGTGGAAGAGAACCACACAAGGATGAGGGTCCTGGACCTCAGGATGGCAGATTTTTAAAAAATGGGTGAATGCCTCAAAGATGTCCTAGTGGGGAGGGATGACATGGGTGGGATGGAAGAACAGTGAGCTAAGTTAAAGGAAGGCATATTGAAAGCAGCAAACCTCTGTGTCAAGGAAGTGAGCAAAAAGAAGAGAAAAAAGAGACCACTATGGTTCTTAAAGAAAGTGACTGAAAAGGTAAAGGCTAAAAGAGTAGCATTCAGGAGGTGCAAAGAGATGCAGAGGGAAGGGGACATGAAGATAATCATGAGAAGCAGAGGTAGGCTGGGAAATTGGTGAGAAGCGCAATAGTACAAACTGGGGAAAGAACAGCCAGTGGTAACTAAAAAGGACAAGACACTTTTTAGGTAAATAAGTGAAAAGAGGGAGATGTGGGGGAGGATGTGATGTTAAAAAGGGCAGCTGAGGACTGTGCAGATGAAGACCAGGAGAAAGCAGAGATCCTGAACAAATGCTTTTGTTCAGTCTTCATAGAGGAAGGGGAAAGGGATGGGCCACATAAAAGCAGCCAAAATGCAAATCTGAAAGTGGACAATGCTATGGGGTCAGATTGGCATATCCCAAGGGTATTGAGGAAGCTCAGGGAAGTACTAGCTGAACTTCTGACAGCCCTATCTAACAACTCACTAAAAACAGGGATGGTTATGGGGGACTGGAGGAGAGCAGATGTAGTTCTGCTTTATTGAAGTAGTAGCAGGGAGGAGACTGGAAACTATAAGCAAGTCAGCCTGACATCAATGGAGAGGATGGTAATGGAATCACTGCTAAAGGAAAGCATAGTGAAGCATCTTGAATTCAGTGGGTTACAAGACCCAAGGCAGCATGGATTCATGGTGGGGAAGGGGGCATGTTATGCAAATCTGATAGATTACTTTGATTGGGCAACCAAGGAAATAGATCAGGATGGAGCAGTGGTCATAGTCTACTTAGAGTTCAGTAAGGCTTTCAACACTGTTTCACATAGGAGACTCATAAGGAGTTGGTTAGCAGTGGGTCCTGTGGTGGTAAACTGGTTAAGAAATTGGTTAAAGGATAGGTGAAAGAGGCAGGCAGTGAATGGAGTTCACTCCAGGGAAGAGAGAGTGACCAGAGGGCTGCCTCAGTGCTCATTACTGGGACCAGTCCTCTTTAATGTCTTTATAATTAACATTGCAGATAAACTGGAAGAGAAGATATGCCTCTTTGAGGATGGCACCAACAATCTGCAATAGGGTAGGTGCTCCAGAGGGAGTGGAAAGAATGTACAGGGGCCTGAGGAAACTTGAGGAGTGGTCAATGCATGGCAGCTCAGTTTCAGTGTGAAAAAGTGCAAAATCATGCTCTTAGGGGAGTAAGAGTCGCACAAAGACAAAGCGACATGCAACGAAGCTGGAAGAGGTAAATTCAAGAGAGGTGTGAGGAAGCACTTCTTCACTGAAAGAGTAGTGGATGCCTGGAACAGTATTCTAGTGGAGGTGCTGGGGGCAAAAACAGTGTTGGAATTCAAGAATGCAGGGGATAGGTACAAGGGAATCTTAGTGAAAAGCAGAAGGCGAAGGGAGGGAATCAGAGATCAAGTAGGGTCTGCGGTGTCAGTATAGGCAGGGGAAAAAAGAGCAGTCTGGGTGGGCCAAGTAGTCCTTATCTACCACCATATTCTAGGTTTCTATGTTTTTCGCTACATTTAGCTAAAGAGGCTGGAAGAATGCTTGGGTGTATTTACAGCAGGACGACCGATACAGCAGGGAAATAATCCTACCACTTTACAAGGCCCTGGGCAGGCCCCACCTGGAGTATTGTGTGCAGTTATGTTCACCTCAATATAAAAAGGACATTGAGGCCATAGAGATGGTGCAATGCAGGGCTACTAACATGAAGCATGATAGGTTAAAATCAGCTGGGGATCGAGCACTGTCTGATGCTGCTCCAAGGCTCTGGAACACAGTTCTAAGATCTAGCCATTCTGTTCGGTTGGTAGACATTTTTAAGACCAAATCCAAGACCTGGCTTTATAGGTCTCCTTTACTGGTGACTGAATAATTAAATGTGTCATTAGTGTTTTAGACTGTTGATGCTGAGCAATTTGAAAGTTGATATGATTGTTTCTGTGGTTATGTGTTATTTTGCAACTATTTATTTTGTATTCTATATTGTAAGCATTGGAAAGAAGCCACATAAATATATCTACCTGTATCTACAGTGGTCCCTCTTCCTGGTGAACACATCTGGAGCCAGACAATTTTTCACTATGGCAAGAATTCACTATAGTGAGGAGTTATTATGCCTACATAGCAAATATCTGTCTGTCTGCCTGTTTATCTATCTACCTATTTAGCTATCTATCTAGCTATCTGCTGTAGCTATCTATCTCTCAGTCTGATTTAGTTTGTTGGGGAAAACCTTTAAACAAGTGACTTTTTTTTTTCCAAAGGTGATCCAGTTATAAAAAAAATCAACAACAGTACACAAATATATACATGCGTTATATAATAAATTGACTGTATTTATTCCCTACAAAATCAAGAAAAAAATATCATATGCTATATAATACATCGGCAATACTTATTTGATAAGAAAATCAAGAAACTCATATAATTATCTAAAGGAGGTGCATATAATAACATCCTTCAAGTATGTCCTAATAGCCTTTTGAAATTGTTCGATGATCTAATTTCCTATCACACTCTGAGGGCAGGAGTTCTACTTCTTGATATCTAAAAAATGTCTGCCCTATCTATCTATCTCTCTCTCTCTCTCACTCTGTCTGTCTACCTTTCTGTCTGTCTCTATGTCTGTCTGTCTGTCTGTCTAGCTAGCTATCTATCTATCTATCTATCTAGATATGGAGAATAAAAGCTGAGAGGTGAGACTGGAGATCCTTAAAGCAGCAATTTGTGTTAGTCGTCAAAAAATGCATCATATAATTTTTTTTACATTAATATATTTCTAACATAATTAAAGTCACCATCAGTATATATTTTTTTCAGAATTTTTTAAAGCAGCTTTTATTACTAATTTATTAAAGATGTCAGGCTCCAGCAAATTTTTAAAAATTCCTTTGCCCTGGGTTACTGTTTGACCTTACATACTGGATTCATACTGTGACTATAGTAGGAGGATGCTAGAATGCACTACTGATGGAAAACAGCACAGCACCCACTAGAATGGTTAATTTATTCATAGTGTGTGTGTGTGTGTTGTCAGAGAGCAGGGACTTTCAAAAACTTCAAAACCCCATATCTCCATTTAGGACTGAAAGAAGTATAATGACAAGAAAAATGAATATATTGATGTTTTTGCCAGAAATACATGCAGCCACTTATTCAAATGGTTTGAGACTGGTTCTATCAAATTGTGGCAGGCCAATTTACAGATTGCACAATAATACTATATTCAGCCATTTGTGCTGCACCCTTTAGGAGCATTAGCACCTGAGCGCAAAAGTAATGTACTCAGTACTAAAAAAGGGAATGATGGTGTGAATATTTGGCACAGCGTGATGTTTATTGCTGCACTCCTGGCATTTAGCATGATAGCACACTGAGAATTAAGGCCTATAGAAAGCAGGTCTTAACCCAGTGCAAACCCCAGAGGCAGGGAGAAGCACTGCAGCACACACCTCAGAACACAAAATTGCATGCATCGAGTACCTAATGCAAGTAGCCATGGAGGATGAGGAGTGGGCCAGTGCTCCCTCTGGGCCCCTGCACAGGTTCAGAGACACTATGCTACAAATAGACAGTACTATCCATGAGTCACATTTGAAGTCCTCAGTAACAAACAAATCATAGTTGGTACTGGCTCAACAGGTCCATCCATGTTCATGCAGCTGTGGGAACTGCTGCAGGACCAGCTCTGCACAGACACTCACTGCACCCATGCAATGTCCATGGAGCTCAAGGTGACAGCATCACTACACTTCCTGGCCACCAGAACATGGATGACACCACCGGTATCACACAGTCTGCCATCTCTCACCTATTGGGCCAGTTCCTAGATGCCCTGCTGGCCCATGCTGGGGTGTTCATTATATTACCCACCATACCAGCAGAGTGAATAGCAACCATGAAGCAATTCTATTGGGTTGCACACCTACTGGCTGTACTCGTGTCATTGACTGCATCCATGTTGCCATCAGTGCACCCACAGGTGATGGGGTGGAGGTCTATGTTAACAGAAAGGGTTCCCACTCCATCGACTGTCAGCTGGTGTGAGATACAACAGGGTGCATCAGTGTCCTGGCATGTTACCCCGGCAGTGGCTATGATGCCTTCATCTGACACAATTTCATCCTGTGCCAGAGGTTTGAAGGTAGGGATATATCTAGTGGGCACCCTGTTGATGAGTATAAGTCCAAGGCTTCCCCCTCATAACTACCATTGATGTCACTAACAAATACCCTTTTTCTACCCAGGGGATAGTGCATCTCCCCTGTGTTCCTGGTTCCTAATACCTGTCCTACACCCTGCATCCACTGCAGAGGAAAGGTACTACACAGCACACATTGCTACATACCATGTCATCGATCAGGTCTTTGACATGCTCAAGATGTAGTTCAGACACCTTGACCATTCCTATTTCGCTCTACAATACGCCTCTCAGAAGGCCTGTGCCATATTCCTTGCCTGTTGCATACTATACAACATGGCACTCACCCATGGGATATGCTTTTCGGCCCCAGAGGGAAACGCTGCAGCATATGCAGAGCCAGTGGACCAGCTCATGAAGGAGCAGCTCAGTAGGCATAACCGCAGGATGGCTAGGAGGTCTAGGAAGTATTGGGACTGTCTCATTACAAGCTTCTTTGGGCCCAGACAGTGATTACAGAGCACACAGGAGACAGAAATGGTTTAACAAAATATACTCAAAAATCATAACGTAAGTGGACAGGGACTAATATGACAAACAGGTACTAACAGAAATAACAAGCCAACCAGACAGGGGGAAGGGGGATAAAAATAAGGAACAAGCCATTCAGGTGAGAGGGGCAAAGGGGGATGAAAATAAATAAACCACGATCCAAGCCGGGGAGGGGATGAAAATAAAGAATAAGTCATACAGGTGGGGGGCAAAGGGGATAAAGGGTGTGGGGATGGTGTGAGCCACCCACAGCTATGGCCTATGGGATACTGATCCCTCTGAGGAGCAGCTTATGGCCAGGGATGCACAGCATCATGTCACAGTATGCCATGTGAGGTTTCCTGAGTGTGCTGGGCATCCGGCTGCTCAGGATGACAAACGCATGTCAGTGTTCCACATAAATATAATACACAAGCTCTGTGTCTGCCTCTGACATATACCTGCAGTGCCACAAATACTCTGTTTAATTAAATAAAAGATGGGAAATGCAAGGAGCTGTAGAGTGTGGAAGATGGCCAGGAACTCAAAGGTGGGGGAACACATGGACATGTCAGGGCATCCTGATGGGCTGGTCTGACTCCTCCAACAGGTACACCATTATGGAGAGCACATGCAGCAGCGATATTCTAGGTGTGTGGTGTCCATCGGCCGATGAAGGATACAGTCGGCTGTCATTGTTTTTGTTTGTTTTATTATTTTGTTTACAGGCTGTTGCTCATTTTGTACAATAAAATTATTTTGCTACTATGCTGCTATATTGTTTGTCTTTTCTTGGTGCCCTCCAATTCTATCCCTCCACATCCCACCCACTCTGTTCTCTGTGATATTTGCATTGTGCCTGTGTACAGCACTATATTCAGTGCTGCACCTGTGCCTTGAGCTGTGCATGCACTCTGACGTACTGCACAGGTGTTATGCATTTACCCCACACATGTGCACTGTGCTGAAGCCCAGTGTTCAAAGGTTTTAGCACCAGTGCAGTCCTTCTGAATATCTCAGTGGCAGTGCACAGGTGCTAACCCAAGCAAAATTGCAGTGCAATCACTGCATAGGCACTGCTGGCTGAATATAATGCCTGTGATTGCTTAAAATCCATATGATAAGATTTTATTTTTCTGCTAACAAATGTGACCACTTTAACATGTTAACCCTACAATAAAGGAGACTGAGATACATGATCTGTCTTTCACATACTGAAGGGTATGGACATGGCTGAACAGGCAGAAATGTATGATTTAGTGTGCTCCAGTTTGGACATGGGGCACATCCTGAAGCAAAAAGGTTGTAAAGTGTGAGCTGTTTACTATCCGTAAGATTGAACTGTTTACTATCCATCTGTATACTGCTTTGGTTCTATGTGAAAAAAGTACCATACAATTGTTTTGCACCTTTGTTCTGGGTCACTGCCATAAAAGGGAATGTGTTTCAGTGAGCTTATCTGCTTAACAAAATAAATAAATGCATAAATAAATACATACATTCAGGGGTAAGATAAGGAGGCACTCTTTCTCCCAGATGGTGGTGAGCCCATGGAGCAGCCTACCAGTGGAAGCAGTAGTCATGAAAACAGTAGAGGCCTTCATAGTAAGCCTTAATAAATGTCTGCTTGCTAACAGAATCACGTTACCTTGGGTAGATGGGTGGGTGGCACTGGCAAATGTCTATAATTTTTTTTACATGTTAGCACAGCATACTTGTTGGTACTTGCTTATGAAGTGGTGGGGGGGATTGACTTGATAGACCTAGAGTCCCTTCTGACCTTAAGTTACTATGATTATATATGTCACAACGAAAGAACAATAAAGGAGAAGAAAAAGGGTGCAATATTGCTGAAAAACTCTATTGACCTAATCCTAATATGTTAACCTTACAAATGCATTACTAAAACTGGGTTATGTTTTCTTTCTTTAACTAGGTTTCAATTTAAAAATCTTAAGCCATGTAAAGAGTAAATAAACTATGTGATCAAAGGCACAAAATGAATGTTTATTTCATTTCACAGAAAAGTCTACAGCACCATGTAAGCATTTTTCTTTTTAGCATCTGGTCTGAGTACTAGATCAAGATTTTTTTATGTCAGTATTCCAGTCAGTATGCATTCTGAACAACCTGATGCAAAGAAAAGCTGGACCCACTGCATTCATTTTTTTTTGTTACTGCACCTGGTCTGTTTCAAATAAAAGTGACTCCTAAGTGGGGTGGCAATGCTATTTTAATCATTGCAATGTGTCCGGGGCAGGAGATGAACTCAAAAGGTAGATATTAAAAGTAGTCATGGAATCCAGTCATTTCACGAATGAACACATAATAGCTAAATGCAAAACCGGAAGGCAACTTCACTTCCAATCAGTGTTTCCATTTTATTGAAAACAGATTGGAATTCCTGGAAAAAATTCTACATTTCACATCTTTAATACTAATTTTCATATTCTCCAGTAAAACTGTCGAGATGAATCAGTTGCTGAAGTGAGCTTCCTGTACAATTTACAGATGTGCCCTTCTCGTAGCTTGTTATTCTGCCCTGAAATGGGCATGTATTGCATCACTGCCATAGATTTGTTTCACCTGCACCAGAATTTTTGCTGACTCCAATTTGTCTCATGAAACTGACCTTTGACTGACCTGTGGTGCAAGGTATGTCCCACTCACTGAAGTACTTCATAAGATGTCATTATCAACTGAGGTTCTGACCCAGTTTGTAACCTGAAGACTTGGGCGGGAAGCTAAGGACCTAGTTCTGAACAAGAAGTTAATGGGAAGGTTGCTTTAATTGTATTGTCATCATTCAAAACCATTTTGTTCCAGCTTTTAGGAAACCCTGGTAACAAGAGTATAGACACAGATTTATGGATGTAAGTACTTGCCTCACTTTAGATATAAATATATTCAAAGGTGCCTGCCATATTTTTTATATTCAAATATGTGTACAGTATCCTGAGATTTGAATGAAAGATAATATTGTTATACCGACAGAAACATGTTACTAAATTGAGATGTTTGGCTCATATTTGTGTTTTGTATCCTGAGGCAATGGTCAACAGGCAGCCTGAGTCTTGCACTGCCAAGGTTTAAGGCAAGTGCTTCCAGGTTGCTGAATAATCAGCTGTGTCCTGTTTTTGTACATTTGCAAGGCCACATCTAGGCCAGTAGCATGCGGTGGTAGTAAAGCACTGCACACCTCTTTAACAAGACCAGCGAATGCACAAGCAATTATTTCAGAAGACCAGGGTGTAGAGCAACTCCCACTCTAAAGGCGAATGTCCTGCAGCTAATCTACAAAAGGAAGTGCAAGCTCATGCTACTATTCAGAATTCTGACCTCTTTCTCACTTCCTACATTCCTTCTCTCTTAAAGCAGAACTAATCTTCAAGCTCACAAACTGAGGGCCATGACCCAAAGGCCCCATGTTGGGTGCTAATGTAACATTTCTGGAAGTACAAGGTCACACCTGGGCCAGTTACATGCAGTGCCCAACCATCACACACTTCCCTAACAGATCATAGAAAACACAATTAATTGATTCTTTCAGAGAAGTCAGGGGTGAAAATGGTCTAGAGTAGTTCCCATACTAAAGGCATGCAACCTGCAGTTGAGCTAAAGGAGTCACCACATTATCTCATACTGATATTCATGCTTTTGACTATTCCAGACCTGTTTACATATGGCCACCTTTCATCATCTCTTTCTACTAGAAATATGGTAGTAAAGTACCTACGAGGAAAAGGTAGAGTAATTGCAGTTTCCTACTTCTAATCCGCTGCAGAGTTTTTGTGTTTCACCTTATTTATCCAAAGCTACAGCACAAAGACATTTTTGTTTGCCCAGAAAAATGTGGCTGGACTAGCTTGTGTCATAGCTATAGATAATGTAACACAAGTACCATGAAAAAAATAAACCTGTGAAACGGCACATTATTCCAATAGGCACATAAATTTGTCTTTGTTCATGTCAGTACTATATAACAGGATCCCATCTTAAAAAATAAAAAGCTTTTGACTATATGATAAATACACTTTGTTTGTTACTCAGTCTATTAGCTCTGTTTATAGTGCAGTGCGGGGCTGAATGAGTTAAATTGCAGGAATAATCTAAGATTTAATCAGCAGCCATTGTGGCAAAACCCCTGTGTCCCTTACAGTACCTTTACAGGAGTCGTTCTAGCTATGAATCCAGTGTTTTGATAAGTCCCTTTCAGAAGGGAGAGGAAAGGAAGGGACTGCATTTTGGCTCCAAGGAGGTGGCCAGCCAGTCACATCCACTTGCCAATGCGTAAGCTCCACCCTTGTTAGTTGATCTGTGCCTCTGGTTAATGTTAAAATGCTGATTTACATATTTTGAAAAGTAATTAAAAATCACCCCATTCACTTTAATGGAAGCGCTCCCCTGTGCTGTCCTTGAGTAGACATCATTAAAATGGCTAAAGCGTGGGATGGCACACTGGTAAGTGAAAGGGATCAGCTGGCTGCTTCCTTGGGACCAACATCTGATCTCTTCCCTCCTGAAGTGGGCTTATTAAAAATTGAATTAAGATTTCCTCAAAGGTAAGGGATATTGTGATTTTACAAAATGGCTGCAAGACTGAATCATAGATAATTCCTTTAAGCAACATACTGCCCCATTAAGGTAACCCTAAAACAGAAAATTGTTTAAAACATTTGAACCATGGCAAATGAAGTAGTACAGTAAAATATTATACTCTCTGAGGACATTACCAACAGGATAGAAATTATTTAAAGACCCTTTATAATTGCCTTAAGATACAGTTAATTTTTGAAGAAGACTTTTTTGAAAACCTTAACATAATGACTGAATACCTAATATGTTATTGATAAATTTTTAAAATGTTTGTTTGAACACATTCAAAGCTGAACTTCAGCAGAAAACCATAGGGAAGTCTATAATCTTTACTCAAATGCCTGGCAAACCAGTGCTTTGGCCAAAGCCCACACTGCATTCTGACAGAACAAGTGTTGCATGAGATGTGAAGGATGGCACTGGTCTGCTGAAAAACCCTGGAGCAGGTGTTCCTCATCCTCATTTGCAATGGAGCATGGCCCCTGGCTCAGTGAGCTGGAGCAAACGTGCTGGCAGGACCCATCATGTACCTGCGTGCTGAGATGCACTAATGATAATGGATGCAGGCCTATTAACCATCCCATTTGTAATGGCACACAACGTTGATTGCTCAGGGAATGAGTCAGCGGCTTTCCAAGAGGGAGTGGGGAATGCTGGGAACCCATGATCCTTTGTGCATTCCCTGTGTTCTACTGGGTGTACAACTATTTAGTCTTTATTTAATAATACAAATGAATACATGATTTGCTACATGATTCTACATTAAGATAAGTCACTTTGGGCAGTACGATATTAGTGTTTTTGTCTTGCAGCCTTGGGCAATAGATCAGTTCCAGCCCTTGTACACTTTGCCAGTTTTCACTTCACTGGCAGGCAAGTAAGTCCCTAAGTGAGCTTAATTCACAAAGAATAACTAAGTTAGGGGCAGGAATCAGGGGACCAACAGGATCTTGCTGACTCTTTTCATTACCTATTTTAAATTGTTTCTTATAGCCAACTAGCACAGTAAGCACTGGCTTTATCAGTGCCTTCCTATGCAATATAGTTGACAATGTGCAAAAAGGTTGCAGAATAAACATGAGAGTAATGATATCTATTTACAGCTAAGCAAAACTAGAATGAAAAAAAAGATTCCTCTGAAAGATAACAGGGACCAAAGTGTGATGTAGCTAGTAATCTGTTTCAAAAGGATTCATTTTGATTAGAATAGAACAGAACTGAATATTACTAGGTTATTATACTGTATAATGACTTTCTTACATGCAGTTTTGCTAAAAGCTGTAAACAACGAGTTACTGTAGATACTGGTAGTGCAGGGACTTCAGGCAGGCAAATGGAGCCACCATTCTGTGCACAACTGCAAAGCAGATATTGGCACCGACTTTTGCCTTAGGTCCTGTCTTATTGAGAGGGTTGCTGGATACTAGGATAATCCCCAACTCTTTTCAAAAAGTGACTTGGGATCTTTATCTTCCATCAGATCAGGATAACCACTAGAGAAGCTTTGATTTAAAGAATGCACTTTCAACAGGGCAGTGGCACCCACCACTGCACTTTCCTGCAGTGTCAGAGTTTGGTATGAGCCCAGATACTTACTGGGTCAATATGTTGTATGCTTAAGAGTGTGTGACACAAGCGCTAAACATAAACAGCGTTGTACATGACAGTGAGAGGGTGCCATACAGTGAATGGTTCTGTGCGTGAAACTGCACCCTCTCGCTGTCCCAGGCAGAAGATAAGACCTCTGTTGGGAGATGCTTCCACTGAGCAGCTGCTGTGGCTCAATGAGATGAACCTCTGTCAGCAAGGGAAGAATGCAGAGCATTTGGGACTGTGTTTGATTCCCAGTCCCAGACGCATGATAATGTTATTTTTATTCACACTTTGTGCGATATTTACTGACCCCCCCCACCCCCCCCCCCCGGAGATAGTAATCCTAATTGGAGGGGGGGTTCAGGGGACACAGCCCCCCCCCATAGTGGGAGGTGCGGGGGGTGGAGCCCCCAACAGAAAAGAAGACTAATGCCACATGCAAGAAATCATGCTGTACTGACAGCACACTTTATGCATGCGGCATAATGTCTTGAGACATTGTGACCCCGTAACTCCCAACTACATGTTAAGAGACTCAAACCCAACTCCACATGCTTATTGAGCCTGTCTCATGATTGTTTTACATTATTCATTTTACACACATCATTTCTTGAAATTAATTGATATTATGCACTTGTATTTATTTTGCAACTGCATATTTGGGGATGGCCCTCTTGCATTAGAGCACTAACTGCTAGTCCAAAGAGGTTTTACCTGATAAACTGTTTTAAGTATTTTTCCAGCATCCAAGACAACTATTTAAAATACAATATTCAGGCACAATTCAACTGATATTTCACTAATTTTTTGTATTTATGTCCCCTCATTCTTTCATTACTAAGGAAGAAACAATATATTTGTCCCCCAGACTTCATTTCTTCCTCTTGCTTCTTCCCCCACTGAAATCACAATGCTGCATTTGTGACACCACATTCTGTTGTGGTAGAAATTATTGTGATCACACCGAAGATTATTGCTTCAGTGACAGGGTGAGGGGAAGGGGGCAGGAGAATGAGAAGAAGTGTGAGACATAAAGATCCTGCTTTCATGTAAATGTCCTCAGTATTATATGAATGAAGGCATGTACATATAGAAAATTAATGAAATATAAAATAATTATGTCTGAGTGTTATATTATAAAACATTTTCCTGGCTACTGGAAAAAATGCTTAAATATTATTTATTTATTTTTAAATTTTAGAATTTTGGTCTGAGAAAGGCACACGGAACTGAAACTCATTTCCACGTGCATCCTAGAAGTACAAGGAGGTTATGTGAATTGCTTAGAGTCAAGCCACACAGTATGCATGTAGTGAATGAAGGATTCAGTTCTACTGCTCAGTGCTTTTAGCACTATACTATACTGCCTCCTATTAATATACATGATCAAAAATACCTAGCAAGGTGTGTGGTCATGCAGAAATATATGGAAACCTTGGGTATGCTGTGAAGTATGAGGCAAATCTAAGTGCCTTCAACCACTCCAGTCCATATGCCTCTTCATGAATGGACACCTGGATAAATGTTACTGTGCTTATAAAAAACAGCGCTAGAAGATTTTAAAAAAATCATCCAGTTGGCTGCAAATGTCGAGCTGTCTAATCTTATAAATGTATACATATTTTGTGGTACCAGACAGCAACATTCGTGACCTATTTCATTCCTAAAGCTGAGAATATCAGAAGTAACCCAGCAAGAGAAGATGTAGGTGTTCAACTGAATTCTCATCTCCTTCAGGAAGGGTGGGTGTCAGATCCCACTACCGGACTGCCCCCTGGTGGTTCAGGGGAGTGAAGGTCAGCACAAGGTTGAAATATAACTGTAACCAGACTCTTCTCTCTTCACTCAGCTCGAGGCCAGGTACTAGAGGAATCTCAAAGGGTTATGTTTGACCCTGAGAGTTGTCCTCTAGAGGGGCCCCTTGTTAGCTTGGTGTCAGGATGTCTAGATGTTTGTGTATTGGATGTTCTGAATCAACTAGAAGTGGGAAAGCTCTGTTATAAATATTCATTGGTCTGCCCTCCAGATTGTCTATAAAAGGGGGATTCAAGCAGCCAGGTGTGGGTCATGGGTTCTGCAGTAAGCAGAGGAATGAGGGAGTCTAGCTTCTGGCTGCAACTCAGGCAGGGGCCTGTGAGCCCAGGGATGGTGGCAGGGTCCTTGGGCCCGGGTAGCACTGGTCTCTGTCCTGGTCTCCTGAGTAACATTAGTTGGCACCTGGAGGATGGGTCTGTGAGGAAGGCTTAATGATTCCAGAGAGAACAAGGACCAGATGGCACAATAAGGAGAGTGGAGGACCCCTCTCAAGGGTGGTCACCGGGGTCCTTGCAAATCCACTCCCACCATACAGAGTTTGAGTCAATGTAGAGCAATGGTTGGAATGGACAGGTACAAGTAAGCCTTGCAGATAATTTTCCAGAAAGGCCTAGCAAGGTGTATTGCAATATTACTCCCTGGGAGACAGTCAACTTAATGTTCATCAGGTGGAGGGGGCTTTATAAGAGTTGTGGTCGGTAAGTCCCTGTGTGAGGGGCCAGACATGGCAATCTGTTTCTTTTGGCCACTAGGGTTATCACTATTCTGTCAGAGGTAGGCAGGTACAGCCAGGCCAACTAATCAATTTAGTAGTACAGTCATAATGCTGACATGCTGTTTTTTATCAAATTGTCATGTAAGGCAAAGGTGATGCAAGTGCAGGCACGATCTTGTTCCAGGGATAGGGTTCACCCTGTCAAGGAGAGTGCCACCACACATATGGTCTTGGGAGGGTCAGGGCTCCAGTTACCTCGAATGGGAGGTTAGGGATGTAAATACAGTATAGCTGTACTTGGATCTATGCAGAGATAATGTAAATATTTATGCTCCTTAAATACAGGAGTAAACCTGACAACATTAAAGTGGAGGTGTTTCTAGGGAACCTCGCGGAATGGTGGGGATGGCAATTGGAAACCCAGTTGAATGACAAGAGTATAATGTGATACAGTTACTACTGTACTGAGGAATAAAGTAGCTGGAATTATTGGAAGAAGTCAGATGGCTTTCACTGTTCACCATTTCAGTTTTCATGTACATGCACCCGAGTTGATCCCAGCTCCATGTTTGGTCTCAGATAGTGTATGGTCTCTCATTTATTAGTGCCCCAGTGTGTTGCTTATGGTACCCCTACTTCAGCACCCCAGACCTTTGGTGTTAGCAGTGCTTGTGCAAGTATGGGTTCTATGATGTAAGGTAGGTACTCCTCTGATGAGACTGCCATTATGTACCCCAGACACAGGGGGGGTGCACGGCCCTTGCATAAGCCACAGAGGGGCATCAGCAAAGCATACAGACATCAGGATTAGGAGTGCTACTACTCAGCGATATTGAGGAGAAAAAAAGGAAACTAGAGGTTCTGCCCCGTCAGAGGAGGATTCCCTCCCAACCATGCCAATATTGTGCTGCTTTAATGCTTGACCCTTATCCTGACCTTCCGCACAAGAATCAAACTCCTGGCATGTTTTAATGCACTGGTGTTCTACTCTATGAAGAGACTATTGTGGGAGATTTGGGAGAGGAGACCCAGTGATAGAATGGGGAAAGGCTTCTCAGGTCGGAGTGGGAACAGCAGTGGCCAGCAGGCTATCCAAGTCATGGTTAGCCTCGGAAGGTAGGAAGAAAAACTGTAAATCAAAGATATGGATCAATAGATAAACAGATAGCTAGATAGACAGGCAGACAAAAATGATTGAAGAAAAAGACCCAAGGTCCACCCAGTCTGCCCCGATTTCTTATCTATTACCCATTGACTTACTGCTGAATAGGTTTTAAATCTTTGATCTATTTTTCAATTGCCCAAGCCCCCCATTCCTCTCTCTCTCTCTCTCTCTCTCTCTCTCTTGCTCTCTGTACCCCACCTTTCTCTGCCACTCAGCTCCTAAATCTGTGCTACCTAGCCTTGAACCCGTTTATAGTTCCATGTTGATTACCTCTTTTGTCAGTTGGTTCCATTGTTCCACCTCCCACTCCGTGAAGAACTTTCTAATGCCACTTTTAAATTCCCCCCAATTAGTCTCTACCCATGCCCTTTTGTTGCCACATTTCTGTTCCTAGTGAGCCACCCTTATTTATCCCCAAAGGAACTTGTAAGTCTCAGTCATAACCCCCATCTCGCACCTGGCCTCTAGGACGTACATGTTCAGGGTTGCCAGCCTTTCCTCACACATTATGCCTTGCTGATCCTGAATCATTCTGGTGACCCTGCACTGCATTGTCTCCAGTCAGTCTTGGTCCTTCCTGCGATGTGGGCTCAAGAATTGAGCACAGTATTCCTGGCTGGACCTCACCAGGGATCTAAATAGGGACAATATCTCCTCCCTCCTCCTACTATCAAAACCCCTACCTACAGCATACAACTCAGCATCCTGTTTGCCTTGCTAAAGTATACACCTTGTTGCACTGACCTTAGGTTTCAAGACTGCTGTTGATGGTAACCCCCAGGTCCCTTTCCTCTACAATTGCTGGTAATATAGAAGAAGAAGAAAGTATTCATATAGCACTTTTCATACACAGCATTCCAAAGCGCTTTACAAGCAATGCTAGACTGGTAGTGAAGTGACTGAATGTGTGGTGGCGTCCATATCGCACATCGTCACCCACACACAGCCTGGATAATTGCATGAACCGGTTTATGGGAAGGGGGAATGTTGGCCAGGACACTGGGAATGTTCCCTGCTCTTTGAAAAAATGCCCTGGGTTCTTTTACTTCCACCTGAACACCCACCAGGACAACACCAGGATGGGCAGACGGGACCTCGGTTTAACGTCTCATCCGAAGGATGGCACACCTCAACAGTACAGCACCCCCCAATACTGCACTCGGATGCAAGCGATTTTTAGGTGCAAGTCCAATCCTGGTGTGGGACGAGAACCCATAATCTTCTGGTCCACAGGCGGATGTGCTACTAACTGAGCCACGCTGACACCTATATATACCCCCATCCAGTACTCTGTGCATGGGTTCTTACCAATTTGCATCACTTTGCACTTTTTTAGTATTGAACCTCAATTGCCATAGTTTGGACCACCTAATTTATCCCTTTCTGCAGTTACCTGACCCCCTCTTCACTATCCACCGTGCCACAGAGTTTTGTGCCATCTGCAAAGAGACACATCTTACTCTGGACATTCTACCCAATATCACTGATGAAAAATACTAGACCCAGGATGGAACTCTGCGACACTCCACTTGTGTCCTCCCTGTCCTCTGATTTAAACCCATTCATTACCATGCTCTGCTTCCTTTCCCTAAGCCAGTTTCCTATACACCAACCCTTCCCCTATCCCCAAATACACCAGTCTTTTTAATAGCCCCTAATGCAAAACTGAATCAAAGGCTTTGCTGAAGTCGAAATTAAACACATTTATGGTCTGTCTCCACTGCACTGTCTTGGTAACCTAGTCAAAGAATACTCTCAGGTTGGTCTGGCATAATCTTCCAGCCATAAACCTGTGATGTTTACTGTCCTGCAACCCATTAACTTCCATGTATTCCATTATTTGTTTCTTAACTAATGTTCCCAGAAGTTCACCAACAATCAAGGTATGATTAACTGGCCTGTAGTTACCAAGGTCCTCCCTACCACCACCCTGTGTGTAGTGGTACTACATCTGTAGACATTCAGGGAGCACCTGAACATGTTAGTTTGGGGTTCTGCAAGTTTCAGACCTAGTTCCATTAGCACCCTTGGATGTAAATCATTGGGACCTGGTGCCTTGTCCACCTTAAGGGCTGCAAGCCCTTCCTACACTCTATCCTCTGTGATTTGCATTAGTATTCCACACACCCTCTTGAGAAAACCCTTACACCACTTTCTGGTAATGGCCCCACATCCTACACTGTGAGTACTGAGTAATGTACTTGTTTAGTGAATCTGACATTTGTATGTCATTCTCAACCAAAGTTACCTTCTTCGACTTCTTTTTTCTCCTAATGAACCTACAGTAAAACCTTTTTACCCCTTTTACACCTTCTGCTACTTTTAATTCCATTTCCAGTTTGGAATTCCTAGCAATTTCCCTCAGCTCTTTCAATTCCTTTTGATAAATGTCCCACTTTTCATCACTTTACTTTTCTGTATGCCTTCTGAAGGCTTGCCATTTGGCACTCAGGGCCTCTCCCACCCCTTTGAAAAATCAGAGTGGTTTTCAATGCTTGTTCCTCTTGCTAATCCTTCTCATGCATGAGTTTATTACCATTGTTATGCAGCGGCCCCCTTTATAATTCCCCACTTATTTTCCACTCTCACCACCTCCTCCTCCAGCCCCACCAGCTTGGCCCCGACAATTTTCTTTATCTTCTTAAAGTCTTCTCTCCTAAGGTTGAGGACCATGGCTTTTGACATTGAGCGACAATTCCCTGAAGTTGTATCAAACCACACTGAGTTGTGATCAGTGGACCCCAGGAGCACCTTAACTTCTAACTCTTAACCCATCTTGGAGTTTCATAGCATCAAATCAAGGCCTCCTGCCTGATTGGCTCTCTAACATCCTATACTAGGAAGCAATCCACAGTGATATGCAGCAGTGACAGACTTCTCACACACCTGGCTGCTGGAGCTGCCCAATCTACAACAGCTATATTCTGGCTATCCACTATAACCACTTCCCTTTTGCAGCCACCCTACTGATTTTTACCTTTCTCCTGACCTGGTAGCCTGTAAAGCACCCCTAACCTGATCATTTTCCTCTCCTCTGTTTTTAGCTGTACTCATACTGATTTCACCTCCTCTCTCTTTATTGTACATTCCTCTGCAGTCTTGATAATCTCTTGTATTTATAAGGCCACTGTTCCCTGATGCCCATGTCTATATCACTGCCACTATGCCATGGTTTGTGTCATGGATTGAGCAAATCAGGTCACACAGAAATCAACAAATATGGTACAACATACCTAAAAGGTATAATTTTTATTCAAATAAAACAAATTATAAAAATAAATTACAGCTTACAGCACCAAGCTTACGATACTAAACATATGAAATAAACAAAATCAAACTTGAAAATAGCACAACTTCCCCTGCCAAGGTTCTAGCAGTGGAACATGATCTTGTGCAATATAACAGGGAGCAGGAGATCCTCTCAGGCACTCTCCCTAACTGGCTATGTATTGTTCAGAAGAGACCGAGGTGCAAAAAGGGGGGGAGGAGTGGCCCTGTATGTTAATGAAAATATCAAAGCTACAGAAATTCAGAATACACATAAGGAGCCAGAAGAACTGTGGGTCACCCTGGAAACAGGAAATGGGACAGCCATAAGAACTGGGGTTGTCTACAGGCCCCCAGACCAGAGGGAAGACATAGACACATTACTGTTAGAAGATATACAAAACATGACAGCTAAAGGGGGGAGGTTCTGATAATGGGAGACTTCAACATGCCGGATACAGATTGGTCAATACCAGCAAGAACATCTGCCAGAACTAGACTCATAGTGGATTCCCTGCAGGGGGAGGGCCTCAAACAACTGGTACAGCAACCCACAAGAGACAGGGCTATCCTAGATCTAGTACTGACTAACAAAGGAGGGATCACAGATCTCCAGGTAGAAGGTCACCTGGGAGCCAGTGACCATCACACGGTATGGTTCAATTTGGCTACTACATCTAAATCATCCCATTCCAAGGCAAAAATATGGGACTTCAGAGGAGCTGACTTTGATAATATGGCCAACAGAGTTAAGCTAGCCCTGGCAAAAAGAAACACAGGTGAGGGGGTACAGGCAAAGTGGGCAAGCATTAAGGATGCAATACTTGAAGCAACATCCCATTGTGTTAGACAGAAAAGGAAGTGCAAAAGAAGAAGGAAACCACTTAGGTTCTCAAATACAGTAGCAGAAAAGGTCAGAGCCAAAAGGCTGGCCTTCAGGAAATATAAGGGAACACAGCGGGATGAAGATAGGGAGGCATACCAAACTGCCCTAAGGGAAGCAGGTAAGGCAGTAAGGCAGGCAAAGTCCCAAACTGAGGAAACACTAGCACGAACAGTAAAAGAAGGTGACAAGACTTTCTATAGATACATTAGTGAAAGGAGAAAGTCCAGAGGGGGTATTGCTAAGCTTAATGAAGAAAAGGGAGCATGTGAGGAGGAGGACCCTGTAAAGGCATCTATCCTAAATAGATACTTTTGCTCAGTATTTACTGAAGAGAAGGTAGGGCAGGCCCACAGCTCAACATCATGGACACAGGGGAGGAGGTGAGCTCTCTCCTTCACAAAGAAAGGGTCCTACAAGAGCTTGCTAAGCTCAGGGTGGATAAGGCAATGGGACCTGATGGCATACATCCCAGGGTACTTAAGGAGCTAAAGGAGGAACTAGCAGAGCCATTAGCAGAATTGTTTAGTGAGTCTCTGAGCACAGGAGAGGTCCCAGAAGACCGGAGAAGGGCTCACGTGATCCCGCTCCACAAGAGTGGTAGCAGGGAGGAGGCGGGAACTACAGACCAGTCAGTCTTACCTCAGTAGTGGGCAAGATTATGGAGGCACTCCTTAAGGAAAGGATAGTGCAACACCTGGAATCCATAGGGGCACAGGATCCAAGACAGCATGGGTTTACAAAAGGAAGGTCCTGTCAAACTAATCTCATAGATTTCTTTGACTGGGTAACCAGAGTAGTGGACCAAGGGGGACCAGTTGATGTCGCCTACCTTGACTTCAGCAAAGCTTTTGACACTGTTCCACATAGGAGATTGATAAATAAGCTGGGTAGGCTCGGGGTGGGTCAGAAGTTGGTCAGCTGGGTGGCAAACTGGTTGACGGGCAGAAAACAGAGAGTGGTGGTAAATGGTATACAGTCAGAAGAGATGCAAGTCATGAGTGGGGTACCTCAGGGATCAGTCCTGGGGCCAGTCCTTTTCAACATCTTCATTAGTGACCTTGCAGATGGACTAGAGGGTAAGGCTTGTCTGTTTGCAGATGACACCAAGATCTGCAACAGAGTAGATGATCCAGATGGGGTGGGCAGAATGAGAAGAGATCTGGATAAACTAGCAGAATGGTCAGAAGAGTAGCAACTGGGATTTAATGCAAAGAAGTGCAAAATCATGCACATAGGGAAGAGGAACCCTGAAGCCACCTATAGGCTGGGAGGGGAGTTGCTAGCAGTCACAAAGGAAGAAAGAGACTTGGGCATCATCATCACTGATGACCTAAAATCATCCAAGCAGACCTCTAAAGCAGTAGGTAAGGCTAGGGGGGTGTTAGGGTGTATTAGTAGGGGTATCACAAGTCGTAAGAGGGAGGTATTAATACCTCTGTACAAGACACTGGTTAGGCCCCATCTGGCGTACTGCATGCAGTATTGGAGGCCACACCTTCACAAGGACATTAACCAAATTGAGGCAGTCCAGAGAGAAGGGCAACCAAAATGATGCAGGGACTGCATCAGAAGACATATGAGGACAGATTAACGGAGCTCAATATGTATACCCTTGAGCAAAGGAGGGAGAGAGGTTATATGATCGAGGCATTCAAACACCTTAAGGGCATAAACAAGGTGAAAGAGTCTAACATGTTTAAATATAAGAAAAATAGCAAGACGGGGAGTCACGTGATGTGGAACACGGAGTAGCCGCTTTCTCTGAGTGCTCCGTTCCGCCACCTGTTTAAAGTTTTATTTAGCTCCGTCCGGCAAAATCTACCTGGTGTTTCTTGCTTCGGGTACAGAGAAGAACCTGTGCCCCGCCGAGTATATGGAGGCGGAAATGCGGAAACCTCCACCCAGGCATACTCCTCCCGCAACCCCAGAAAAGGCCGCTAAGAAATCTAAAGCCTCGGCCTTGTCGTCGGTGCAGGGGGCGGGAGAGCCTAGCACTGCAGAGGAGCCCCTTACATTAGCACGGTTCCTGGAAGAGATACGACCACTGCGATCTGCGGTCCAGGATATGACAGGGGAAATTAAAGGCATCACTACGGCAATGAGGACCTAGCTCGCAGAACATCGGATGGAGAAGCCCGATAAATCCTTAGAGGGCACACTGACAGAATGGATTCAGCAGTGAGCAAGATGGCACAGCGTATACACAAATTAGAGTTGAAAGTGGAGGATTTGGAGGGCAAATCGGGCAATAACGTAGTGATTATTGGATTACCAGAAAGCTGAGGCGCTGACCCTATTAAGTTTGCTCAGAAACTAACTGAAAAAATTGCAGGACCTTAGCGCTTTTGGATCAGCTTATGTCATTGAAAGAGCCCCAGAAGCTTTCGCCCTGCCTCCTTCTGATCGGCCTCCCAGAGTATTTATTTTTAAATTTCTCAACTATCAAGAAGGCAGCGGCTTATTGATAAAGTGAGGGAAGGCAAGAGATATTCTGGGAAGGTTCCAGAATTAGAGTAGTACAGGATCTGCCACTCTCAATCCGGCAGAAGCGAGCTGCGTACCACCAATGATCAAAAATTAATAGTGGCTGGCATCAAGTTCCGTATGGGATACCACTGTGAGATTTCAAGTTTCCATTGCTAATGAATGGAAGGCTTTTAGTCCTATGACGCTGCTGCTCTTAGTGAAGCTTTTCCAGCATTGTTCAAAGACCCTGATGGGAGAACTAGATTGGATCTTGGCAATTTCATCTCGAGAAACATGGAACTGTTTGATGTTCGACATCCCTGTATCGAGCACAAAGAACTGGGATGGTATTGTTTTGTTCTGAGGATACTGAGGACTACCATGTGATTCTGCATAAGGGGTTGTATGCAGTCTGGACTTATTACATGACCCCTAATTATTCTGGAATGCCCTTTAGTGGCCCCTCTTATATTTTATTTTATTTTATTTTAGCCTATTTTAGTTTGTGGGTTTTATTATTCAGGGCTGTCCTGAATAATTAACGCTGCTAATTATATTTTATCATTTGTACAGGTAGGAGGGATCTCTTACCCATTGATGTTTTGCAGCGGACTTTTCTTATATTGCCAGATTGGCAGTGGACTATCATGAGGAGGGGCAATATGTGGACTATCTTGTGATTATTTTCAGTATTTAGTTTGGGTTGGGATTTAAGGTTAATCACAAAGAATGGGGTTTTATTTTTGGAGGTCCTTCCCTATGCAGAACTAATTACTCCCTGAGGGTTTGAGGGATTGCACCCCCTTTTGTTTACATGATTGCCAGTTGGACTTTTTGCTCACCAAGGTGCATTTTAGTTTTTTTTTATATGACTGTATTAATTTTATAAAGAGAAGGGGGGAAAAAAGGTCTTAATTCTAATCCCAAGCTGTGTATATAATGGGTAAGAATTATTTGCAATTTAGCGATAGACGGAGTTTCAAAGTAATTGTTACAGGGTGGTGAGGGAGGACTCAGTTTATGGGCTAAGTGGGCTGGTGTCATGGGCGTTCGTAGGTGGGAGTAAGGGGAGGGAAGGGGTGGGGTTGGTGGGGTTTGGCTCTAGAAGTGGGGCTTGGGACGGGGTTCGGGGGGGTAGATAGGAAGATGAGGGTTTTAGGAGGGGATAAGGGGGTTTTGTTTTTAAGGGAGGGGCACAAGGCCTGTAATCTCATTCTTACTTATTTGGTAACAGAGCGGTCACAAGACGGTATAATTTCGGGGTAAGGAATGAGGACAGATATTACTATTAAATTTCTTACCTGGAATGTGAAAGGGTTGGAATAAGTCTAAACAATTTAGAATATTGAAATATATAGAGGCTGTGAAGGCAAATGTAGTATTTTACAAGAAACCCATTTATTGCAAGATGAAGCCAACTGTCTGGAGGCTGCAAATGAGGGCGTTTTCTCTTAGCAGGGTAATACACAAAGCAGAGGGGTTATGATACTTCACAGATCAATATCTTTTACCCCTTGAAAGTGATTCAGGACAAGGAAGGTAGATACGTCTTAGTGAAAGGAAATTACAGAATATGGTTATTTTGATAGAGCAGTGTATGGTCCCAATGTGGACTCCCATGATTTCCTGGTGGACTTGTTAAAGGTGCTACAACCGTTTAATCAACTCCCTATGATATTGGGTGGGGATTTCAACATGGTACTAGATCCTTCATTGGACAGATCCTCCAGGACTCAAACATACCCAACACCTGCCTCTCGTGCCTTTGGTGAGCTAATAGATCATTTGGGGCTGGCTGATGTTTGGAGGGTACTCCATCCAGAGGAGAGGGAATATACTTTTATCTCTCATACTCATGGATCTGGCTCCAGGATCGATTATATACTCTCTCGTCCCTTACTTAGGGAATCCTTAATTCAGAAATTGTAGCTGCCCCCCTCTTAGACCACTCTGCGGTAGAGCTTACGATTTCCTTTCCTTCACTTACCCGTAGGGGTAATAGATGGAAGATAAACAACCAAATTTTAAGGATTCCTAAAGTTGTTCAAGTCTTGACGACACAAATAGAGGAGTTTATTTCATTTAATCTGAAAGATAATGTTCGTCCAGACACCTTTTGGGGTGCACTTAAGGCCTACTTGAGAGGTTTATTAATTAGCCAGGCGGTCCAAAAGAAGAAAGAGAAGGAGGCTATTATGTCTGATTTATTAAACCAAATTAGGTCTTTAGAAGCCAGGATAATTTGTAACTCCCAAGAGGAAGACATAGAAAAGTTAGTGAAGGTTAAAGATGCATATCTCAGAATGTTAGGTGATCAGGCCGAGTTAGCGATAATCAAAACCAAAGCTAGGTACGTTGATCAAGGGGAAAAGTCGGGCAAATTACTGGCGAGGCGCATTGCGCAATTGGAATCCTCCGTCTAATTGAAGAATTATATCGGATGAGGATGGAAGTATTAAAACTACCCTGAGGAAATGGTCCAAATTTTTGGAAATATTTTGAATCTTTGTATAGTGGCATGGAGTGTCCTCCAGCTAAAGCGGAGATCTGGTCATTTTAGAGATCTCCCGCTCCCTAAGTTAGATGATTCAGATCGCGGGCTTCTCGATGCTGAAATAACACAGTGTGATATAGAAACCGCTATTAAAAATTTATCGGTTGATAAAACACCTGGCCCTGATGGGTTCTCAGCTAATTTTTATAAAATATTTTCCTCTCAGTTGTCCCCGTTATTACTTAGATTATTTCAATATATTCTATCAGGGAAAGAGATAGATAAAACCCTGGCTGAAGCGCTTATTGTTTTGATCCCTAAACCTAATAGACCACCTGAGAACCCCGCCAGTTATAGACCTATTTCGTTGTTAAATTATGATATTAAGATTTTGGCCAAGATATTGCGGACCGAATTAGTAAAATAATATCAAAATTGATTGGGCAGAACAGGTAGGCTTTATGAAGGGTAGGTCCTCAGCTGACCATTTTAGAACACTGGCGCAGACGTCTTCTCGGCCTCCGGAAGCCGACTTTCCAATGGCGTATTCTCTTGGATGCCGAGAAGGCCTTTGATAGGGTTCATTGGGCCTTCTTATTTGCGGTGATGGACAGATTTGGCTTCCCAGAAAAGTTTGTGGGCTGGATCAGGGCACTGTACTCAAACCCTTTGGCTAGAGTTGTTTGTAATGGGGCTGTTTCAGCACCTTTTACATTACATGTTGATGCGAAGCAGGATGTCCCCTATCACCTTTGTTATTCAATTTGTATTTGGAGCCTCTCATAAGGTGTATAGTGTTGAACCCTGAGATTTTGGGTATCAATATAAGGGGCCAAATTATTAAAGTCACGACGTATGCCGATGATTTATTGATTTATGTTTCGAAGCCCAATGGATCCATTCCCGGTCTATTAAAGGTGTTGTATAACTTTAGCACCTTAGCTAATTACAAATTGAACCAGGACAAAACGGTTGTTTATCCTTTGAATAACAAGTTATTTAGGCGGGAAATTGAAGATTTAGGTTTAGGGTGGAGTCCTAATTCCCTTAAATATTTGGGCCTTACCTTGACAAATAATCCGGATCGATTGCGTCAGTCGAATTTAGATTCTCTAGTTCATAATGTAAAACTAGATTTAAAAGGTGGGCACAATTCCCACTGTCAGTATGGGTAGAATAAATATTATAAAATGAATATATTCCCCAGGCTCTTTTACCCTTATGTATGTTAAACGTTTGGATCCACCTGTCATGGTTCAAGAAACTACATGGGTTAGTGGCTGACTTTGTTTGAGGTTATAAGAAGGCCAGGATGTCTTATCCTAAGTTAGCTGCCCTAAGACACTAGGAGGCTTGAGACTACCTCACTTTGCTCTATTTTGGGCACATTTGAATAAGTATGGTAGATGGATGCACTGTGAGGATAGCATCTCAACCCCTGGGTATATCCACTATGGGTCAACTTAGAAATTAGTCTTATCAAGAGTTTTGATTTTAACCAAAAGCTTTATTCTATGTTTCTACGGCTACTCCTTCTGCCCTAAAAATCCCCATTGGGGTTTCCTTAAGAATCCACAACCAGCTATGTAATTTTTGAAATCACGATCAAACCAAGGATGGAGCACAACCCATTTTGGGCAACCCCAGTGGCAGATAGGAAATAGGATTATTAAACACAATTGGTTACCTTTACCGGTTGACTGCTCATTAAAGGAATTCCTCAATTTAGAGGAAGGTTTAATCTCATCTGCGGAGATCATAAATAAGTTCGAGTTGTCGACTAGAGATAGTTTCAAGGTATTTCAATTATGTCATTCATTAGTCCAAAAAGTTGGATGGTGCCCGGTGTATCCGCCCCGCATTTCATTCTGGGCGGACCTTGGTCCTTAGTTGGAATTCCGCAAGCTGTCTCTAAAATTTACTTAGTGTTGTTTCACTGGGCTTTCACAGAGAACCTAGCTCCAAGTTCATACTGGGCCAAAGTGTTCCCTACCGTAACATTAGATTGGTCGCGGATCTGGCGGAATTGCCATAGTTTTATTTGGCAGGACCATCTTAGACTTATTCAGTTTAAGATACTACATAATATCTATTACTCTCCTCAGAAATTGGCAGATTTAAATTTAGTGAAGGGACCTAAATGTTACAGATGTGATATGGAGGGGGGAGACTTACTGCACATTTTTTGGCAATGTCCAAAAATCACTCCATTGTGGAATGAAATAAAGAGTAAAGTTAACCCGTTATTAGGATTAGAGGACATGTTTCATCCTGAGGTTTGCCTGTTAGGGGACATGACAGGCTTCTCGGTCAAACTGAGAAAATTCCATATGGCTTTGATTTCCATCACAGTAAAAAAACTAGTGCTCAAATATTGGAAGGATTGCCGTAGGATTACTTATTCCGAGTGGCTGGCAGAACTCCTTTCAAGCCTTAGGACTGAGAGGATGATTGCCGTTCTACACAATCAATTGCCTCTCTTTGAGAAAATCTGGACCCCTTTGGTTGTAGCTTATTCATAGGCTATTAGACTGTATAGTCTGTACTGACCGCATCTAGATCTAGGGCCTTGTGCGGGGAGGATTGGGGGTATATGGGGGAAGGATATTTGGGTGGGGGGGTGGTTGTGGGAGGGTTTTGTGGAGACTTGTTAATCCTGTAACTGTTATGGAATTCTGTGGCACTTTTACAATTTTGTACCTTCTGTACTTTGCTGCTATATTTTGTCTCTGCAAAATTAAGAGAGATAAAGTTCAATAAAAAGTTAATGGCAAAAAAAAAAGAAAAATAGCAGGACAAGAGGACACAACATGAGATTAGAGGGAGGCCGATTAAGGGGGAATGTGAGGAAATTCTTTTTCACAGAAAGGGTGGTGGATGCATGGAATGGCTTACCACAAGAAGTGGTGGCTATGAATACAATGCAGGGCTTCAAACAGGCATGGGATAGGCATAAGGGAGCAATACAAATGACTATGAATAGATAGGCCACTGACAGAGCAAAGGCCGATGGCACATTTATAAGGTAGAAAAAGAAATGGGCAGACTGGATGGGCCTTGCGGTCCTTATCTGTCGCCAACTTCTATGTTTCTATGTTTCTAACAGCATCTAAATTCATATCCGAGGTGGGCTTCATTTAAAGGAACAAGCTCCTCCTACTAAATGAAACCACTCCCTCTTGTTAATAAAAAACATACAATAACTGTTTATTCAAGATACAATTCAAAAATAAGAACTGTTCACAGTTCACTACAGTATAAATATTCCATGCTTATTACTTCAGTAAACAGAAAACAATATCAACCAAAATATTCTTTGGATATCATAAAAAGGGGTTGAATTATAAGTGACTCCTCCCAGTTTCTGAAAAGAACACCCTATGTCTTCCCTATAAAAGAATGCATGTAGGTGCAGCTGACTCCCTATAGGAGAGGCACCATGCAAAGAAGCAGTACTGGGATTGGACCTAAAGATCTAGATTAACATTCACAGGTTGTATACAACTTCAATGTACAAACTCGTCCTGTAATATAAATAGCAATACTGTTTTAAACCACATTTGAGTCTACTATACTTAGGACTCTCTTTGTACAGTTAGTTCTCCTGTTTTAAGGGAAAACAATGCCTGGGGGTACAAGCTGACGGAAATACCTTATGGGTTCAATTGGTATTTCAGAAAGTTTTTTTCACTCTTGTAGTACTTAGCAAGGTTACCATTTCCCAGCTAGGTTACCATTTCCCAAAAATATCTACATTTCCTAGTTAGGGGCACTTGTGCTATACATAGACTTCCAAAGGAATTGAACTTATATTTTGTATATCCCCATTCATTCATGCCGGTCCTTACTGCAGGACTGAATATTGTACAAGCCATACTTGCAAAAGACCGCGCATCCTGCACAATGGTGCGAGCGCCAAATGGCTTCACTAGCAAATAGGCTTTCCAAACAACAAACGGCTTTCCTGGTCATGCCATTTTCTACATTAAATATGATCTACCCTTTTTAGGTTTACAAAGGGGCAGGTAGACTACAACGCAAGAAAGGAAAGGAAACAGAGAAACAGACTAACAGGGTACATTGCAGCAGGTGGCCAATCTGACTGCAGCCTAAAACTTTACAGAGACAAAAACAGAGGGGATAGAGGAGAGAAAAACATAGATCTGGAATAAGTGCTGTTGTGTAACAGACTTTAAAATTAAAAAATAAACAGAAACAGATGTGCTGAGTTTACCCACAAGGATTATACAGGAACGAACGGGGAAGGGGGGTTCTACCACAGTTTGCCTTTGCCGCCATTGCCTGGAGTGAACTGATTTTATTTTCCAAGCTCTTAGCATTAAGGTTTATTGCATTCTACTTGCCTTTCTTAGCTACTCTGTTTGTTGCTGATATGTGTTTCCTACTGATGCTATCCACCCCTACTTTCCTCTCAGATCTCTGTTACCTCCTGCGTCCCCTTGCCCCATCCTGTCCCCATCAACCCCCCCCTCATCTTCTCAATATTAATTGCATTGCAGCTTTTGCCCCTGGCTGTAGTGGTGCTACCTAGGCCCCTCACCTCTGCCACCCTGTCAAGGGATCTTCTAGCCCCAACCACCCCATTCTTAGAGTAAATGTCAAGTGATGTGCAGTACACATCAAAATTTCCCCTGAGCATTTGCCCATTTTTCTGTGAGATGTAGGCAATCCTAACTGAAGAGGTTCCTGTCCTAGAAAGGGCCCCAGTTTCCCACAAATCTAAACCCTGTCTTCCTGCAGCACCCTTTCAGTGATGTATAAATGTGTCTGTCTTTTCCTGCCTCTCATTCCCTATGTTCCACACTGGCAGGGCATAGAGAAGGCCACTTAACCACTGCTGCCCTAAATCTGCCACCCAACAATTGGAAGCCATCATAAATCTCCTCAAACCCCTGGCTAGTCTGATTGTTTGTCCCCATGTGTACAGTTACATCCAGCTCCTCCCCAAGCATCTACTTATGCCCTCTATCCTGAAGGTGTCCCTCCTGGCTAATGCCCCTGGGAGGCATCTGAATACCCTCCTCTTCTGACTGTCCTATACACCACCTTCTTTTTTACCACTGACCAAAGAGTCCACCATCACCAACAGCAACGTATCTGGAACTGTTCCTTTCTTCCCATGCTTCCTTGGTGTTGCCTTGTTGGCAGTTTCCAGAGCCCGGTGATTTATTGGCAAATCCCCCCCCCCTTTTAGAAGATGATGACTGATGTGTTTACTCCAAGGGTGCAAAACAGTTTGCAGTCTTCATTCCAGGACTACCTTCACCATCCAGAGATCTTGGGCTAGCCCCCTCCACCTTCCACACCTCCCTCTATCTCCAAAGACCTAGGTTGCTAATGGAGAGGGGGACAGTAGATGGCCACAGACTCCAGTCCAGTTTTTTGTATAGCAGGCATATTTCCTTGTGCACCACAGCCAACTGCAAACTAAGTTCTGCAAATCTTGTACAGGGTGGACATGCACTGTGCCTCTAAAGCATCACCAGGAGAGTAGCTGACAATTTCCCCACCACCCCACTCATCTCTGAACTGTATACACTGTAGTTTGCTTCTAGACCCTACATACAAGACTTATCTGTACAAAATAAGGAGTTACACACCTGGTTAGATTTTACTTACTTGGCTGCAGTCACTACAAAGTTGACCATGCCAGATAGAGTCACCTGGTGTAGTTACACCTTTAGGCCTAAGTGCCTGTGGTTGTTGCTTCTTGTGCTCCTTACCTCCCCACTGCGCTTGTAAGTACTCAATTTTTCCTGCTGGTATTCCTGTGGCTTCACTGGAAGAAACATATGTGAAACTGCAGACTACATATAGACACCTCTGCAGATGCTACTCTCCTGCTCCATGGCCCTTATGCTCTGGAGTCCCGAGTGCTCCAGGATCACTTGCCCTTATAGATTGAAATATCCAACTACTAGCACCCTACTGGCACTAATCGGCCACCATGTGGTAAGCTCCTGACTCTGCTGCTGCCTGAATCAGCACCACTAAACCTGCCCTCATCCATTCATAAATACCTCCCTCCTCTTGACCTCCCTTAGCCTGTCCCACACACAAAAATCATCCACCACATACAGTAGGTATTAGATGAATAAATTCAGGAAAAAAAATACTGTTAGACTCTCTGCCCACTCATCACCCCTACCGGCTGATTTCTCAATTAACTCAAGCTGAAGTACGTGAATGCCAAGGGTCTTATTTTCCCAACCATACTGCCACCAGGATCAACATCAATGAACCCACCCTGGTTCACCAACGAATCCTTCCATCCTCCTGACTCTTCTTAGCCCAGTCCCACACTCAAAAATCACTAATCACATAGACATTAGATGTATAAATTTGAGAAAATCATTGCTCGTCTCTCTACTCGTTAACCACCACTCCCAGTTGTTTCATAAACTGACCCACCAGAAAGAAAGGCAAACAGAGAGACAAATATTATACTGGCATGGTAACATCAGTATAGTTAGGGTTAGGGGGAGTGTTTAATGTTAAAGGGCAATTTTTCCTGGTTGATAACTTTGAATTGGTGTCACAGATGTTCCTGAAATTTAGCATGCATCATTAGCAGGGATTGGTCTGTTGATTTGCCAGATTTGGTTTGGATCCCTTTGTGGTTTCTGAGACACAAAGTGTTGAAAAAACAGAGATTTCCCTGTTTTTTGGCCACCTGTAGCTCAGAAACGGTTTTTGGGGCTGGGCTGAAATTTTCAGGGTTGAAAGCCTTGACTTCACAGATGTACTTTTTGAAGACTTGATGGGAAAATATAAATTTGTTCCAAAGTTATGATATATTGAATTTCCCATTATTTCCTATGGGGAAAAACAGACGCCTCACACAAAACAGGATTCTACTTCAAACTAAGATTGTGCTTTGAACTAGGATTCTGCTTTGTACTAGGATTCTGCTTTGAACTAGAATTCTGCTTCATGGGAGCCCTATGGAAAGGGATTCTGCACTGAACAAGGATGCTATGTTACAGTACTGAATCCCTTTTGGCAGACAAAACCAACACAGCGGGGGAACGGGAACCAACAGTCAACCAACCCTGCCTGTTCCACAGCCCCAGGCTGCATAAACCCCCCCAGAGTTGTTTTTTTTAAACATAATCTCCACTCTGGGGTGATCTGCCAGGCTTTATTTTCTGCAGCACTGTGAACTGAGATTTGGACTGACTACATGACTGAAAGGAGTGCTGACCTTTTTGCTAGTTTTCCAGCTCAGTGCTTTTCTACTGAGTTTTACACCCTGGTAAATGCATCTTATGCTTGAAGGCTAAACGTTTTATGCCATTGAGCTACTGTCTTTTGTGCTTTTTGCTATTTCAATATCTTATTCCCCCACCACCTCCAGCACTGTGGGACACTACGGAACCCACTCCCAATGTCCCAGATAGAAGCACCCCCCCACTCTGGGACACTGGGGAACCCACTCCCAGTGTCTTGAAATATGTATGTAATGTTTTTGCCAACAGTAGGGTGCCCAATCCCCATGTCAGCACTACACTCACCCCCACCAGCATTGTGTGACTCTGGGGAGCCCACTTCCTGTGTACCTAGTGTACCCTGTTATATCGTACCCCTCCCATAGTAGTGTGATACACTGGGGAGCCCACTCCCAGTGCCCTGAGAAATGGTTCTACTGTTCCTGTGAAAAAAGAAAACAGTCCCCAATGTATTTTTTTAAACTCCTGTAAAAAACATGGTCTCCCATCATCTCCCTATCCCCCTCCCCCATCCTGACTCTCCCACTGAGTAACCAACCACCCACACCACCTTGCCCTAAACTTACCAACCAAGGTCGGAGGCTGTCATCTTCTGTAGACTGGGACATGTCTGCACTCTTCAAAGTTGAACAGCAAACTGAAGAATAAAGGTAAGTGTCATATAGAAGCTGTCAATGGCATTTTGAAAATATGTTTCTGTCTCAGCCATTTTTAGATATTTTTGCACCAAATTTTCAACATGGACTTTTTGGGACCCCATCTCATGAACACTGGCACTGTCATTTCATTACTCTATCCTGAAAGCTGATTTTGCTGTGGCTGTACAAAATCACCTTTTGGGACTGAGTAATGAAATGACAGTGCCATTGTGCATCAGGTAGGGTTCCAAAAAGCCCATGTGGAAAATTTGGTGCAAAAATACCAAAAAACAACCTAGTTATGTACAGTCGTTGAAATTTTCCTATGCAAGTTTTCAACATAGCCATTTTTCACACCACCTCATGAACAGTATAGCTGCATTTCTCATATCTTGCCTGAAATGGGCTTCTGTACCTGTGGTGCGGAATGATGCGGTTGCTATGCAAAATCACCTTTCAGGATTGAGTAATGAAATGACAGTGCCAGTGTTCGTGAGGTAGGGTTCCAAAAAGCCAATGTTGAAATATTGGAACAAAAGTAACAAAGAATGCCTGCGTTACATTCGAACATTTAAATTTTCCTATACATGCATGTAACTGCCAATTTTTTTATATTTTCACTCCAAAGTTTGAACATAGCCATTTTTTCACAGTACCTCATGAACTCTGCAGCTGTCATTTCTCATATCCTGTCCAAAATGTGTTTTCACAGCTGTGGCACAGAATGGCGTTTTGCCATGGATTAAGAAATTTATACCTATGGGGGTTATGAGGTGGGGTGATAAGAAGACTATGTTGAACATTTGGGGTCACAATGTAAAAATAAAATGACAAAGTTATGAGTGTTTGTTGCAGTTTTGCTTTTGCTACACACCTATCGCAAAAAGTAAGAAAACTCATTGCAAAATACTTCGTTAATGCATCAATTAGGGTTGTTACTACAGCAAAAAAAAGCAGGGAAATGTGGTGTTAGGGTTTCCAACCCTAACACCCCACCCCCATCTTGCAGAGACTGACTGGCATTGGTGGTGCCTTGGATGTCAGCCCTAATGCCCTCATCCCCACCCTGTAGAGAATGACAGGTGTCAGGAGGTGCCTTGGAGTCCCTGGAGTGTTAGGATTGACAACTCCAAGGCACATCCCCATGCCTGTTGCTGCCTGCATGGTGGGGGTGGAGTGTTAGGATTGAAAACCCTAATAGCACATTTCCAGACTTTTGCCACTGGAACCCTAACTGATGCAGTAACTAAGTTTTTTGCCAAGAAGATACTGTATATATTTTTTTTTTTATTTAGTTGTTTAACCAGGTATAGCACACTAAGCTGAAAGCTTTTTTACAGGAGTGACCTGGGAGCACAAGGAGGTTAAGTGACTTGCTCAGGGTCACACAGTATGCAAGTGGAAGCTGTGGGATTCAAACCCAGGTCTGGTCTGCTGGATGTCACCAGATTTGCAGCTCAGAGCCTTAGACCACTGTGCTATACTGCCTCCTTCTATATAATACATGATGGGCAGGAGTGTGATATGGAAAATATTTTCACTAATGCAGAGTGAACTCTGGATACTCACGAGTGCCGAAGTTCATACCTGTATGTATTTTATTAAACCTTTTTAGTAAGAAGTATGCATTAAGCAAGTTGAGCAAAACAAATATCCACACCACACGACAATGAACAAAAATAGCAGCTTTATTATATATTAGAAAGAGCGCCAAACGCCAACACCAGCATCAGCCCTACTAAACCTCCACCGGTTTCACAATATATGCGTCAACAGGAGGCTAACACTACCATCAAAGGTTGACCCTTAAATACATACTACACCATTATAATTTAAAGTAACAGTGCTCACTAAATTTAAAATACAAGCCATTATTACTTACTAAAAAATACATATATACAAAACAAATATAATACAATATATATACAAGTAAAGTCCATATTTTCACCACGATACGAATAAAAAGAATCCAAAATACATATAACATCACAGAAAATATATGCATATTAATAATGCTAATATATTTTTCCCTTTTCAGAATTGGAATAACCTGTCAAATTGCTGTTATCAAGAAAATCTATGGAGACCTAGTGGGCCTTACCTATTCACCAAAAAGAATAAAAAAGTATTTTTTTGTGTGTAGCTGGAGTAAAGCTTTCAGTTTCTGTTTGAGTGCAGCTTTCTGTTTCTGTTAACCAGCATCTGCATTTAATAAGCAAGAGCTATTTTTAATGAGCAGCAACAATGCTTAGCAAGGAGCAGCAGCATTTAACAAGCAACTGCATTGCAGCACCTTTTAATTAATAACAGCAGCAGCTTTTGATGATGTTCTCTGCTGTTTCAGCATCCCCATATTTAATTCATATTTTTCCCCAGTACATGATTGTCATCTAAACTTTTAAAAGCCACAGCAAAAAATCCGGGTTGCAATGCTTGATTTTAAGTTACATAGTGAGCCTTAATCTCTCTTTATGGAAAGGGGTCAGATGATTTCATATAGTTATACATCATTGTTTTAGATGTCAAAATGAGTGTGAAAGAAAAAGTGAAACAAGGACACACCATTTGCCAAAAAGCAGAATAAAGGCTGCTGCAAGGGGATCCCAGAAATGGGGCAGGAGGCAATTACAGAAGAAAAGGTTAGAAAAATGACTTGTAGCCCTGAAATAGACAAGGCGGCAAGGCTGGATGGGACGCACCTAAGTGTGCTCAGGGAACTGGCACTGGAATTAGCTGAACCCCTAGCAGGACTATTCAATAGCTCACTACAGACCGGGTTGGTTCCAAGAGACTGGAAGATAGCAGGTGTGGTGCTGGCTGGAGGCCTGAAGGGAGAGGGATGACATGATAGACATCTTTAGGTTCCTGAAAGGAATGAATAAGGTTAACTGTGAAGTATTATATTGTAGGAAGGGCACGTCGAAAACAGGGGGACATGAATGTAAGCTGATGGTAGTGGGGAGATTCAAGACGGATGCGAAAAAATGTTACATTACAGAGAGTGTGGTTGAGCCATGGAACAGCCTATTGGTGGATGGTGGCATCAATTCAACAGAATCATAGGGATTACAAAGCTTAATTTCAGCTGACTCACAAGGATGGAAAAGTTCATTCACCCATCACATTTTGCATAACATAATCCTGGGAAACATTGTTTTAGAGGTTCCTATGGGTAGCAATGGACATTGTAGGCGTTAACAAAGAAATCATAGAGGTCTCAAATGCTACCCCTGCTTACCCCTAAATGACACCCCTGCTGGCAGAGGTCGTGGACACAAAACCATTAATGGGTTCATGCATGGCTGGGACAGAGTAAAGAGCTTAATAGTTACTCAGGGATGTAGCAGTAAGGCAGGGAAAAAGGGGTCGGGAGAAGGCAAAATACCCATCTCGACACTAGGTCACAGCATTGAGTAAAACTGGGAAGCCTGGATGGACAGACCAATGGTGTTTTTCTGCTGACATTGTCTATGTTTCTGTGTTTGTTTCATTTTTTTCCACAATTGTAAGAATAAAGATTAAATTACTAATGATATGACACCCTCTTGAACTAACATTCCCCAAAATGTGGAAAACATTTGTACATTTTAAAGGATAAAACCATTTATATCCCATCTAATTTTCCTTAAACTTTTTTGATCAATGTAAAACGTGGTTTTAAATCTATAAAAAAAAAAAAAAAAACATGTAGGGGCTGCCGTGCTGCTATTGGTTGCATTAAATGTGATATATTGCCTTTCGAAGTTGCAGTTTCAGAGCTAATTGGCTAATGCCAGAGAGCTATTAAAACAATTCAAAGGTACATGCAGAATGACAAGGACTAAAAGAAAATGAGTAACCAAAGACAGACAGACATCCCCTTAAAGCACCTTGAATTATCCTAATGGCTGCAACTGTGGGAGTTAATTTCTTTGCTGCCAATATGTATTGATTCTTAGCTGTATATGCTGTATATGATGTAGTAAGATAAATCATTATTCTAATAATGCTTCTATATATTAAAGTACATACTTGTGCCATAAACAGCCTTGAAAATGTTTTTCAGGTGCGTCAGAAAAAAGGGAATTTGAAACACCAGGGATCATTTTAAGATTATTAGTGGCAAAAGGTATGACCTATCACTCTTGTTCTCCAAGATCTCCACTTGCCTCCTATTCCATTCCAGATCCTGTTCCAATTTCTACTACTTGTCTGAGTACAAACGGATTGTAGCTCTATTGGTCCTTGCAAAACAGGAGCTACAGGATAATTTGATACCTTTTATTGGACTAACATATGTCTTGTACAAAGGTGATATAGTCCACAAGCATTTGTGGCCATACAACTACTTGTCTTAAAAATCCTCCGTGGTTCAGCTCCTATTTCTCCATCTTGTCTCTTGTTATTCCCCTGTTTGCCCCTTCGTCCTCCTCAGCAGCTTTTCTTTTTGTTGCTGCCCACAATCTATCCACTGTTGGTGATAGGACCTGTCCCACTCCTGACCCCTCTCTCAGGGATTGCCTTTCATGCCACCTCATTGGCTTTGCCTTTTTTCATATCACATCTCAAAACACATTGTAACTCATCTACCTTTGCTTTAACTCTTAGCATAACCTCACTGTCTTGTTGGGTCTTGGCCTATGAATTATCATCTTTGTACCACTAACGATTCTGCCTGCTGTGTTTAAACATGTTTGCTAAACAATTGAGGTGTTTTAGGATGCATTTTCTAAGAAATGTGCTTTAGAAAATACAGTTGTACTGTACTGTACCACACTGTACTGTAAGCAACAGCTGCTAATAAGAAAAGAGCTGCCCAGCAGCAATGTTTCATTAGCAGCAGCAACCGCACATTTAAGAACATCAGCTGGCTTCCCTTCGGTAGGATGTGGCTGCTGCTGGGATGGGAACAGGGTTATTCCTTGGCCCCAATCCCTTGGTGGCATCTACCTAGGTGAAAAAAATCTGGGCATCATCCTTGATGATGGACTGACACTTGAGGCTCAAGTGTCATCTGTCATCAGAAGTGGTTTCTACCACCTGAGGAATGTTGCCAGGATAAAAGCCTTTATTCCGCCTGATGACCTGCCGTCACTGGTACATGCGTTTGTGACTTTACAACATGACTACTGTAATGCTCTGTACCTTGATGTCAAAGGAGGGGTTCTCTGTCAACTGCAGTTGGTGCAGAACATAGTGGCTGGGTTGCTGAAGGGCCTTCCAAGGTCCTGTCATGTGACTCCGGTTCTGCATGACCTGCACTGACAGACAGTCAAGTGGAGCATCACCTTCAAGGTGAGTTTGCTCACCTATACGGCCCTATGTGGATCGAGTCCTGGCTATCTGAATGACCTCGTGACTCCTGTCTATCCCATGCGCTCACTCCACTCCTCCACCGAGGGCCTCCTAGCTGTTCCCAGGGCCTGCCTAAAGTCCTCTGGAGAGTGTTTGTTTAAGATGGCAGGCCCAGTGTTGTGGAACTCACTTCCAAAATCTTTGCCGGAGGCCCCATCAGTGGAGATCTTTAAGCGGGGGCTGAAGGCATATTTTTTTAAAAATGGCATTTGTAGATTGTCTGTAGTTTTTCATTATACTAACTGCTGCATTTTTTAAAATAATTTAGGATTACTTACATTGTAGTGTTATTTATCGATCTTTCTCTTCATTTTATGTTCTTTATTATTGTATGTTTGTTAATTGTTTGCCTACCTATACAGCTCCCAGAGCCACAGGTGTTTTAGCCAGTCAGATTGTAAGTTACTTCCAAAGGTGTTATATACTTTAAATAGAGGGCAAGACCATACCTCATGAGTAACAGAGCCCCAAGAGAATTATGAAAGTCCTACACCCTCTCAACTGATGATAAATTGCGTATTCTGAGTCAGGCCACTGTTTATTCAATTTGCCCAGTGTCAGTTTATGAGTTTCAACTTTTAAATCTGCTATCTGTGTGAAGGTTTAACTGTTTCTCTTTGATTTCAACTGCTGAATTCAGCGCTGCACAAGGCTACTGTGATGTCATCAGTACTGTGAAAACTGCTCTCTGCTTGGTTCAATTTCCATTGTGATGATCCTAAACTTCAAGATATCAATTTTCAAAACAATAACTACAAGTATGAGGGGGCAGGAACATAACTCACAAGTGGAAGAATTGAGAGTGAGTTACGAATATCCTACCCTCTAACAAGTGGTGATTTGCTGCGTAATGTATTTACTCATTGAAACTTCTCAACACTCGGCTGTCTCCAGTGGCTTAGCAGCCAAAGAGATGGAAGCTTAACCCCTTTGGGTCCCTCCAGCCCCAGTACAATCCAACATAAGCCTCCTGTTAAAACTCATGTTACCAGTTTGATGTGTATACTTAGCACTGGACCATCTAATACCGGCATTGCTTGTTTTTGAAGCGATTAGCACTCAATTTAGTTTTCTGTTGGGGACCGACTCCTGTGTCCAGTGCTCTGGCACATTCTCCTCTTGAAGATGCGACCATGGCAGCCTCTCAACAGTTGACTACCTCAAAGTTCTCTGATGACCTACAAGAGATTTGGAGCATTTTCAACCAACTACTCTTGGAGATGGGAGATCTCAAAGAAAATAATTTTAAAACTGCTCAAGGTATCATCTCTCTCCCCCAGCATGTCTCACAAATTGAACACCAGCTTTTCACAAAGGAGATCATGACCAACCAGCTCACTGCCCACCTCCAAGAGCAGGATCACTGGATATGCCATCTATTGGACAGAATCAAGGACCTCATAAATCGGGGTGGAAGAAAAATCTCCATCTAGTGGTTTTCCCTGAAGGGATGGAGGGCCATGACACCACTACTTTCCTTCAATCTGCCCTCCTCATGATCCTGAAGCATTAGTGGTACCTCTCAAGATCAAAATGGCTCACCAATCTCTCACTCCTCCCCCCCCCAAAGCCTGGATAGTGTCCCTGGCCTATTATAGTAAAGTTCCTGAGATACCCTATCAAGGATCAGATCATGCAGCTTTCCCAGGAGAAAGGGCCACTCACTTTGCAAGATCACTGGATACAGGTTTTCCCAGACTTATCCCTGGCCCTCAGTGAGCACCACAGGAAGTTCACCAGGGCCCATCACACTCTCATGGCCCTCAATGCACAGCCTTTCTACCTGGCTGTCCTATGCACCACTTGGAATGGTGTCCTTCACTTCTTCTCTGAGCCTGAAGCAGCTGAAGACTTCATTCACCGATCCTTGCCCAAAACATGATTCCCAGATCCACCCAAGCCTGCAGACCAAGCTGATATGGACACAACTCCAGACTCCTTGACTTACAGAGTAGAGAAATCTGCAGGCCCTCCCAGTGCTCTACCAAACATCCCTGAAGAAGATGCCTGGATCTCTAGATATTGATGAAGGGGTCAGGACTCCAACTGCATGAAAGGCAAAGCCAAAAGCAGGTTGGTTTCTCCCTCTAGGATACTGCATAGTCGTAGACATAGCATGGCAAATGAGGCCTCCTCAGACAGCACCAATGGAGTTCCCATAGGCTGCCGTTAAGCCCCACTGTTGAAACACTCCCCTGCTGCAGTCCCAGAGCCTAAACCCCAATGGAGCACAGCATTGCACAACAGGGACCATCGAATAACCCACTCCCTCAAGCCAGCTCAGCCGAATGAACTTACCTCACTGCCTCTAAGTACTTCGCCAAACTGAGGACCAGAAGCTGAAAACATCCACAGCAGCGGACGACTCTGCTTCAAATCAATAGGTTTCTGATACACAGGCAAAGGCTGACCCTCCTCACTGACTCAGCATAAAATGTTGTTCTTTATACCCTTTACACTCTCCATAAAACCCAGTCAAAGGCTGAAGCTCCTTAACTGAAAGCCACCTCCTTCAAGATTTTCTTAAAGTGGGCCCAAACATTTTCACCCAGAGTACTAGCTGGTGCTGTCTTGAGTCATCTGGGGGCATTAAGCCTGGAACATTTCCCTTTTAATTGACTAAACTCACTCAGGTCTCCCTCTATTTGCTAAAGACTATACTGTTATATGAATCTTGTGCAGTGTGTATAATGTCCGAGGCTTATGCATATTGCTGAGGGTCACTGTCCATGAACATTACTGTGACATTTGGGGTTTTATATCTCTGGTGTACTGGTTGTGGTCCCCAGTCCAGGTTATCCTTGTGGGTCTGTGTTGTACCTTAGTGCTAGCCCCATGCTATGTGGGTGCCACTGGGATCACGAGTTTTGGTCACATAAAATGGCCAGCTGCAGCTGATCCCCTGTTTCCCACTCATCCCTGAGCAATCAGTCGCACGTTCAAGCTGATCTCCCTCTCGAACATGTGCAGATATGCTGCAGCACATTACACATCAGTATTGATTACATGCCACACAGCCACTGTCCCGCTAACATCTCTGTGATAAACTAGAATGCAATCGGGATGAGCTTAGTAATTTAGGTGAGCTATGCTCCTTACCCCTTATTGGTGGGAGAAAATAGTGTACTCCCAGCTAAGGCGCACTACGATTTAAGCTTAGTCTTTATGACCCCCAGCCTCTTGTATGGCACTTTGGCATTGTCTACTGGTTCAGATTGGGGCTATAATGGGGTCCTCTTATCCAGCCTCAGCCTAGCAGACGGACCCTTTATGTACAGTTGGACACTTCTAAGCGACCAATATACATAGAGGCAATTTTGCATTTTCAGCATCTGCCTGGCGAATCTTCATTTAGAGGTTCCAAGCCAATCTGCTTAGCCTACCGGCGATTGCCTTCCTGACGGGGACCAGTCCCAACCCTGGCTTACTTGAGTCATTGGTGGTCACTCCTTAGGGAGCCCCTTCCCCAATTTGGTCCTGTCCTGCTTACTCACCATACAATCAGTGAACTGCTTAAAGGCATTATTGTGACGCATTTAGATTATACAGGAGTTTGTTTTGGTTTTTCACTCGGGGGTGGAATTGCTGCACACTAAGCATGTGTCTCTGCTTAGTGTCCACGTGGATATTACAGGCCCAGATGCATCACCTTGTAGAGGGTATATGTTTTAATGGTTTTTATGCTTATACAATAATATGTTACAACCTTGCATTTTTAACCCCTGTTGGGTGACTGTTTTTATTGTTTTTATTTCTGGTTCTACACTAATGCTTTGCTTTTGCCACAGTATCTTTGCTGCAGGCACACTGTAGAGGTTGTTAGCTGGTGACCTCCCTCTGCTCCTCCCTTTAGCTATGGGTCCATCATCTCACGGTTTTGGAGACATGATGGCTGATATAATATTTACTTAATGGAATATAAGGGGCTTCAACACTCCAATTAAAAGAAAGCAGGTTCTAAATCACTGAAAGAAATTGCAAACTAAAGTTGCTTTTCTCTAGGAAGTTGAGCTTTCTCACATGGAGGCCTGCAAGCTAAAGAGGGAACGGGTGGGATTTGAACTGCACAACACTTACATATCAGTGAAGCGAGGGGCATCTATTCTACTTCATAAAAGCATGAGATATCAGTGTGAATCTTCCCTAGCTGACAAGGAGGGGCATTGGGTCATGGAGAGATTCTCCACCCCGGAGGGACCTATATTATTGGTCAATATCTATGCACTAAACATGGACGATCCCATTTCCTTTCCCCGCCTTGCAGGTGCTATGAAGTCATATAACAACTTCCCCATCCGCACACTTGTAGGGGTTGACTTTAACCTTACCCTGTAACAACAGCTGGACCACTCATCTGGGATCTTCACAATAGAGCTGCCCTTGCCCAGCTAATTATGGAACAGTTCCTTATTGATCTATGGCATGTAGTCAATCTCACAGCCACAGAGTATATGTGCTTTTACATAGTAACATAGAATCGGATGGTCAATAAGGACTGCTTGGCCCACTTAGTCTGCCATTTTCCCTACCTACTGTAACACTGCAGGCCCTACTTTTTTTTGTATTATTGGGGTCTGATAAGCTTTTAGGGCTAAATTATCATCTGAGTTGGTCGATCAGTAAAGATAGCCAGCTTCGTCATCATACCCCATTCTACCTAAGGGTCTAAGAACCTAATTATATTATCCTACTCTATCTAATCCTATAATTATGAACTGAGATCAAGTTATTACTAAATAACAGTAAAGAGAATGAACTTTGCATTATTTCGAGCATATGTTATTACCATCTGGAACAGTGCCCAAGTTCTGTCAAATATGTCCTTCTTATTGTTTCTAATACAATATAATCTTTCCAATGTCATTGCATCATTCATGTAATTTAGCCAGGTTTCATACACTGGAGGGGTTGAATCTTTCCATTTTTACCAGAATACACTTCCTAGCTGCTATTATTGCTATAGTGATGAAAAGGTTTTGGTTTGAATCAAGTGATTGCCTATCTTGCTAATAGTGTTAACATTGTTGAGATATTTATCATAATCTGAAGTGCTTTTGATAAAGTTTGAATTATTTTTGCCCAAATGTTTGTTAAATATGGGCAATTATGAATCATGTATATTAGTGTACCTGATGTATATGCGCATCTTGGGCATAGCGGTGTTATACTGTTGTTTATTTTATGCAGTCTGGCAGGTGTAAAGTAAATTCTGTAAAATGTATAATACTGCAATAATACTGCCAGGAGGCAGTATAGTGCAGTGGGTTAAAGCTATGAGCTTCAGATCTGGAGACCTGGGTTTGAATCCCACAGCCGCCTAGGTGCATACTGTATGATCCTGAGCAAATCCTTTAACTTCTTTGTGCTCCCAAGTCATATCTGGAAACAAGCATCAGTTTAGTGTGCTACTCCTGGTTAAACAATGTATCCTCACTGGGTCTTCCTTTTTCCAATTGGGAAGCCGTAACATAATTCACCATTATAAAGGAGCATTTATAATGGCGAACATGTGTCCAGTTTCCCTCGCACTTCGCAGGTGCCTCCTGAAGCTCTTTCTCCCCGACCACTGACTGTGCCGTCTTTCCTCCTGACATGGAACCACTACTCAGACTCAGCGGTAAGTGGCAGACAGAAAACAATTCAAGAACAGATAATCGGCTCCATACATAAATTAATTTAAAAAATTTAAATAACTGAAAGCGACCAAGGACTGCAGTTGCATAAGAATGTTTTTTTTATTATATATAATTGCTGTGGCAAAAAAAGAAAACCTAGCAATTATATAAAATAAAATATGGGGTGAGTTTAAACACACCATTGGGGTTAGATGCTTTCATGAACCCCTCAGACTTTGCTCTCGGGGTTTACGTAGCATCTAACCCTTCGGGTGTGTGTAAACTTCTCGTTACACACACCACCCCATACTTTATTCTATATTTTGTTGCAATTTAGAGGCTTTAATTTCTGAAGTAGGGATTTTTAAAATCTCTTGCCATATTTTATCTGTGAGATAGATTCCTAAATCTTGTGACTGTTTGTTTAGATTTCTTAGTTCCTGACCTGTATTGTTCATTATGGTTTGGTAAATTGCTGTGATAGTTTTTGTATTTTCTGTCTTATCCAACATTACCTGTAGTAGTGGTGGGGTTGGGGTTGTGGAGTTGTTAATGAACTATTGGTTCTGGTTACAAAGTTTCTAATTTGTATGTAATGGGAAAAAAACTGAGATTGTGGTAAGCTATATTGGGATTTAAGTTGTTCAAAAGATTTGAAAATATTGTTTATTAATAGTTGACCAATTTCATAAAGTCCATTATTTTGCTAAACTTTGGAAGCATTGTCTGTAGCCGATGGTAAGAAATGAGAGTTATTGCATATAGGGGTGACTGGATTAATAATTGAATTATATTTAATAATGTTGCAAGCTTTGTCCCAACTGTTGATTGTAGTTTGGCTTGTGAGATTTGTTGCTATTCATTTCTTTTGTTCATAATAACGGAAAAACAATAGATATTTAAGTTTGGAGTATGGATGCAGATTGCGTTCAGTTTTTAAGAATATCTGAGTTAAGTTAGTTTCATGTATCCAGTTCCATATTACACTCATCTGAGATGCTAAATAGTATATCTGGAAATCAGGTAAGGCTAATCCTCCTTTAATTTTAGGCAATTTAGGTTTATTATATGAAATACAGGGTCTTTTATTTTTCCATATAAAATTATTTATTTCTTTAAGTTTATTGAAAAACTCTGTAGGTATTGGAATTGGAAGAGATTGAAATAAATAGATTAACTTTAGGAGGATTTTCATTTTAATAACATTTATTCTTCTTGTTAATGTTAGCGTAAGGCAATCTATTTTTTAAGATCTGCTTATATGTTATTTGATATGGATGGGTAATTTTCTTGAAAAAGTTGGTCTGCTTTACTGGCAATATTTATTCCTAGGTAGTCTATTATTTTTTCTATCTTGCATGGGCAGTTTATGGGTATTTGCAGAGGGTAAGTTTCATCCAGTTTTAGGATCACAGTCTTGCTCCAGTTAATTTTATACCCAGAAGCTTTCCCAAATTGTTTTGAAATATTAGTGAATTCCCTTAATGAGCTGATTGGATCAGTGAGATATAATAATGCATCATTTACATATAAATTGATTTTGTGGACTGAGGCCCACATTTTCAAAAGAGATGCATGGACCAAATAGGAGATGTGCTATCCATCCCAAAAAATGTGCCAAAGAGTGATATTCAAATGCCAGAGATGCGGCGTGCATCTCTGGATACACCATGGTGCAAAGGTAATGTATGCACCGCAGTTATAGGGGGCATTCCCATGAATGTGCTGCACAGTGGCATATTCTGCCAAGATGGGCGGCACAAGTGCAGCACAACACCAAGATGCGCTGCCCAAAGTTAGGTATAAATGGAGCATGCCTAACTGTGCAAACCACCCAGAGACAGAACGCTAAACAGCAGCAGCCATCGATGGGAGAGCTTTCCTCATGGAAGCTGTCATGAGGGGTGGGAGGAGATGGGAGAAACAACATGAGCATGGAAGGGCCCATAGGCGGTATGCCCACCACAGATGGTACTGAGCCCATGTCACCTTTGAACAGCTGAGTGACAGAGAGATTGTGGGCCAGTACCATCTCAATAGGGCAATTCTGAGGCAGCTCTGTGAGCTGCTTCATGATGATCTATAGGCACCAACACACAGGAGTCATGTCAGTAGAGACAATGGTGACAGCAGCGCACTGTGCTTGCTCATCATGGGCACCTTCCAGATACAAGTGGGTGACACTACTGGTATCATCCAGTCTGCCACATCCTGGCTCCTCTCACAATTCCTCACCACACTGCTGCCCCATGCCATGGAGTGCATCCCATTCCCTGGCACACAGGAAGAGCGGACAAAAACAATGCAGAAAGGCCATAGGGTGGCACGCATGCCAAGCATGATGGAGTTTATTAAATGCACCCATGTGGTAATCGGGGCACCACCTGGCCACAATAGGGACACATATGTGAACGGAAAGGTGTTTCATTCCATCAACTGCCAGGTGATGTGCAATGCCACAGGGCATATCACCAGTGTTTGCACCACACAACCTGAGAGTACGTATGATGGTATCAGTGAGCCCTGTGACACTGGTTTGAGGCCGGGGAGCTACCTAGCGGCCACCTAGTGGATGAGTGGGGCAAAACCCTATGCTGGAGGAACACACACTGTGGCCCTAAGCATAGCATGTGGCAGTGTATGGGGGGCATGGCTCATGAGCAGACGACAGGCATAGAGGACACTGTAATGGGGGGGCAGTGGTTGTGGTGGGAACCCACTAGGGGTGCAGCAGGGCAGGGGGTATACCCACACAACTGGCACAGGGACAGGGCATGTGGCAACACATGCCCTGAGATGGGGCCAGCACCCAGGTCAGGATGGGCCACCTGATGCAGATAGGGAGGGCAGGTGCCACCAACAGGCTGTGCAGCACAGGACAGTGTGCTGGCACACTAAGCAGGCCACTGTACACAACCCACAACTGGGAGGCTGCAGGGAGGTGTAACAGGATGTGATGTAGCAGGGTGAGGAGACAGGGCAGCAGCTATGGCACACAGGTCATGGAAACAGGCCAGAGTGGGCAGCAGGGCACAGTGTATGCCTACAGGACACTAATGTATTGAGCTTCACCCCCTACAGGTGACAGCACCTACCCCGTGCTCCGCTGGCTGCTCACCCCCATACTGCATCCCTCAGCAAAGGCCAAGGAAATGTACAATAAGGTACACATCGCAACATGCAATATCATTGAGCATGTGTTTGGCATGGTGAAAATGCAGTTCAGATGCCTGGACAGGTCCGGTGGTGCCCCACAGTACAGCCCAGAGACAGCCTGTGGCATATACCTGGTCTGTTGCATGGTCCACAATATGGCCATTGACCATGGAATAGTTAACCTGGCACAGGAGGCTGACAATTCAGAGGATGAGGGACCACAGGCCGGGGTGACCTAGAACAACTGGCCAGGAGGGACCCATGGCTGGCCACTAGGGCATGATGGCACAGGGCCATCATTGTGGAGGAGCACTTTGGAGATCGCTGGTGAGTAATAGGGGGACCAGCCTCGGTTGGCAGACACAGATGCAGACAGTGCCCCAGGGCAGCCCCTTGAGCAAGTGGGTGGCCACTGTATTGATGCCAGGATATGCACAGATGGGTAGGCAGTATTATGCACAGGCACACACCGAAGTGGCACACATGCCAGGAGGAGCACAGGTGCATGTAATGGAATGGCATGGATCAGAGAATGCTGCTGGCACACACACACAGTGGACAGCATAGGATGCACTCATCACACCCATGCCACACACCACAACACCATGGCCCACACCCATGCCCCAGATGCCACAAGAACAGCATAGACAGGCCACCACAGGTGTGTGCGGGTGCAAGTGCCACCACACAGATGCCTGGGTGGTGCTGGGAAGGAGTGACAGCAGCAGCTGCAGGGCAGCAGATCCAGGTCATTGGCACCGGGATGGCATCAGTGCCCACCATGTTGGCCACTGAGTACACATGGGTAGCCTTGTGCAGGCATGTTGACCACCTTTGGGGTGTCAACCACTGCAAGTGGTGAATCCTCAAACCCCAAGGGTGTGGACACATGTGACCATGACCAAGTGTGTGTGGTGGGTGTACTGAAATACAGACTGGATCCAGGGGTGTTAGGGATCACTGTTGCAGGGGATGCCATCCCTAACAATGGGTCACGTGCCGTCATGTTGTGGGGATGCTGGTGGCACTGCATGGGGTGCAGAGGGTACTCCAGTGGGGCAAGGTGCCTGGGTTGCACATCCCACCTCAATGGCCTGTACAATCCTGTTGAGGCCAGTGGTCATGTCCATCCACGTGAGGTGCATTTCTGCAACCATGTCCTCCCACAGAAGGCACAGCTTGCCAAGCATTTGTGTATGTCTCGTGGCCGCGTGCTCATCCAGGAGACCCACCTGCACATGCAGGCCATGAATAGCCTACCTGAGCAACACCTGGGCCTCCATGAAATTCCCCAGAAGTTGGGTGTGTTCATCCAGCCAATCAGTGGGGGATATAACCTGCTGGGGGTGCTGATGGGCAAGGGGTGGACCAGCCTGCTGTGTAAAGGCCCATGGAACATTCATAAGGTAGAAAAAAATGGGCAGAGTTGATGGGCCTTGCAGTCCTTATCTGCCGACAACTTCTATCTTTCTATCCATAGTCTCCAGATGCTGCACAACAGGCTGATGTTTGGCTGGGGACTGTGCACATGCAGGCACTGCGGGCACTGCCATGGCTACAACGTGTGCCCATGCAGGCTGCTGCTGCACCAAGCCCTGCAGAATGGAGGCACCATCCCTAGCCCCCACAGAGGCATCACGTCCCTGACAGCCACAGCTGGTGCCACAGCACACAATGTGTGGTGTGTCTGAGGAGGTGCATGTGAGGGCCTGGGACAGCTGCCACCAATCTCCGCTGTCCATGTGGCAATCTGGCCACCGTGGGCGGTGTCTGTGTCTGTGCTGGAATCCCCCAGCTGGGTGGCTTCTGCATCATCATCACCATCATCATCCATGGCCAACAGCAGCACCATGAGCTCATTCAGTAGGTCAAGAGTGGACAGGGGTCAGGATCAGCCAGCCCTAGTATGTCCACCATCCCAAGTGTAGTCTCCCCCTCCTCAGTGGCCATGGTTGTTATGGACATGGAAGTCATCGGTCTATCCACCTCACATCCATCCGCACTGGACCTGGTCTCAGTGGCACCCCTGAGGTGTGATGGAGCTTTAAAGGAGAAAGGATGTGCATGGTCAGTGCAAATGGTTCATTGTGTTGTGTGACATATGCACACATTGGGTGTGCCTGTGTGCCACAGGGTTGCTGGTAGTGATACTGTTCCTACAGGCAACTGTGGGGCCACAATGCCCACACACAACAACGGCATGTGTGATGCACGTTGTGCCGTGTGTGCTCCTGGGGGACACAATTGGACACAGCCATGTGTGCCCACCAGGGTCTGCTGTGTACCATCACCCCCAAGGGCAGGCCATCATGGCCCATACCACCACTGCAGGGGTGGACATGCATACACCACTCAATGCCATGTGGCCCAGCCTTGGCACATGTGCCTGGCCACCTGCCAGACATGACATCCCCGGTGTGTTGCCCTGGACATTATTGGTGACACAACACGCATTGGTGCATGTAGGCCCCCTAGTACCACCACATGAGAGCCTGCAGCCATTGTGCCCTGGGTACATGGTGCTGTGGCCTGCATGTTGCAGCAAGCACCACCATGGCACACACACACAGCCCATGGCGGCACCTGCCATGTGCATACTCACAGTGCATCACCAGATCAATGCCCGTCTGAAAGCCACCACCTGGGATACCCTCCACAGAGGCACGGTTGTGGGTGATGGCAACCAGGGCCTCATGTGCCTTCAGGGCAGGCATTGTGGCGGGCCCCCCCAGTGACCCTCTGGGATGCCCTGAGTGCAGCAAGTTTGGCCCTGATGTGCTCGCTGTTCATTCATTTGACACATTCCTTGTGTGTCCTATTGTGAACCCCATGGGTGTTTACCTCCTGCTCCATATCCACCCAGCCCTGTGTCTTCTATTGCTGGTTGCCTATCTGGTGGGTAAATAGGTCCTGCCATACCTCTCAACTGTCCCTGATTTTTCAGGGATGTCCCTGATTTTGCCTCAAAAGTTTACTCTGTCCCTCCTAAAAATTGTGTTTCCATGACCAAACGGTGGGAGTTGTAAGCACAAAATAATGTCAAACATTAAAGATACAGACTTGTTTTTCCTTAGAAAAAGTATTTTACACTAATCCCCTTATTCTACCAGCTTCCTGGGTTGATATCTCCAATTTTTAAAAGATGTGTCCCTGATTTTGGTTCTTTGTCCCTGATTTTTTTAAGCCTTGTCCCTGATTTATGAGGCAGGAGGTTGAGAGGTATGGGTCCTACTGCAGGAGGTACACCGCCAGGAGAGCCTGCAGCTTATCCTTTGTAAAGTTCAGCCACCTCTTCTTCCTCCTTTCCTCAACTACCATGCTGGTGCCTGTGGACAGAAAGAGACACACATGAGCAAAGGCCATGCAGCTGTGCCAGGGTGTGATGTGTCTGCTGGAAGCAATGCAGCAAAGTATACCACAAGGAAAATGTAAACACTCACCTCCAAGGTTGCAGTTCCTGTTGGTCACCTGTGTGGGGGGCTCAGGGTGGGCCATTTATGGCTTAGCGCATGAAAATGAGGGTCCGGTCTGTTTGTAATGAGATGCAAATGTGTGGATTTGGGATAAGATTGAGCAATTAGCTAATCTGCTTATGTGGGCTAAATATAGCAAATATGCACCTAGTCCATCTCATTGTGCATAGTGTAGCTACTTGGGTGGTGCATCTCTGCACGGTGCATTTCTCATGCGTGTGCGATAGCTGGGACTATCACAGGGATGCATGGGCACAGTTGCATGACATCATTGCCGGCATATCGCGCATGTCGCAGCACGTTACCTGACTGCGCGGTACACGTGGACTGCGCATGGCCACCATGCTTCACAATGTGGATGGACCCAGGTGTGGCATCGACTGTCGCACTCAACATGGCGGCACCACATGGCCATGCATATGTGTCGCATGGGGTCATGACCCTGCATCCCTGCCCTGACTTGTGCTACTGCACATGCATGGCACTGTGCTCTTCTGCATCTATCATGCATCCCTATGATGCATGTGCATGCCATGTGGCACACTGCATGGATAGTCTGTCGCATAGCCAATGCAGCATAGACACACACACACACACACACACACACACACAGTGTCATCCAGCCTGCCACACATGCTGCAGCTAGCACTGTGACACATGGCATGTGTAACACCTGTCCAGGGCTCCTGGCTCCATGCACAGAACTGGGGAGAGGTGGAGGTCGCCAATCCTTGTCAACCAGGTGGTGCCACTAGAGGGAGAGCTGTTTGGTGGTGAGGAGTTACGGGAGGTACAGGCCCAAGTGTGGTCCAGGGTGGCAGTGCACTTGAGTCACTGCACAGGCATTCCGTGGTTTGGGGAGCAGTGCTGCCATTGTTACGGGGACCTGCACAGGAGGAACCAGAAGAGGCTGAGATGCCTGTAGAACCAGGCCCACAGGGGGTGGTGCCACGCCCAAGTATGTATCCACTTTGTGCATGCTGCCATCGCCTGTGGGGTGTCTGTCATGCCAGACCATGGTACCACTTGCACTGTTCCCCTGGGCTTGTGCTGTGCCTGCCTCTGCTGTTGTCGTGGTCCCCATGCTGCTATGCCCACTGTTTGTGGTCTGGTGTTGTTGTGGGTGTGTGCCCACTGTGTGACCTGGACCCCATCCCTGTGTGCCGGCATAGCTGTGGCACAGTTTGCCTCTGGTCTGGCTGCCATGGCTACCCTACAGGGCATGTTGGGCTAGTTTTCATAGTGCCTTGCCTGGCTATACTGCCATTGGCACCACCGTTGCAGTAGCACTTCAGCCATGCCTCTCTGTATGCCATGCCCACTGTGCATCATACTCCCCTTGACTGTTTGATAGTGTGTGGTGTTTGGTATTGTGCCCACTGGTGCACCTGTGCCCCTGTTGCACTGTTCCTGTGCATCTGTCATCCCCCATGCCTTGGGGTGTTGCCCTTCCAGGTTCTGCTGCTGTGAACTGCTCTTTCCCATGTTCAATACAGCTCCGTTGCTCCACTGCCCCAGCCTGACTTGCTCCATTTCTCATATTCAAACCTGCCCTGATGTGCAGCCCATTTCCAGTTGTGCGGTGGTGCATTGTTGCTATATTCAGCCCAGTCTGCACCAGCGCATCCTCTGGTGCATTTTCTTAATATTATTATATTGTGGAGCGGCACATCTCAGATGTGCGGTGCAGGCACATGAGTGATTTTCCAGGGGACGTTTGAATATGGGAGCCTGAATCTTTCATTTTAATTTCTGTAATCTTTGGGTGTTGCTTAATAGTTATGGCAAGGGGTTCAATTACTAATGCAAATATGAGGGGTGATAATGGGCATCCTTGTCTAGTTCCTCTGGATAGATATATTTTTTCTGAAATATTATTGTTGGTTTTAATTGTTGATGTTAGTTTCGTGTATATCAATTTAATCCAATTCATGAACTGTGTTTTACATCCTATTTTTTTGTAGTATTTGATAAATGTATTGCCATTCTACATGGTCGAATACTTTTTCTGCAGCAATAGCTTGTAATATGGCATCTTTGTTGTTGTTGTTAGTTATGATATTTATGGTTCTTCTCATGTTTTCTGTTATGCGTCTTCCTTTTATGAAACCATTTTGATCCTGTAATGCCATCCAGTCCGGGTGCTTTGCCATTTGGTAATGTTTGGATAGTGTTTTCTACTTCTTGTGTTGTAACTGGGCTGTCTAGATATTCTAATAAAATATCCAGCAGCCTTGGGAAGGTAATATTTTCCAGGAAATTATTAGGTAAAGGTGAGTCTGGATGTAATTTTGTTTTATATAACGTCTGGTAATATTTTACAAATTGCTGACTAATTTCTGTTGGATCAGTTTTTTTTTTTTTTTTTTTTTTTTTTTTTACTTTGTGGTGTTTGCACACCTACTTTATCTGCCCACCCTCCTGGTCCTCCTTCGGACCACTGATCAACCCCCCCCCCGGAACACCGACTCTGAGTCTGCCCCTAGAGTGCTCTCTAGTTCTCCCCGTATTACCTTGATTCCCAGCAATCCCCCCGGGTGGGGTGAGGATGAACCTTCCTCAACCTTACTGGAGGAGAACTTGGCACAGCGAGGTCTGCCCGTAGTCTGGTGAATCCTGGGAGGCACTGATCGGTCTTCATCTAGGACTGAGAGGGCTTTTTTTTTTTCCCCGATTTTCTAGCTTCCCCACCCAACATCTAGAGGTGCCGGCGCAAGGACTGACTTCCAGAGAGTGATGTGCTGACACACGTCTGCCTCCCAAGCACCTAACAGTATCTCCCCCTCCCTGACTCCACTGTACGGAGCCGCCAGAGCCCTTTGAGAGCCCGTGCTTCCACCGTCTCTCTTCGGGATGTCAGGTACCTCCTGGTACCCATGGTATCCCTCCCCGAGGAAGGAGAGCATCCCCTGGGACACTCAATCCTCCCTCTCCCCACTGAACCCATCGACCCGAGTCTTTTCCCGAATGGCGCAGCTCAAGGTGTGGTGTCCAGCTCCTCAACCCTCAGCGCCACCGGGCCAGCTGTTGGATCAGTTTTTATGTTTCCGTTTTCATCTTTTATTTTAGTTATTATATTATTTTCTTGTTCTTTTTTAATTGCCAGGCTAACAATTTAAGTGTTTTGTCTGACATAAAGTGATAACTAGATCTTGCTTGGAGTATTTGATGTTGTGCTCTTTCTGTAACAATGATGTTATATTCCCTTTTTTTAAGAATTTGTTTTATAAATTTCAGAGTCTAAAGTATTACTATGAATTTGTTCTAGATACATGATATTCTTTTCTAATTGATTTTGTTTTTTGGACCTGTTTTTCCTTTTATGTATGGATTTTGATTGCATCCATCCCCTTAACCAGGCTTTGAACGCATCCCAAGTTGTTAATGGAAAAATGTCTGTGATAGTATTTTGCTGTAAAAAAAAAATTCTGTTTCATTTATAAGTTGAGTTAACATGCTAACATCATTTAATACTGTCTGATCAATAAGGTATATTTGTTTTCTCATAGGATTTTGAGTTCTAGCAAATACTAAGATACAGGCCGAGTGATTTAATATAATCATACCCGGGTATGAAGTTTCTTTAACTTGATGTAGTAAGGTTTCTGACATTAAGAAAAAAATCTATGCGAGTGTTTACTTGATGGACTGCTGCAAAGTATGAAAGAAAAAATTACTCACCTTAGTAATTATATTTTTTCTAATGGAGTCTTGCTGTATTCTGACAATTGCAGTGATTCCCAACCTTTGAACTGCTCCAGAGAACTAAGAGTTAACTTTCCATGCAGGGCATGGAACACTGAGCTCAAGCTCGGTTGAAGTCTCTGTCTGGAGTGTTTTGAACTTAAACTATCAGATTCTTACAAGCCCAACTAAACTAAACTAAACATTCTATGTGGAAATTGTAAAAATTCTACTAGCCAACCGGCTGAAAAAAGTTGTGGGTTCCCAAGGAAGACTCAAGTCAGGAAACCCAAAAACAAAACCCAATGTACTAAGATAACAATAATAAATAAGCACCCAAACAAAAAGGAAGGAAGGTGCAAGCAAAAAAAACACCCCTGGGGTGCAACACTGCACCTGCCCACCCACTTCCCAAAAACAGGTTCTGAGAGGGGAGGCAGGAAGGGAGGTCAGAATACAGCAAGACTCCATTAGAAGAAATATAATTACTAAGGTGAGTAATTTTTTCTTTAAACAACATGAAGTCTTGCTGTATTCTGACAATTGCAGACTACCAAGCAGTACCTCCAAGGAGGAGGGACAGAACCTACTTTGGGAATAGGCTCTGAAGTACTGCTGTGCCAAACCGAGCATCACTCCTAACCTGGATATCCAGAGAGTAATGCTTGGTAAAGGTATGGACTGTTTTCCAGGTGGCTGCTTGACAAATTTCTAAGAGAGGGATATCCCTGGCCGCAGCCAGGGAAGCAGCTGTACCTCTTGTGGAATGAGCCCTCAGGCCTGAGGGTGGAAGTTTTCTCAGTTTTTCATAGCAGAATTGTATACAAGACATAATCCACCTGGCAATAGATCTTTTGGTGGCAGGTTTGCCCTTTCTCACTTCTCCATAAGTGAGGAACAACTGGAGGGAGTCAAACCTGTGACCCTTGGTACACTGTATGTAGTAACTAAGGGCTCTTTTGACATCTAAACTGTGTAGCCTCCTCTCTCCTGAGGAAGAATGATCAGTGAAGAAAACAGGGAGAGACGTAGACTGGTTTAAATGGAAGTCTGAAACCACTTTGGGCAAGAACCTTCTATTGGTTCTAAGGACCACTTTATCCCTGTGAAAGGAGATAAAATCAGGTTCCATTGACAGGGCTTGCAATTCACTGATATGCCTGGCAGTTGTAATGGCTACCAGGAACACAGTCTTCCAAGTCGAGTACTTAAGCTCTGCTGAAGACATAGGCTCAAAGGGGCGTTGCATAAATTGAGCAATGCAAACATTCAAATCCCAGGCAGGGGCAGGGTCTCTAAAAGGGGATTGGTGCGAAGCAATCCTTTAAAAAATTTACAGAACACAGGATGGGAAGATAGTGAGGAAGGCTTCCCCACAGACAAAAATGCAGAAACAGCTGACAAGTGTACCTTGAGAGTAGCTGGTCTGAGGCCTAGGCCATTAAGATGGACCGTATTATCCAGAACTGTAGGCAATTCAGCAGTGTCTGGAGAAATATGCTTCTCAGAACACCAAATGCTGAACCTTCTCCATTTGGAGTTGTAAGTCTTTCTGGAGGAGGGCTTTCAAGAAGTCTTGAGGATATCCAGAACCCCTTGGGAAAGATGCAGATCTGCAAACTCTAAGTCTTCAAGAGCCATGCTTTGAGGTTGAGAGACTGAAGATTGGGGTACCAAATCCTTCCCTGAGAGGATGTTAACAGGTTGTAATTCCTGGGAAGAGACAAAGGAAGATGGACTGCTAGGGACAGCAACAGGGGGTACCAGGGCTGTCTGGCCCAATCTGGAGCAATCAGAATCACCTTGCTTGGTTGAGACCTTATTTTTACCAAAACTTTGGACAGGAGAGGGAAGTGGGGAAAGGCATACAGAAACTTCCCTTCCCAATTGAGGATCAGGGCATCCAGAGGGAGAGAGCCCAGGACTGGAGGTCTGCAACAAAAGAGGGGAAGTTGGTGATTGTCTGGGGCAGCAAAGAGATCTATCTCTGGAGTGCCCCACCTTGAAAAAATCACTTTCAAAACCTGAGGGTCCAGGGACCATTCGTGATGACCCTGAGAAATCCTGCTCAGTGCATCTGCTAGCACATTGTCCTTGCCTGGAAGGTGAACTGCTACAAGAAAGGTTTGTAGGGAATAAGCCAGGGACCACAACTTCATGGCTTTTGTGCACAAAGCCATGGACCGAGTGCCTCCCTGCTTGTTGATGTACCACATGGTGGTGGTGTTGTCTGTTCTGACTTGAACCACCTTGTTCTGAACTGACTGTGAGAATGCTTTTAGAGCCAGAAAAACTGCCCTGAGCTGTAGAAGATTGATGTGGAGAAGGGATTCTTGGGGGGACCACAGCTTCTGGGCAGTAAGGGACCCCAGGTGGGCTCCCCAGCCCAGGAGAGAAGCATCCATGGTAAGGACCACCGAACAAGGCTGAGCAACAAAAGGAACACCTTGCCTTAAGTTGTCCTGATCCTCCCACCACTGGAGGGCTTGGATCAAGGTCAGAGTCACTGGAATCAGTTTGGTAAGGGTGTCCTTTCTCTGAGACCAGAAAGATCTCAGGTGGAACTGAATATTCCTCATCTGGAATCTTGCCCCTTGGACCACTGCTGTTGAAGCTGCCATGTGGCCCAAGAGCTGGAGGAAATGTCTTGCTGGTCGAGATACCCAAAGGCTGAAGGAAGAAGCTAGTTCCATAAGAGCCCTTGCCCTTTCTAGGGGAAGAAAGGCTCTTGCTCTGATTGTGTCCAGTTCTGCCCCTATAAAGGTAAGAAGCTGGACTAGTTCGAGAACTGACTTGGGAAGGTTGAGAAGAAATCCTAGAGAAGTGAGCACTTGCTGGGTCACTTGCAGGTGAGACTTGACTTGGTCTGGAGACTGACCCACTATTAGCCAATCATCCAGATAAGGAAATATGGAAATAGTTTGCCTTCTTAGAAAGGCAACTACTACTGACAGGCACTTTGTGAAAACCCTTGGGGCTGAGGTTAGGCCAAAGGACATTGCTCTGATCTGATAATGGCCAGAGGGCAACTCGAACCTGAGGTACTTTCTGTGGGAGCACCTGATGGGAATGTGAAAGTAGGCATCTTTGAGGTCCAGGGAGGCTAGCCAGTCCCCTGGCCTTAGAGAGGGAAGGATTATTCCCAGAGTTATCATCTTTAACTTTGGTTTTAAAAGATGTTTGTTTAGATATCTTAGGTCTAGGATGGATCTCCACTCCCCTGTCTTTTTGGGGGTCAGGAAGTACCTGGAGTATAGTCCTTTGCCCCAGTGTAGGGTAGGTACTCTCTCTATTGCTCTTAAAGCTAGGAGACAAGAAACCTTTGCCTCTAGGGCAAGGGTTTCCGAGAGATTTGCAGGTGGAAAAGATCTGGCTCTCATCTTTGGAAATTTTTTGAAGCTGAGAACTAGTCCCTGGCTTACTACTTCCAGGACCCACTTGTCTGATGTAATAGACATCCAGCCCTGGACAAAGTAAGCCAGCCTGCCCCCTACTGGAATAGGACAGTCGACCCAGGCAGGCACATCAGGGTGTCTGCTTGTCAGGGGCTTTAGGCTGAGGAGTGGATGCAGGCCTGCTCATCCCTGCTTCTGCCTCTCCCTGTGAAGAACCCCCTCTGAGAAAAAGAAGAAGAAGAGGCCTGTGCTTGGTAGAAAGGCCATTGAAAAGGCCTGCCCCTGCCCCTAGACTGCTGCCTTTGAGGAGTTGCCTGCCTTTCCTTGGCCTGAGCACTCCTGTAAGTGGACCTGTACTCATCAGTTTTCTTCATGTAATTCTCTGTCTGCTCCCCAAACAGAGAATTACTCACTACAGGAAAATCCATGGCCTTAGCCTGGGTGTCCTGCGAGAGGCTAGTACATCTGAGCCAAACCATCCTCCGAAGAGCCACAGATGTAGCCATGACTCTTCATGAAACATCATTAGAGTCCATAGCATCATGAAACTGAACTTTAAATGCCTCAATCCCATCTGCAGCCACTGCCTCCAGCTACTTGGCTAGCTGGGGGGAGGCCTATTTAGCCAGTGCCAGTACAGTGTCCCACCTGGACTTCTGGTACCTGGCTGTATAGGCCATGTAATGCACCTGCCTGAGTCCCAAAGAAGATGCCATGTACTGCTTCTTTGCCATGGCATCAATCTTCCTGGAGTCCTTGCCGGGGGGGTGTGAAGCCAAGGGAATATTTGCCTTGCCACAGGCAGCAGCCTGCACTACCCCAACATGGCTGCATTGTTGATATAAGAACTCCGTGTCTCAGCCTGAAAGTTTATACCTCTTGTCCATTCTTCTGTCCACAGGAGGTATAGTGTTAGGAGACTTTAAGATTTTTAGTGTCTGTTTCCCAAAAGATTTATGGAGGGGAATAGACAGCCTCCTGGACTCTGGGATATCCATCATCTCTACATAATCAGGCTCCTCTTGATCTTCCACAGCCTCCTCCATAGGAAGCTGGAGGGTTTCAGCCACCTTTGTGTAAAATATAAAGTGAGAAGGGGACTTAGAAAGCCTAGGAGGGGAAACACCTGAAGGCCTGTCTGGGGAGATGTCTGGTTCCACAGCCACATCCAGACCTTCACTTACATCATAATCCTCAAATTCCCCTTCCTCTTCAAATTCTGGTTCATAAAAATCTTCAAGGGTATACTCTTGAACCAGGGGAACCAACCGAACCGAACCTCTGCCCGAAGGAGCCGGATCGGTCGGAACCGGATGGAGCGATTCCACTATCTGAATTGCCCTGGCTATCTCTTCGGTGGTCGAAACATGAACCTCTGGATCCGAACCGGTTGATTTATCTTTGCGCTTTCTTTTTGTCGGAACCGATCCCTCGGAATCGGCTCTCCTTTTGCCTGAAGAAGTATCGCCCTGGTCAGAGGGCACTCCTTCTGGTTCGGTCGAAACCGAACCGGGCTGGCTATCCGGGTCAGCAGACTTCTCAGCCTCCTTTTCCCTCAATCTACCTAATCTCTTCTCAAGGGTAGATTTGGGAAAATGTTTACATATTTGGCAGTCTGAATCGAGATGGTCAAACCCCAGACAATAAACACAGGTGGTGTGGGGATCGGTCTTAGCAAAGACCTCCCCACACTCACTGCAGTGCTGAAACCCAGTGGGCCCAGTTTTTTTCTTGGGTTTCTCAGACATGGCCAACCTAACCAAACTTACCCTTTTTTCGACAACCGTCAGGCAAGACTCCCTTATTGGCTCCTAACCGTGTCACGGGTATTGGAAAAAAAACAGTTAAAAACACATTTTTTTTAGAACTGATAAGAACCGGTAACCACACACTAAGAATAACAAAACTCACAATCAAATGGCCGGTTCAGCCGAACCAACCGCACTTTTACAAGTTCGACACAGAAAAATAGAACAATTCCTATCTAGTACTCACAGCACCACAGACAGAGAGTGAACCAACTATGCGGATACTTTTTTCAGTTTAAAACCGAAAACTGAAAACTTTAACCGACTTTCGAACCAAGCTGAAGGAGAAATCTCCGGAGTGACCATTCAGTGAGGCAGAGTAAAGAATCTGACTGTTTAAGTTCAAAACACTCCAGACAGAGACTTCAACCGAGCTCGAGCTCAGCGTTCCATGCCCTGCATGGAAAGTTAACGCTTAGTTCTCCAGGGCAGTTCAAAGGTTGGGAATCACTGCAATTGTCAGAATATAGCAAGACTTCATGTTGTTTGAAATGTACATTCATCTGTATGAGTCTCTTGCCAAGGATCTATTAATTTTAAATATTGTGCAAAATTCGAAATAACTTTCATTGTTGCTTTATGAAATCTGTCTTGACCTATTGATCTATCTTTTTTAGTCAGTGCTATGTTTAAGTCTCCTAATATTAAAAATGGGGTTTGATGGGATGTTAATTGGAGAAAATACTCTGTATAAAATTGAGGATTATTCTCATTTGGACCATATACTGTTGAGATTGTATAATTCTGATTTTGAATTTGTATTTCCATTATTATATATCTTCCTTGTGACTATTGTTGTTTTCTATGTTTTTAATTGGGTTTAGTTTGTTCTTTCTAAAAAAGATAGCAACTCCTCTCGCATTGTAGGGATACGGAGAGCATATTCCTGGTCCCCACCCGTTTTAAAACCTTTCAAATTGTTGTTGTGTAAAATGGGTTTCTTGTAACATTATGCTGTTAAAATGATTTTTTCCATGTATTTTATTACTTTATTCATTTTTATTCAATTTTTGAGGCCTGTCACATTCCAGGTGGCACATCTGATGACTGTATCCTTGTTAACAGTATGAATCTTAATTCCTTATAAATTTCTTGTGTATTCAAACTTATTTTTATCTTTGTTCATACTTTTTGTTCCTAGACCACTTTTCTTATGTAACATCAAATACAATTTTTACTTTTTAATCCCCCAAATGTGTATCTTATGTTTTATAGTGCTATTATTTACATTTGTGAGTGACAGTGTTACTTTAACTTCTAATGTGCCCTCCCCAATAGAGATGCAGGGAAATTTTATTTCACCGGTGAAATTCTGGCAAAATCTTGAATTTCATCCCACAAAATATTTCATGAAATTTGCGCATTTCACTGGAATCTTGCTGGTGTGAAATGCAGAATTTCGTGTTTAAAAAAAAAAAAAAAAAAAAAAAAAAAGTGATTCCCCCCTCTCGTCCAGCCAAGATTAAAATCTATCCCCCCAAGACCCCAGATTCCTGGTATCTAGTGGTCCAACCCCCCGGCTGATTGCCAGCCCACAATATGAAGAAGTGCCCCCCTCTGAGGTTTAGCCCTGTCCTACATCCACAAAATATAAATGTCCCTGGTGTCTAGTGGCCCCACCTTCCTGGCCGATCGCCAATCAAATGAAGAATGACCCCCCCAACACGTGCTCATTCATTGAAAATGGTGGACTCACTCAAGCTCATTGTAAAAGAGTTCAGTTGGGCTGCCAGCCATGGAGATGAGTGAAGGGCTATGTGAGTGGCCCACGGTGGGGGTTATCGATGAAGAGTGTAGGTTAGGGTACGGTAGGGTGGGGTAGGGTTACTACTGACAGGGTAGGGGGTGGGGTGTCCACCAGACACCAGGGTAAGGTTTGTTTGTTTCTTTTTTTTTCACAAGATACATAGATATATAGACAGTGTCAGCAGATAAGGGCCTATGACCCACCCAGTCTGCCCATTTGAGCTTGTAAGTTCAGTTTATGTTTTCCTAGAAGTCTGTTGCCCCTTACCCCTGACCTCCAGAATTCCTTTATGTCTATCCCATGCATTCTTAAATCCATGATTGTTTCAGCCCCCACCACTTCCTCTGGCAGGGTGTTCACTTGTCCACCACCCGTTCTGTGAAGAAATTCTTCCTCATGTTTCCTCTGAATCATCCTCCCTCCAACTTCATCCCATGCCCTCTAGTCCTGGTACATCTTTTTGCTTAAAAGTAGTGTATTCCTGCACCTGTTCCTCCTGTAAGATACTTGTATGTCTCTATCATATCCTCTCCCTCCTCTCCTCCAGGAGTACATGTTCAGTTCCTTCAACCTGTCTTCATAGGACTTGTGATGCAATCCATGCACCATCTTTGTTGCCCTCCTCTGAACCTTCTCTACCCTGTCTATGTCCTTACGAGGTATGGTCTCCAGAACTGTACACTGTACTCAGGTGGGGCCTCACTAGTGTCTTGTATAGCGGAATTATGACCTTCCTTTTCCTGCTGGTGATGCTCCTGCCTATGCATCCCAGCATCCTATTCTTTACCTGCTGCCTTGCACTGTTTCCTACCTTGAGGTCATCAGAGATGATAACCCCATGATCCCTTTCCTGCTTGGTGCATGCTATATCCTCACCCCCAACTGATATATTGTGCCAGGTTTTTGTGCCCATATGCATTATCTTGCACTTCCTTGCATTGAATTTCAACTGCCAAACCCCTGACCATTCTTCAAGTTTCTGCAGGTCCCTTCTCATTCTGTCTACACCCTCTGGTGTGTCTACTCTGTTACAGAGCTTTGTGTCATCAGCGAACAGTGAAATTCTGCCTTCTAGGTCCTGCACAATGTCACTGATGAAGATGTTGAATAGTACGGTCCCAGCACTGAGTCCCTGTGGTACCCACTGGTCACTCTTCCCTCTGTGGGTGACAGCCATTTACCACCACCCTCTGTGTCCTGCCACCCAGCCAGTTACCTACACACCACACTACTGTCCTGCCCACCCATATTCCCCAGTTTGTGTAATAGTCTTCTATGTGGCACAGTGTCAAAGGCCTTGCTGAAGTCCAGATAGGCCATGTCCCTGCCATCCCCTGATCCACCTCCTAGTCACCCAGTCAAAAATTCAGGTGGGTCTGACATGACCTCCCTGGTGGCTCACGCTGCCTTGGGTCCTGTAGTCCATTGACAACCAGATGTTCCACCAATCTCTCCTTCAGTAGTGCTTCCATGATCTTCCCCACTACCTAGGTGAGGCTGACTGGTCTGTAGTTCCCTGCTTCCTCTTTGTTCCCACTTTTGTATAAGGGGACTACATCTACTGTCCTCCAGTCTTTGGGTACCTCCCCTGTTTCCAGTGATTGGCTAAACAGGATAGCCAGAGGTTCAGCCACCACCTCTCTTAGTTCTTTAAGGACCCTGGGGCTGCACCCATCTGGCCCCATTGCTTTATCAACTCTTATTACTTCCAGTTCCTTCAGGACCCTTTCTCGTGTAAAGGGACTTGTGTCCATTTCTGCACCATTCTCACCCTTGTACTCCCTTCAGACCCATTACCCTCCTCTTCCTCAGTAAAGACTGAGCAGAAATACCTGTTCAATATGTCAGCTTTACTGTTGTCATCCTCCATGCGGCCCCATCCTCCCCCTTCAGTCTCACTATCCCTTCCTTTGTCTTTCTTTTTTCACTTATGTACCTGTAAACGGTTTTGTCCCCTCTACCCACTGATTTTGCAATGTGTTCTTCTGTCTGAGCTTTGGCTTCCCTTACTGACCTCCCTGCCTCCCTTTGCTTCTCCTGGTACTTCTCCCCATCCCCTTCTTCCTGTGTCTTTTTGTATTGCCTGAATGCAATCTTTTAGCTTTCACTTTCTTTGCTACCTCTTTGGAAAACAATAATGGTCTCCTCTTCCTTTTCCTCTTGCTAACCTGCTTAATGCATAATTCTGTTGTTCTTGTAATCCCCATTTAAATACTGCCCACTGTTCCTCAACCCCTGATTCCTGTCCCATTCCCCTAATGCCTCTTCCAAGTATCTCCCCATTTTCTCAAAGTCCGCCCCCCTAAAATCCAGGATACGTGTTTTTGTGTGGTTTGGTTCTGCTCTTTCTGTGATTTCAAACCACAATGACTGGTGGTCACTGTTCCCCAGGTGGTCCCCCACTGTTACCCCCATCACACTGTCCCTGTTTGTGAGCACAAGGTCCAGTATTGCCTTCTGCCGAGTTGATTCCATGACCAGTTGCAAGAGAATGACAGCTGTTGACCAAGGCATTTACGGACAATAGGGGAAGGGGGATGGGTGTGAATCTGGTTGGTGTCATTCTTCATTTGACCAGTGATCAGCCGGGGGGTGGGGCCACTAGACACCAGGGAAATTTTATATTCATTGGAAATTGTGGATGGGGGATGGTCATGAGGGCTGAATCTCGGCAGGGGGGTAATTCTTCATATTGTGGACCAGCAATCAGCCAGGGGGGTTGGACAACTAGACACAAGGTATGTGGGGTCTTAGAAAACATGTTTTTTATATAATTATCATCCCCCTGGTTCTCAAATGTGGAATTTCTCCCACGGGAGGTGAAAGTCTGCATTTTTCTGACGAAATTAGCATTTCGAGGGCAGAATTCCGCATTTTGACAAGGGTATTTCACATTTTGCCCCAGCAAAATATTTTGCGAAATGTGGAGATTATGCAAAATATTTCGCTGGGTAAAATTTTTCAGTTACGCACAACACTACTCCCCAATCAGAAAGCTAGTATAGCTTTTGTCCCCCCCTTCCCAAAATTTACAGAGATGACTTGTGTCATCTCCTACACCAAGTCCCATGTCCCAGCAATATTTTATAATGTTAGGCAGCCCGTATGCCTAAATGAGAAGAGAGATAGAAGAGAGTAATTAAACAAAACAAAATCAAAACAAAGTAAAGCTAATTTCACACTTGCATCACTTCAATCAGTGTTTATGTAGGGATTGCATTGTATCTTATATGAAATAAGGCTTTCTTTCTAATTTATCTATATAGAGACAGTGATCTCAAACACTTCATGTAGATTTTTTTCCCTTGTTTTTTTATTTCTCATTTTTCTCCTTTCTCCTTCACTTCCCTCCAATCCCCCCTCTCTCCCTTTTCTTATCCCCTTTCTTTTTCCTTTCCCCATCTTCTTGTCCTTCCCTCTTCCCTTCTTTATTCCCCTTTTCCCCTTCCTCTTTGTGTCACCTCTTCATTCCTTCTCTTTTATCTTTTTTCTGTCTTTTTTTTTTCTTCTTTTTATCCATTCTGTTCTGTTGCATGTATTGCTGTCAATTCATTATATGGTTGTGTGGAGTATGGCTTTTGCCTGTAAGCGTCTGGTTGTGATTTTTTCTGTATTGAATCTTTAAAGTAATTTTCAAATGCTTTGTTAGTGTCATCGGGGACGTCAAATGTTTGTAGTCTGCCAGTTATGAAGAATCTTATCTTTGCTGGATACAAAATGGTAAATTTAGTTCCTTTTTCAAAACGCTTTTGTTTTATAGGATTGAAACTCTTTTGTTTTGTGACTGTCTCTGCTGATAGATCAGGTTAGACACTGAAATGGCAATTCCCATATTTGAGCCCCTTCTCCACCCAGGATCTTTGTAATATAAATTGTTTTTCCTGATGTCTGTGGGGTTTTACAAATGTCATACGTGCTAAAGGGTTATTTGCCCCAGCTCTACCCCCCCCGCCCCCCGTGGGCATGGTCCAGCAATATTTTTACCTGTGAGTACTGCCTTCCAGTAGCGATTGTTAAACATTTCTCAAAAAATTGCACAGGGTCCCTTAAGCCCTCAATTCCTTCAGGAAGTTTGGTTAGCCTCAGATTCCCTCTTTGAGCTCTATCTTCTTGTTCAGTTATTTTATGAAGACGTATTTGTAACTCTTTATCATGAATTGTTTGGAGTTTCACTAGTGAGTCTGTGCTGTCTTCAAGTTTTGAGATTCTAGCTTCCATTTCATCTGTGTGGAGGGACAGGGTCTCAAATCTTTGTTTTAAATTACTCAATGAGTCGTTAGCCGCTTTTACTGATTTTTTTTATTTTCTCCTAATGCTTCCATTACGTCTTTCTTCAATTCATTCATTGTTCCCCATAAGTCCTGTGTCTGAGTTATTTATCATTGCGGTTGTTTCAGGTACATTGTCAGCCTGGGTATTTTGTTTTTCTTTAATCAAAATGTTTTCCTCCTCATTAGTGGGAATTTCATTTTTTTTTTCCAGCTCAGCTCTGGTGCCTCAACTGGGAGTCTGCTGCCGAGTATTTGTTTCTTCTGGTTTATCCTCCCTTGAGTTTTTAATACTGTTCTCATTAGACTGACTGCCACATGCCTCTGAAATCTCAAAGCTTTTGACTTGGTATTTTTTTGCTGGCATGTAAGCTTTTTTTTTTTTTAGCAACTCACTTTTTGCTTTCTCCTGTCCCCTCCCACTCCATAAATAATTTAGAATGTTACTTTCTGTGGGGAGTGATTTTCTCTGCATCAGCGTTTTGGGCACTGGAGAGAGCAGAGCTGGATTTGTCACTAGGAGTTTTGGGAGGCTCAGGTAGATCAAAGCTGAGGGGCTAACAGATTCTGGTACTGCCTTTCTACATCTTTTTTCTTGAAAGTGGCTGTGTGTAATCTCTTTGACATGGCATACTGTCTTAGACATAACTTGGTGAAAGGAATATGCAAAACCATAGTTTGAATTCCTTTGGGGTGTGTCTTGAAGGCTTTGGGCTGCCGAATATTTTCAAATCAGTTTCTTCTCCTCTACATGCTGGTGGCGTGGGGTGGTGTTTAAATAAAAGCACCATCTTGGAGAACAGCATCACTTCTGTCTCCTCTCTCCAGCTCAACGCAATTCACTGCAGACCCTATTTGATCTCCAGCTTTACCCTTCCTTTTCCCTACCATTAAGGTTCCTTTATGCCTATCCCATGCATTCTTGAATCCCATTATCATTTTGGCCCCCAACACTTCTGCTGGGAGGTTGTTCAGGCATCCACCAGGATCCTGGCATTTATTAAAGCCACCCTCCAACCCTTGTCCCTACCCCTCTTTACCATATCCTCCCCAGATCTTTCATACATCTGTCCACACTTCTCCCTTAGGGTACCATCTGTCTCCCCCATCTATGGGGTTGCAGGTCTGTCCAACCAGCAATATGGATGGCCGGATCAGCCCAGCAATGCCCCCTTCCCCCCATCTCCCCTGAGTGTACCCCCTCCTGCTTCATAGCATGACCCCTTGTTCTTGAGCATCTTTTTTCTGAAAAATGCTTCACTCTTGAACATTATTTATACCCATGAGGTATTTGAAGGTCTCTGTCATATCACTCCTCTTCCTCCTTTCCTCCAGGGTGTACTTATTGAGGTCCTTTAGTCTCTTCTCATAGGGCTTTCGATGCAGACCCTGCACCATTTTAGTTGCTCTCTTCTGGACTGTCTCTACTCTGTCTATGTCCTTCCAGAGATGTAGCCTTCAAAACTGGACACAGTACTCTAGGTGAGGTCTCACCAGTGACCTATACAGTGGTAACACTACCTCTCTTTTTCTGCCAGTGATGCCCCTCCCTATACACCCTAGTATCCCACTAGCTGTCCCCACTGCCTTGTCACACTGTCTGGTCACCTTTAGATAATCAAATATGATTACCCCCAAGTCTCTTTCCTGTTTGGTTGTCATTAGTACCACTCCCCCATTCTGTATGCCACCCCTGGCTTTCTGTGCCCCAAGTGCATGATTTTGCACTTCTTCACATTGAAACTTAGCTGCCATGCCCTTGATCACTCTTCTAGCTTCCTGAAGGTCTCTATTCATCTTTTCCACCCTCCTGGAGTATCAACCCTATTGCAGATTTTAGTGTCATCTGCAAAGAGGCATACCTTCCCTTCTAGCCCCTCTGCAATGTCACTAATAAAGACATTAAAAAGGACTGGTCCCAGTACTGATCCCTGGGGCAACTCAATGGTCATCCTCCCTTCCTCAGAGTGAACTCCGTTTACCACCACCCTCTGTCCCCTAACCAATTCCTTACCCAATTTACCACCTTTGGACCCACTCCTAGGCTGCCCAGCGTGTTTATGAGTCTCCTATGTGGAACTGTGTCAAAGGCCTTACTGAAATCTAGGTAGACCACATCCACTGCTCCACCCTTCTCTATTTCCCCTATCTATCAGATTTATTTGACATGACCTCTCCCCAGTACATCCATTCTGCCTCAGATCTTGTAAGCCACTGGATTCAGGATATTGCACAGTCCTTTCCTTCAGTAGTGATTCCATTAATTTACCCCCCACCGAAGTCAGGCTGACTGGCCTGTAATTGCCAGCCTCCTCCTTACTACCATTTTTGTGAGGTGGGACTATATCTGCTCTCCTTCAGTCCTCTGCAACCATTCCTGTTTCCAGTGAGTGGTAGAACAGGGCTGTCAGAAGTGCAGCCAGCACCTCTCTGAGCTCCTTCAGTGTCCTTGGATGTACCCCATCTGGCCCCATTGCCTTGTTCACTTTCAGATTTGCGAGTTCCTTCAGGACTCTCTCCTCTGTAAATGGACTAGTATCCACCTCCTTTCCTTCGATGCTCCTGGCACTTATCTGTGGTCCTTCACCTTCCCCTTGCTCTGTGAACACTGAACAAAAGTATTTGTTCAGGATGTCTGCTTTTTCCTGATTCCCCTCCACTCACTCTCCCCTTCCCTCCTAAGCCTTATTACCCATCCCCTGGTCTTTCTCTTTTCACTTACATACCTGAAAACTATCTTATCCCCTGTCTTTACTGCCTGGGCTATTTTCTCCTTTTTCCTTTTTTTTTCAAATGAAGTTTATTTTATTTAATAAGTTGTTAGCAAGAATATGAACTCACTACAGAACATACAAAACACTTCCCCAACTATTTACAAGGAGTGAGCATATGCTATTAGCAGGGTACAACAAAACCTAAAATAGAAAACACCACAGAGTCAGGGCATGGCAAAAGAGGTAAAGAGATTCCCATAAAGCCAAAAGTCATAAAGATGACAAAAAAATCATTGGGGTGGCAGCATCCAAAGTAATAAACATTACAGAGAATACAAAATATGAAGCTTGCTCCATTTCTTGTTGCATACAAGTAATTTAAGATGGATGCTCACAGTCATCTGCTTTAGTAGAAGGTTAAATAACAACTCCTGGAGCAACTTGTTATATAAAATGACTTCTTGACCGAGTCAATGGCGCAACACTAACTGTTTAACTGTAATCAAGTTAATAGTGATATGGTATTTTTGTTCTTTAACGGGTATACTACTGAGATCCCCAACTAAGCAAATCACTGGGGTGAACAAATTCTCTAGGCCCAAAAGGGAATCAGCTTTGGTTTGAATCAGTTCTCATAAACCCTCACTTTACTACATTCCCCAAGAACATGATGCAACGTGCCTTCTTCTAACCCACATCTAATGCAAGTACCAGATGACAGGCTTTCCATTTTGTCTCTCCGGGGACAATCCAGAAATGCCACTGGCTGCTGATCCTTCAGCTGGCTTACAATTGGCTACACTGTGCTATGACTTTTCCAATGACTGGCTCGCACTCCCAGCTGCTTCTCTGGCTGCAGCTTTTGGACTTTGGGCTTTCCTTGCTACGGGGCTGTTACGGGGCTGTATGACTTGTTATTTTAAGTTTATAATTTGTTCCACACCACCCTCCCCAACCCTGGCCTCTATTAAATATACCTCTGACTCCACCCATCTCCTTCACATTGGCTAGTTACTGTCCGACTAGCATTCTGACTGCTGTTAACTCCCCTCCATAAACTAGAACTCTCCCTCCTCTGCTGCACCCTGCTCCTAGTGTACCGTCTTTTTCCTCTCTCTCAAAGCCTATTCCTTGTCACTCTCTCATCTCTTATCTCCCACTCTCGTTTGCTGCTTGTGCTATTGTTTCCCTTGCTGGGTCTGTCCACCCTGCCTGTTCTTGCCTCTCCCTCCTCATCCTCTGGGTATGTTTTACTTGTAGCTGCCCGTCTGCTCCCAATAATGAGCACTCTGTCTCATGGCTAATGATTCTATCATTCCTCGTTCTCATCTGTTGCTGTGCGGATAGTCTAATAGCAGTTTCCCTGCACCACCCGACTAGCAATAGCTCTCCCCCACCACCCTGCTATATCAGACCTGACTCTTCTCCAACTTTACTGTACATCCCCTGTGCTCCCAAGTGTGGAGCTGCACTGCTGGGGTTCTGGCTCCATAAACGCTTTCTTACACCGAATATTTCGCATCTCCTTGATATGTTCTCATCCTGTGCACTAACCTGGTCTCACACTGCTGTCCTCCTCCTTTTGGTCCAGGCCGGGGATATAGAACTCAACCCTGGGCCTGCCTGTCACACCACCCTCTCCCATCCTTCTTTATCCATACCCACGATTAAAGGCTTAAAAATTACCCACATGAATATTCACAGTTTGCACCCTAAAATGGCTGAACTTCAACCCTGGACAGTCCAAAAGTCTCTTGACATCCTGTGCATTTTGGAATCCTGGCTAAAACCTGCCATAAAACAACATGAGTTATTCATACCCAGTTATAGCATCCTTAGAAATGACAGACTAGGAAGGGGGGGGCATATTAATCTACTCTAGGGCAGATCTGGACATAGCTGAACTTCATATATCGGACCCTGCCCCCTCTCCTGCTGAGTCTCTCTTCATCTCCGTTACACTAGGAAATGTCAAGAAACTCATCATTGGATGTGTTTATTTACCTCCTTGCCACACATCTGCCAGTCTGCCATCTCTCCTAGCCTCCCTGGCCTGCCTTCCATGCCATGATCTAATACTTTGTGGAGACGTTAACATCGATCGGTTGCACCCTGATGCAGAAAAAATGCGTGCCTCGCTTGCTGACTCAAATCTTACCCAAATCCTCCAAGATCCTACAAGTATTAACCCCAAATCTGGAAAACATTCCCTACTTGATTGGATGATCACCAATTGCCCGCAGATGATTAAATCGGCGGGTATACTTCCTGACTGTATAAGTGATCATTCTCCCACCTTTTGTTTGTGGAGAAACAACCATCCCAACCCATTTCAGGACATGTCCAAGTTTGACACTGACAGCTTTAGCTCCTCTCTTAAAAACACTGACTGGCACCCCATCAGCACACTCCATGATATAAATCAGGCCCTAGACTTCCTAATTGACACCTTTCCACAGATGGTAAACCAACATGCCTCCTTGAAAAAATGCAGATCCGAGGGTGTCAAGGCCCCATGGATTACTAAGGAGATTAGGATGCAAATGTCCCTTTGTGACAAAGCCTGGTACACATACAAAAATAGTGGAACTATCCCTAACTGGCAAACTTACAGACAACTCCGCAACAGTTGCAAAAATGCACTCCAAAAAGTTTGGCTCCTCCATTTGAAATCTCTTCAAGCAGAACACCTTAGTAATCCCAAGGAATTCTGGAGGCAAACTAATTCGCTAGTAAAAGGTAAAACCGTGGAAATCCCTAGTAATATCACTGTCAGTGGATCTACCCTTGATGACTGTGCATCCATTGCTACCGGTTTTAATCACTTCTTTACCGACATTCATAAATACTCCTCTGTCTTTCATGACTCCCCCTCACAAACTTCTGCTCCCCCATCTACCATAGGGGAATGTCCTGAGTTCCATCTGAAATTAGCCACACTCAAAGAGGTGCGACAGCTTCTCTCTAACTTGAAACCAGATAGCTGTCCAGAACATGACACACTAGAACCAAAATTTCTCAAATTGGGTGCCTCAGCCCTCGACCACCCCTTTCATGACCTCTTTAACTGGTCCTTCCTCTCTAACTCCATTCCTGATAAATGGAAGGTGGCGGTAGTTGTCCCAGTGCATAAGGGAGGTACCAACTTGGTTGCAGACAACTACCGTCCTATCTCTATTCTCTGCCCATTGGCCAAAGTCCAAGAATGCATAGTCTATAACCACCTCCAGGACTACCTTGACTCTCACAACATTCTCTCCCCTTATCAGCATGGCTTTAGAAGGAAACATAGTACTCTCACCACCCTGCTAAAGGTTACATCTGACATATTTCATGCCATGGACAAAGGCCTCGCCACAGGCACAATCTTTGTTGATCTCACTAAGGCATTTGATCTAGTAAATCATGATCTCCTTCTCCACCAGCTTCTTCTTATTGGTATTGACAACAGTGCCCTGCACTGGGTCAACAGTTATCTGACTAGGCGATCCCAGACAGTGAAGTGGGATGGCTCCCTCTCAGACCTCCGCCCAGTTACCCATGGGGTACCACAAGGATCCATCCTGGGCCTCATACTGTTCTCACTCTTTATTAATGAACTCCCCCTGGTTTTGTGGTGGTGCCTCTGTACATCTTTATGCAGATGACGCAATACTATACCGCTCCTCTTGTCAAACAGACATTATTAACTGTGACCTTGCCTCTGACTTTGCTTTCCTTGAAAGTTGGTTCCTTCACAATCATCTTGTCCTTAATGCTAATAAAACTAAGTGTATGCTCTTCTCACATCGTACTATTCCTAATCTTCATCCCGCACCCCTTCGCATCTCAACCCTTACAGGTGAGACCTTGGAGATAGTGCACTCATTTAAATATCTGGGATTCACACTGTACCCCATGCCCTCCTTAAGCTCCCATGCCTCAATTGTTGCCAAATCTCTTAATCAGAAACTAGGTCTCCTCTACCGTATTCGTCCGCTTCTCACTTCTGCCTCATGCCAGAAAATTGCCTCTTCCTCCCTTCTACCTCTCTTAACCTACTGTGCTTCCCTGCTCCTCTCTACTAACTCTGCCTCTATGTCCCTCCTCTCTCAGGCATACCTTAGGATTGGAAGGTTTGCCTTGGGGGTCAAAGCCTGGTCACACCACTGTGATGTCCTCTCCTCGCTAGGCTGGTTTACTTACATTGATAAATTAAGTTACTCCTCCTTGAGCCTCATATTCATCCATGACATTACATCTCCTTGCCTTGATGAACTTGTGTGTCTCCGGCAAGCACCGTGCACCCTTTGCTCCACCTCACTTCCCCTTCTTGTCATACCAATACTATGTCAGACCACCTCCAGGAGATCCTTCTCATTCGCTGCTCTCTCGGATTGGAACTCTCTTTCTCCAACTATCTTGTCTTGCTCTTCTCTTAAGTTGTTCCATTCTAAGTTATCTGCCTTATTATCCACCTCTTCACTCTGTTCTTGCTTCACCTGAATATATCCCCCTTATCCCCACTCCCTTCCAAATCTACCCCTGATGTTCACTTCGCTACTTAATGGTTTGTTGAAGTTATTATCTTGTGCCAATGCCTAACCCTGTTTTTACTTCCCTTACCTGACAAACCTTTCTCAAGTATTTAATCATTTGCTTTGTTTTAGAGTTCTTCTATATGTCAAATGTTTTACCACTCTGTTAATTTGTACTGCTACTGTTTGTCCATTGTTTTACCATTCTGTTAATTTGCACTGTTACTGTGTGTAATCCATACCCAGGTCACCCCTGAAAAAGGGACTGTATTGTCTCAGTGGACTTTCTCAGTCACCAAAACTCAATTAAATAAATAAATGAGGTGTACAGTAAAGATTGTGCAAGACCTGGAATGCGTAACACATAATTTGTCCATAGAAATGAAGGCATACAAATCAAACCAGATTTTCTCCCAACGAAATGATATGTCTGGGAAGACTGTACTCCAGTACAAGCATTGGACACTCAAGTTAGGAATGATCCTGGTGAAAAGGAGGCCATAAAGTTGTGCAACAGCATGGGGTTGAGAGGCTGAGTAAACTAGGGACTGAAAAAATAGGTCACCAGTCTCATGCCATGGCTGAGGGCCCGTATGGGAAGTTATGGTATGGAGCACCTGCAGCAGTTTAAAAATATGACCACCCTGCATGTTATATGTATTTTGTAGAGATGAAAATGATCACAGGCCACCATCTAGGAGCAAGTTAATAACATTCAAAACCGGTAAGCTAGGCAGCCAGTCTTTGGAAATTATCTTACCACCAAGTTGGGGTTTCCAAAGACTGACTGGGAAACATCTTTCCAGAGATTTGAGTGGGCAGCTTTGCATAACTGACCATGCACTTTAAGACAGATACCAATTACAGAACATCAGAAAACTTGAGGAAGCAAAGCAAATTTGGTATAGAGCAAACAGTGAGGAGATATTCCACAACTAGTAATTTGTCCCCATTCACTGTCTAACCAAATTGGATTATATTCTGAATGGGAGGCTGTGGGTTCCTGAGTAAGCCATTTGAGGTACTTGCTAATATGACTAGCCCAGCAATATATGGTACAATGGGGAAGTTTAACACCACCTGCTAATCTGGGGCTGCCAGTTTGTGATAGGCCCACTTAGAAGATGTCCTGGCCTGAATGAAACAAAAGATTAAAGAGAATTTTCTGGGACCAAGCCTGAGTGAGGAAAAGATTAAACATGTGCAGGGGCTAAAAAACTTAATGTAAAACTTGCATTTTTATAATATTGTTTCTGCCCGACAACATTAAGGGGAGGGCTCTCTACTGATCTAGATCAAGCTTGATGACTGGAATGAAATCATCTAAGTTAAGGTTTTTGAGTCTAGATGAGTCTCGCGACAACTCCAGCCCAAGATACCTTAATTGCTTTGGGGCCCAGACTAAACCCATATCAGTTATATCCAATTTATGAACCCCAGAATTGAAGGCTACAACAACAGTTTTACGGGTATTGAGTTTATAGTTTGAGAAAGTCCCATATTTTGCTACGGTGTCTGGGAAGTGGGAATAGATTGGACAGGTTGTGTAACATGGAGCAAAATATCATCAGCATAAATTGAGAGGGACCGGTGCTGAGAACTAACTGAGATGCCTCTAACATGGGGATTGTGTATGAGTAGGAGAAGCAGAGGTAAGAAATATAATTGAACAAAAGGGCAGATAAAGGCAACCCTGGCAAGTGCCACAGTGTAACCAGAAGGTAGGTAAGAAAACCCCATTACAATAAATTTTGGTGTTGGTTTTAGAATAGAGAACTCGGCTCCAGGAGATGAAGTCCTGTGGAACACCAAACATATCCTGGACAGCAAAAGGAAAAGGCCAGGAGAACCTATCAAAAGCTTTCTCCGCATCCAGAGACACCAAAACCGCAGGTTGCCTTGGGTCACCAGACACAGAGAAAATATGAGCCTGCTTACGAAGATGGTCAGTGGAGGATCTGGAGCGCATAAAGCCTACTTTTATAGCCCTATAAGGTAGCTTACAACCTAATTTAACCTAGTGGCCAGTATTTTGGCTAGAATTTTAATGTCCTGGTTTATTAAAGAAATAGGGTGATAATTCTCCACCATTTCTGGGTTCTTACCAGGTTTGGGCAGCAGGGTAATTAACGCTTCCACCAGTGAGGGATCCAAGATCCCATGCTTATGTATGTCAGCATAAACCCGAACCAAGAGATGGGCTAATGCCATGGCAAAAGTTTTATGAAAGTTTGAGGTAAAGCTGTCTGGTCCTGGGGATTTATCCAGGGGTAGCCATGCAATGGCCTCCAGACCCTCGGTTTGCAAAATTGACCTGGTCAGCCCAGTCTGCCAACTATCTGAGAGGGAAGAAAGAGCAATAGGAGCAAGAAATTGAGAAATGTCCTGTGTGGATACACATGCTTTTCTGCTGTGCAGAAAATTTTCAGCTGCATCAACTTCTGGCTAACTAACAGTCTCATCACCCCCCTAGTCTCTGATGTGACCATCCACCCTACAGTCATCTCTGATCATGCCCTAGTCTCTTTGCAGGCCAGGTGGACCCCTCCCTCCCTCCCCAAGAATCACTACTTGACATCTAGAGCCTCTCCTCCTATGTGAGCCTGACATCTTCCCACGTATTCATCTGGTGATTCAGGAGACTCTGGAACTAAATGATAATACTGTGGTATTCGATGAGATCCTCTGGGACTCTCTCTCAAAATTCATCTGATAGGTATAATTATTTGTTTTGCTGCTCCACAGGCACAAAGTCAGATAGCAAGAGGCTCAATGGTTAGAGCTGACCCTTCAGGCCTTAGAAAGGAAGTAGAAAGCTAACCTCCTGGCTGATCCTTCCGAGATGCTGGACACCAGGTCCAAGCTCAATACACACTATGCCAGGAAAGCTGAGCTGGCCCTCTTTCAGAGCCGCTACACATATTGGGAAGGAGGAGAGAGATCAGGCAAGATCCTCTCATACTGTCTCCACAAGCTCCAAGCAGACAGACATATTCCCAGACTAAAAAAACCTCAGGGGGCATGTTTGTACATCCCAGAAGACATCTTACATATCATAAGACAGTTTTATGTCAACCTTTAGAACTCCACTTCTCATAGAAACATAGATAGAAACATAGAAGTTGACGGCAGATAAGGACCTCAAGGCCCATCCAGTCTGCCCATTTCTTTTTCTACCTTATAAATGTGCCATCGGCCTTTGCTCTGTCAGTGACCTATCTATTCATAGTCATTTGTATTGCTCCCTTATGCCTATCCCATGCCTGTTTGAAGCCCTGCACTGTATTCATAGCCACCACTTCTTGTGGTAAGCCATTCCATGCATCACCACCCTTTCTGTGAAAAAATTTCCTCCATTCCCCTTAATCGGCCTCCCTCTAATCTCATGCTGTGTCCTCTTGTCCTGCTATTTTCTTATATTTAAACATATTTAGACTCTTTCACCTTGTTTATGCCCTTAAGGTGTTTGAATGCCTCGATCATATCACCTCTCTCCCTCCTTTGCTCAAGGGTATACATATTGAGCTCTGTTAATCTGTCCTCGTATGTCTTCTGATGCAGTCCCTGCACCATTTTGGTTGCCCTTCTCTGGACTGCCTCAATTTGGTTAATGTTCTTGTGAAGGTGTGGCCTCCAATACTGCCGCATGTACTGCCAGATGGGGCCTAACCAATGTCTTGTACAGAGGGATTATTACCTCCTCTTACGACATCGATACCTTCTAATACACCCTAACACCCCTAGCCTTACCTACTGCTTTAGAGGTCTGCTTGGATGATTTTAGGTCATCAGTGATGATGATGCCCAAGTCTCTTTCTTCCTTTGTGACTGCTAGCAACTCCCCTCCCAGCCTATAAGTGGCTTCAGGGTTTCTCTTCCCTATGTGCATGATTTTGCACTTCTTTGCATTAAATCCCAGTTGCCACTCTTCTGACCATTCTGCTAGTTTATCCAGATCTCTTCTCATTCTGCCCACCCATCTGGCTCATCTACTCTGTTGCAGATCTTGGTGTCATCTGCAAACAGACAAGCCTTACCCTCTAGTCCATCTGCAAGGTCACTAATGAAGATGTTGAATAGGACTGGCCCCAGGACTGATCCTGAGGTACCCCACTTGTGACTTGCATCTCTTCTGACTGTATACATTTACCACTACTCTCTGTTTTCTGCCAGTCAACCAGTTTGCCACCCAGTTGACCAACTTCTGACCCATCCTGAGCCTACCCAGCTTATTTATCAATCTTCTATGTGGAACAGTGTCAAAAGCTTTGCTGAAGTCAAGGTAGGTGACATCAACTGCTCCCCTTGGTCCACCACTCTGGTTACCCAGTCAACGAAATCTATGAGATTAGTTTGACAGGACCTTCCTTTTGTAAACCCATGCTGTCTTGGATCCTGTGCCCCTATGGTTCCAGGTGTTCACTATCCTTTCCTTAAGAGTGCCTCCATAATCTTGCCCACTACTGAGGTAAGACTGACGGTCTGTAGTTCCCCGCCTCCTCCCTGCTACCACTCTTGTGGAGCGGGATCACATAAACCCTTCTCCAGTCTTCTGGGACCTCTCCTGTGCTCAGAGACTCACTAAACAATTCTGCTAATGGCTCTGCTAGTTCCTCCTTTAGCTCCTTAAGTACCCTGGGATGTATGCCATCAGGTCCCATTGCCTTATCCACTCTGAGCTTAGCAAGCTCTTGTAGGACCCTTTCTTTGTGAAGGAGTAGTGCTCACCTCCCTCCCCCTGTGTCCATGATGCTGAGCTGTGGCCCCCTACCTTCTCTTCAGTAAATACTGAGCAAAAGTATCTATTTAGGATAGATGCCTTTACAGGGTCCTCCTCCTCACATGCTCCATTTTCTCCATTAAGCTTAGCAATACCCCTCTGGACTTTCTCCTTTCACTAATGTATCTATAGAAGTCTTGTCACCTTCTTTTACTGTTCGTGCTAGTGTTTCCTCAGTTTGGGACTTTGCCTGCCTTACGCTTACCTGCTTCCCTTAGGGCAGTTTGGTATGCCTCCCTATCTTCATCCGCTGTGTTCCTTATATTTCCTGAAGGCCAGCCTTTTGGCTCTGACCTTTTCTGCTACTGTATTTGAGAACCAAAGTGGTTTCCTTCTTCTTTGACTTCCTTTTCTGTCTAACACAATGGGATGTTGCTTCAAGTATTGCATCATAATGCTTGCCCTTTTGCCTGCTTCCCCTCACCTGTGTTTCTTTTTGCCAGGGCTAGCTTAACTCTGTTGGCCATCTTATCAAAGTCAGCTCCTCTGAAGTCCCATATTTTTGCCTTGGAATGGGATGATTTAGATGTAGTAGCCAAATTGAACCATACCATGTGATGGTCACTGGCCCCCAGGTGACCTTCTACCTGGAGATCTGTGATCCCTTCTTTGTTAGTCAGTACTAGATCTAGGATAGCCCTACCTTACTGTCTTGTATCCCCAAGTTCCTTGCCTCCAACAAATTTCTCCAGCTTGCACCCCATTAGACCCAAGATTTGGAATGTCCTGCCTCATTGAAGGAGGTCACCCAAGCTATCACTAGTATGAACAAAAACAAACCACCAGGATCAGATGGCTCCCCACTCCCCGAATTCTGCTAAGCATTTTGAGATGTCCTATCTCCTCTTCTCCTTCAGGTCTATAACAGCTCAATAACTCCCTCCCATCTCCCTCCCATGCTATCATCCCTAAGAAAGACAAAGACCCCCTTAATCCAGGTAGCTACAGATCAGTTTCACTAATCAATGCAGATGCCAAGATCCTGGCCAAGGTTAGTTAGTTAGTTAGTTAGCTAGTTAGCTAGTTAGCTAGTTAGTTAGCTAGCTAGTTAGTTAGTTAGATAATGCATGTCATTAGGGAACAATCCCTGTTTACAAGACAGTCCTGTGCAGAATACTTATAAGTTTCTTAAAAATAACATAAGAATAACATTATTACACTAGTACGCATCATTTCATATATACAAGTATCATTCATTTATCAATATGCAACTGTAAAAATACATTTAATTCTACTAGACACAACTAACAGTTACAAATCGGTGGAAAACAGCTGTTCAAAGCAGTAACTTGGCATCCTGGCTGGAAGCAGTGCTTCCCACTCTTATTCACCACTCTCAAGACAGTTTTATAAAGGGTAGACTTCGCTCCAACCATCCTAGGACCTTCGTTAATCTCCGTTGGGTGTAGGGGCTTCCCACTCCATCCACTGCCATGACCTTTGACTTTAAGAAAGCCTTTGATTCCTGCAGTATGTGGGGCTGGGATCTACCTTCCTGAACTCCGTGAAAACCCTTTACTCTTATCCCACAGCCAAAGTTATAACATTTGCAGACACACATACACATCAGTGGTGACTTACCCAGCATTGGCCCTAGGTTGGGTGCCAAGGTTTGTGTAACACTGCAATGTAAGATTCTTTGCCTCTTCCCATGCCCACACTCCTCCAGCTGGGTACAACCAGAATACCTAAACCTTACCTCCCTAACTGGTGTGGCTGAGGGTGGCCAAGAGAGGGAGGTGCTACACTGGATTGACCTGGAGACCTTCAGGAATGTAAGACAATGGCACTGCAAATAAGGACACTGACACTTGGATCGATGAAAATATGAGGTAAGTTTTACTGAAAGGATTGTAAAGTGTTTTGCAGCCATGAATAGCAAATAACATGTACACTTAGCAGTTAAAATATCAGAAATAAACACAGTTGTAAAATGCAATACAGAATAACACTTTCTTTTGTTTTCCTTTGCAGGATAATCCACCCCTCTACAATTTTCCCCTGGAGACTGCAGGCCAATACCAAACACCAACCCCCCCAGATAACATAATGGTCCCAGTATAAAGCCCTACTCTGGCCTTAGTCACTGTCCCTGTTAAACACAATGGGGCCTATTCATTAACAGGTGGGAAGTACGTGCCAAAAGGCATGTATCCCACCCACACAACTCTTCACCCCCAGGAAAGATGCATGGTGGCCATATTCACCAGTACCAGCCACTGCGTGGCTCCCTACTGCAGCCCCGAACCCATGGCATGCAGGATCCCTGGGGATGACCAGGTGTGGAGCAGTGGACCTGGGCAGACAGCCAATCAGTTGCCTGACCTGGGCCACAACAGTAGATTACTTGCACCCACAGAGCACCATGTTGGCAGCCACTGAGCAGTGCACCGGCAGTACAAGGGGGACTGTGCCCAGTTGGCTGCCCCCAGCTCAGCATGAATGCCCTGAAGGCTGGGGTGTCCATTTTGGGGGGTCCGTGGCTCCCCGCCATCACTGCTGCGGCCGGCGGCTGCAACTCGGGGGGGGGGTGCATAACTGGCTCCAAAGGATTACAGCTGCCCTGCAGTGGCATATCCAGCAGTCCCCCATGCACAACACTCTTCACCTTAGTAAATGCTGTGGGGTGCTGACACACACACCCAAACCCACACCACCCCCAGCCCCATGTGGAGCTCGACAGTTGGTTTTGGGATCGGGTGCATAGGGGTCTCTTATTGGTTTTTGTGAATACCGTGCAAGGGGCGCAATGGGTGTGGGTGGAGTAGCCACTCCGCACCTTAGTGAATAGAGCCCAACAGCCTTGAGGGCATGCAGTGGCTTCCAGGCCTTGTCCCACCACAGACAGCCCACTCACCCTTTAACCCAACACACTTTGCCTTCCCAGCACTAGGCTCTACCTCAGGCACCAATGCTGCACATACATAAATTGCCTCACAGGCATGCAGTGGCTGCCAGACTTTATCCCACCTCAGTCAGCCCACTGACTCCTGTACCACAGATACCCATCCTGGTATCTCACACAGCAGTTTTACCTTAAAATTAAACTTTACAGTTAAAACAGTTCACTTTCTTTGCATTTATTTTTCACAGATAAACAAGGCACATTGCTGACAGTTTCAGAACAGTGGTATGTAGCATTCAGTTCACAGCATTTGCACATAAACTTTCAGGACACAGTGCCCCTCAGTCTTTTTAAAGTTCAATCCTTCGGTTAAACAATAGTCCTTTTTACGAAGAAGGATTGAGGTCAATTAAGTTCAGTTCAGTGTCCCTTTCCTTTTAAAACAAATCCCAATGTTAAAGAAATTGTTGGTTACTATACCACATTCCTTTGACTGCTGAAGAAGATCCTTGAGGGCCCTCTGGAGTGAGCAGTGTGGAGCTGAAATTCTGAAGAAGGGATGAATTCTTCTTGTGGCAGCTTTTTTCCTGTGAAGACAACTGGATAGCTTCTGGAGTCATCAGGTACTTAAAGCAGCAAGCTAACTATACTTTCCCCGCTCTCACGCACTACATTGACTGACCCTGTTCTGGGATACAGATGATCCCCTTTTCACACTACATTTTACTTAATTGACAGCTGTCCCCCAGGCTCTATTACAACAGCAGGCCTCTTCTGACTAGAAACCCACTTCACACAGGTCCTTCCTTCCTGGCCACTCTCCCTGCTCGAAATCCCCATACACTGGCTGTGCAGCTCCTTTTATCTCCCCAAATCATTTGCATGTGCTAATCCCTGGTCACTGCGTGGACACTGACCAGTCCAGAGGCTCAGGACCAATCACATTTCTTTCTGCAGCAGCATCAGCTACAATAGAATCAATAGCTTTTTGAAATCTAACTGCTTTTCCGAAGATTCCGAGCCTTTTTTTCCTGTCAACTTAGATTTCCATTTTATTACATGTACTTTTGTGACATAAAAATAAAAATGTTTCCAAAGTTTAAGCATTTTCACACCTTTCTGACTAGAAAGCCCACATTCTAAGCTTTCCCCAGAATATTTTTTTATTCAAATTCCTCCACAGAAACCTCAAGTCACTAAGAGTTGAACTTTTCTCTCAATAAACTGTTAACACTTTTCTGAGTGACTTTGGGCCAGATATTCAAAACTTTTCCCTGGGGCTAAATTAGCACTGCCTGGCGTGCTAAATTACCCTGGACCCAATAGCCTGCTATATTCAAAAGGGATAGCCCCGGTGCTAAACTTGCTGAATATAGCGTGCTAAGGAAGCCTGGCAAACTGGGCTGGGAGTGCAGTGCAAAAATAGCCTGGGAATAAGACAGCTCTGAATATAGTAACCAGGAAGTGCACACCACAACAGCATCCACGTTCACAGTGATGTGAAGGAAGGTAGAGGTGAACAATGTGGCCAATGTGTGTGCTAGCAAAGGCATGGAGTCAGTAAAGCTGTAAGCAGCAGTGCATGTGAAATTATATTGTGCAAAAATTTACAATATTTCCAAAATGTTTGCGTGGTGCAAACACATTTGTGCAGGTTTGGAGAGGAGCTAAGCCATTTGCCTGGTGCAATCACGTTTTCCCCAGGCCAACACTTTGCTATATTCAAAAGTAACATGCAAATGAGCCTACTTAGGTAGTCTGTGGGCAAACGTCCAGATTAGCATCTTATTATGACCTGATTTGCATGCAGTTTGCCCAGCGCTATTTCAGGGTCCCACAGTTCCACCTGTAGGTCAGTCTGGAAGTACAGGGGCTGGCTGGGTCTGCCCACAGCTCCGCCTGTAGGTCAGTCTGGGAGTGCATGGTGGTTGCTGCAGGCTACGTTTGTACAGTACAGTACAGCATATTGCACCCCAGGGGACTACACAGCACAGGCACAGGTGGTGGTGCTGCATGCAGCTGTCAAACTGTAGTTCATGCTGCAGTGCACGGTGACACTACAGTAGCAAGGGGGCCAGTAGTGTGACGGACACAGCAATACCTGTGGTGTGTAGGGCAGTGATGATCACTGCACTGTACACAGTGAAAGGCCCAACTTGCAGGTGTTTACTGACAGTGGACATTACTCTTATGCTGATGTGTGACCCACAGCTGCTGCACCACTGGCATGGGATGCTCACAGTGACATACATGGCTGGCTGTGTGTGCTGTGGTGTCTGTACAGATGTGCGGTATGTGGCTGGGGGGGCACATACGATCAGACAGGCACACTGGTATTGGGGTATTCCCGACACTGGCCCATGTGCACTGCATGGCTTGTCCCAGCCCTGTGGCCACACCCAGTCTATAGTGGAGCCTGGCCACTTGTACACCCTCCCCTCAACACCCTTCATGCCCTCAGTGTTGTATGTGTGTGCTGGCATCTGTTGGTGTCCACAGAAGGGTGGTCTGTAGGTGTGTGCTGCATGGCTGCACTGCCATGGTGTCCACTGGGAGCCAGGTCACCACTTATTGCCTGGCATGGCTGGGACTGGTGGCAGATGATGGCATCATAGTTCTGACATCAGTGAGCAGCATGTGTCCTCTATGTCTGGCTTATTTCTATGTGTCATACTTATTGGTTAGGGTCGTGCAAAGCCACAAAGACATGCAAAGTTGGTTTGCCCAGAGTTAAGACTACCTTTTCCTGGGCGGTAATTTGCATCGCTCAAAGTATTGCGCCAAGTCATGCAAAACCACTTTGTTTGGTGCTATTCCCTGAATATAGCATTGCACTGACACCCTCCCTCAGTTTTCCCCTTGTATACGTTATAATTTTGCCCAGTGCTAATGCAGTTTGCTCATACTATTTGACCTTTTGAATATAGCTGACCCGCACTAACCCGGCACTAAACCTGCGCAAACGGTTTGCTCCCAGCGCAAAGTTTTGAATATCTGGCCCTTTCTCTTCAGTTTTCCACACAAATAGTAATTTCTCCATTAAGTAGGCTGCCCTCTGCAGCTTTCAGTGAACAAATTAAATATTCATTTTTCCTATGCTCCACCTTCTCTGTGACTGAACTGGATGGATTATGCCTCAAGGACCCACTCTCCTTTTCTAGGTTAGCGACTCCTTTATTTTAAACTTTGCCCACAAAAAAAAACTATTTGTTTTGTGTAGTTCTAAACTACAGTCCTGCCAAGTTTGAGGCAAAGCAAATATAAATTGGCTTGGCAGCGCACTTTTGAAAATATTGCTTTCTCTGTATACAGTTTTCTTAACTGTTCCATGCTTTTAGAACTAGGAGCCCCCTTTTCACAGCTCAGATTTTCAACCTGTACATTTGTGTAACTCCATTTTATTTTTCTAAGGTTCCCTGGATTCCATTTTAGCACCCTGTGGCTTTTATATTAAAAAATGTACGTTTTATGTGTTTTATTTACAAGTGATTGCCATGGGTCTCCCGTGCTTGTGAGTGCATTACTGCGGCTCTAAAATGGTTCCCTGCAGAACCTGTTATATGTGCTTTGCATTTTTTTACTTCCAGGAACTCCTCAGAGCTCCAATCAGACTGCACTCACTTTTATATACATTTTATTTTAATCTTGTGAGCCAGTCCCTAAAAATCCTCCTGGTGCTTGTCGCCTGCCAACTAAACGAAAGAAATACCTGGTTGTCCTGCCTGCAAGAGGAGTGCCTTCTCTGTGTGTGTCTCTCTCTCTCTCACACACTGTTGAGAACCACTTCTAGTGACTGGCTTCACAGTTTGGAGCAGCCACCCAAGGCAGCTCTGGGGATTCTTTCCTCAAGCACACCAACTTTCCGATGTGGAACTGATGATCAGTTACTCACTCTCCCCAACTCCAAGGTGGTGCATCGACACCCGCAGCTGATACTCTGAAATTTATTTTACAACAGCAGCAAGCTGCATTTTACTACTTTTTAGCACAAAATCCATCACAAGAAAATACAAAATAATTAATTAACATAGAGACCATGGCTGACCCCAGTTAAACCACTGGACTACCAGGGCTTGTGCTACAGCAGCCAAGAGCATACAGTTACTAGCCGACTGACCGTGAATTACAGAAATGGCTTTTCTTTAAATCTTAACGTTGTTTTATAAAAAAAGGAAAAACATTGCCAATTGCTTGCAGATTGTATAAAAAAGATGTGTCTGTGTGTGTGTGCGTGTGTGTGTGTGTGTCTGTGTGTAAGCCAGGGCAAGTCAGTCCTTTCCTTCCTCCTCCCTTTTGCTATCACACTCTTGAAACACTACCAATATGCTCACACTGAATTATTTATTTAACTAATGACTCTCTTCCTTTACAGGGGTCTCTTTCTCTCTCTCTCTCTCTCACAGCATCCTCTTACTCCAGGACTAGAACCCAGGTCCCAGTGACTTATATCTGTAGGTACCCCAATCTAACTATTTTTTTATATATTCTTGGTGTAACAGGCATTACATGATTGTTACAAAGTCCTTACCAATAACTACTTGTCTCAACCCTTCTCATTCCACTGGGCCACATGGTCAGGGATGTCCTCTATCCCCCCTTCTCTTCCTCCTCACCATAGAGCCTCTTACGGTAGCCTGTTGGGCTAACCCCAACATAAAGGACAACACCATTACGAGGACAGAATATATCTCCTTCTCATATGCAGATGATCTCCTCATCCTATTATCAGATGCTCCAGGAGCTATTGCCCCATTGTGTGACCTCCTCACCACCTTTTCAGCCATGTCTGGCCTTAAAATAAATCATGACAAATCAGAGGTTCTTCCCCTGAACAAGTTATGCTCAGCTTCCCTTTTCCAGTCCTTTCTCCTGGAAATGGGCTGCTAGAGGTATTACATACATTGGTGTCCATTATCACCCCATCACTTGCCGACACTTGCAAAACAAATTTTTCACCCCCGTTCACTGCTCTGAGTGCTGATATTGACAGATTGAGCATGCTGTATCTCTCTCTCTCTCTCTCTCTCTCTCTCTCTCCTCTGTCTCTCTCATAGGCAAAATTGAGGCCATCAGGATGATTCTGACCCCCAAAGTCCTCCACATTCTAGCCCATCTACCTATCCATATCCCTACCCACTGGTTCTATCGCCTGAAAAAAATAAGTAATTTCATGTGGGAAGGCAAACCCTCAAGCCTTAGCAGAACCAAACTGCAATGCCACTGGTCTGATGGCAGATGGAGTCTCAAGAATTTACCTAATTATCACATAGCCTTTGTGACAGCACAGGTCATCAAGTGGTTTCTGTTGAAGGACACCACTCCCCCCCCCAATGGGTTACCCTGGAAGGTTAGGCAGTAGGTGCCCCATCCCCTTGCTACATCTTGTATGGTAAGGTCCCAAAAGGAACCGTTCAGTACCACACTATCAGTGTGTTGCTACATTACTGGTGTAAAATGATGAAGATGCTAAACCTCTCTCACCATCCCTTAGCTTGCACCCCTCTTTGGCATAATCCGCTCATTACAGTGAGCCTTCATTGGCCCAACTAGATTCACATCATCCAGAACTTATGCATGCTGTATAGCGCCCAGCTCAAATCATTTTCAGACAAAAGCTTGCATTTCCAAATACCCTGATCTTTTTGGTGCTTTCTGCAGATCCAGTCAGCAGCAGCTCTTCTCCTACATCCCCAAGCCGACCCCCCCAGCCCTTTTTGAATGCTGCAGCTAGTTGGCTAAAAGTTTCTAAAGGTAGAGCAGGAGCTATTTACAAATGCCTGAGGGATTCCGGTCCCTCCTTCACTGGGTATACAAGGCTAGCTGGGAAAATGAGCTAAACATTTCAATAACTGACGGGGAGTGGAAGAACTGTTGGGTCTGGGTGCATTTGGCCACCAGGGACATCAGAGCCCAACTCATTCAGTGGAAAATCTTACATTACTGGTACAGAATGCTGCTTGATCTATCTTAGAAAGACCTGGCCCCAACAGTCTGCTGGAGATGCTCACTACATCCTGGATCTCTTGCTCATATCCTATGGGAGTGGCCTGCTAGCTGTCCCCTTTGGGATAAGATCCTTGCCTACTGTCGAAAAGTTTTCCTTCAGTCCCTTCCCCTGGATGCCCCATTCATCCTTCTGGGTATTTCTTCCTACAAGGCTCAGGCCTCCTGGCAACTACCTTCTTCGGCATAGCAGCCATGATTGCCACCAAATATCTCATAGTCCGCAGATGGGAATCTACAGATGTCCCAACATTTAATGAGTGCTTACAATCTCTTAGCCACCTAGCATCTCTAGATAGGTCATCCCATCTAGTCCTCAATAAACTGCAACTATATGACAGGGTCTGGGCCCCATTTCACAAGGTCAGATCAACTACCACTCAATGTCTTTAACTTCTATCAATGGTTACTGTTTTCATTACAATGTTAAAATGTTATCTGGTACCTTGATGTATATATGGAACCCTGTACTGTTCAATAATATTGTAAGTCATTGTGTTTACTGTAGTTATGAGTTATTTTGTTCTGTATGTTTTGTTTTCTATTGAAAAATTAAAAAAAAAAACCATTTAATGTCATAAAAAAAAACTCGGCTCTCTCAACCCCTTTATCTAGTTGCATTACTCAGCTATCGACCCTTTCTCTGCCACTCATTAAATATTATGTAAATCTAAACTCTGTAAATATGCATATATTACAGTATTTGTATTCCATTTTTTTGTCACGTGCACCATCTTAATATTTATATATTTAGACTGTCATGCAATTGCTAATCATATCTGCTGCTGTGACTATCCTTTTGGTGCCCTCTTGGAATCTGGGCAATTAGTTTAAATGAGGATATCCTGGTATGCAATCATTTTGAATAAATAAATACCTTTGTTTTTTGATTTTCAGGTAAGCACACTGGGTGTTGAAACACAATTACAGGAATGACCAATGTAGTAAAACTGCATATATTTAAAGACAGGATACAAACACAATAAATAAATGTGCATCAGTCATATACTGTAGTACAGTCCATACAGAGATTTATACACTGTGCAGTTATCAGTATACATTATAATGAGTTACAAGGTATATAGTAGGTACACTACAGTAAATAAATGCAATATATCACATGTAGGGCAGCTGTCACATACGAACAGGGAATAAGTAGATTGGGGCTAATGCACCATTGCAGGTGAAGTATGCACAACAGGTTTGCACCCTTGAACAGGTGCATGTCGCATCCATACACTAGTGTTGGACGCCTCTCCTCAGCCTTATCCCACAGGTGCGAAGGGGGCAGATTGGTGAACATAGGCAGGCATCCAATCAGATTCTGATATCCCTGGCTGGCTAGATACAATGCTGTATGCAGAAAGGGGACAGTGTTGGATAGTGCTGGTCTCCCAGAACAGGTCCATCCTTTCAGGGGACCTCCTGGTGCACCTCCATGTCCCCGGCCCTCACAGTATGTTCAGAGGGATTGGGGTAGTGGGGTTGGTTTAATGCCACTTTGGCCACCTGCCTTTGTGGGCAGTAGGAGAGGTTATGTATAAGTTATAGCAGGGTACCCCTTCATGAAACCTGCACCTTCCCTCTACCAGCATTCTGCACATTAGTGAATGGTGTAGAGTCTGGCACCTCCACCTAATCTTTCCCCTGTCTGTCTACGTGCACAGAGCTGTAAACGGACATGGAATTTAGCATGGAATGGGCCCTGAGAACTTTCTTGAATGTTGAGGGGGTTCAATGGGACCCTCTATGCATGCTAGTTAGACTTAAGAAAGTCTACATGCTGTGTATGTGCAGTACATAGGCTTTGTGCATAGGCCCTAATATTTGAATGTACTGAACGGCAGGCAAAAACTGTTTTATATAAGAATGGACAGTGCAAGGTACATTCCTTAACATTTACAGGTGGAATTGTCAAGCAGTTAAGTTTTTAGCAGCAATTTGAAAGAATTATGGGGTTTCAAGTTTCTAATGAATGGTTGCAATTGGGTTCCAAAAGTGAGCTGTTTCATAGCAAAGAGATTTTTCTGTCCCATACAGGATTTCATCAGACAATCTTAAGTAAATTGCCTTTAAAGGACCTGGAGTTAAATCTGAGATTAAGTGTCACACTTTGCTTTGCTAAGCAGTCATGGGATCAAAGTGGACAATATAGAATGCACTAGGTTAACTATAACATATTTAAATTGAGCATCAAAGAGTGATCGACCTGAGGTGGAGGATATCTGACAACTATACATTCTGCTGTGGACCAGTGAGGTAAATTCTGAGTAAGGCCATTGCATATTTAGTTAATAACAACATGCGTTAACTAGTTAATATTTTTAAATCAAAATAGTTATTTATAGAAAGTAATTTGTTTTTCTTTGATTCAAATTGCTGGTTTCAATTCTCCACAGGGCTACTGGGTGGTTATATACATTGTGAAAGCTGCTTTCTGATGGTTCAGCAGTCCACTATGATATACCAGCCTTCAACACAGAAGCCAGTCAGGGCACTCAGAAGGTGAGATATCAGGAGCTGTAAGTGCTGCCTACCTGCTTTTGTCCTCACACAGCATTCCTGGCCTTTTACAGTGACATGCAGCTGGAGTTGCCAGTGGGCCTAGCAGCGGGGTTTAGAGACACTGCGGGCTCCCCCCTACCACCAGATCGAGCACAAGGACACTCATGGACAGCATCACAGGGCTGCTGCTGATCCAGACAGCAGACAATCAGGGCACTCAAAAGGTAGGATTTTTTGGCACCCTTAATTGACTGGCTCATCTAGCGCTCTGCACCTGGTCAGTATGCCAGGATGAGGCCTACACTGCAGGAAGGCATTGGAAGGCTAGCAGCAATGTGTCTGCAGGGGTCAGCAACCCACTATGCTTTCAATAAGTCTGTGTAAGTAACTATGTCTAATTTGCTGAAAGTTCATTTGCTAACCATCATGCCTGTCTTTTTCTACTGTGGTTTGATTAGCACTTAGAAACATAGAAACATAGAATTTGACGGCAGATAAGGACCGCTTGGCCCACCCAGTCTGCCCGTTTCCCTACCTACTGGATAAGCTGCAGATCCTAGTTAACCAGCAGCCTACTTCTTCCTACCCCCACCCCCAGAATTGCCTTATGACTATCCATGCATGCTTGAATTCCACCACTGATTTTGACTCCACAACCTCCTCCAGACCATTCCATGCATCCACAACCCTCTCTGTGAAAAATACTTCCTGAAATTACCTCTGGGCCCCCCTCTATCTTCAAATTGTGCCCTCTTGTTCTTGCACACCTCTTTTTTTGAAAGATGCTACCCTCTTGGACTGTTGATTCCCTTGAGGTACTTGAAAGTTTCTATCATGTCCCCTCTCTCCCTCCTTTCCTCGAGGCTATACATATTAAGCTCCTTAAGTCTCTCTTCATATGTCCTCCGGTGCAGACCCTGCACCATTTAATTGCCCTCCTCTGGACAGCTTCCATCCTGTCTATGTCTTTGCGGAGATTGGGTCTCCAGAACTGCACACAGTACTCAGATGGGGTCTCACCAGCTGTCTGTACAGAGGGATAATAACTTCCTGTTTTCTACTGGTGATGCCTCTCCCTATGCATCCCAGTATCCCCCAACCCTCCTTGCTGCCTTCTCACATTGCTTGCCCACCTTTAGGTCATCTGATATGACTACTCCAGGTCCCTTTCCATTTTTGTTGTTGTTAGTATCTCACCCCATTGTGTACTCTTCCCTGGGTTTTGTTTCCCAGGTGCATTACCTGCACTTCTTAGCATTGAATCTAAGCTGCCATACATTTGACCATTCCTCTAACCTTGCCAGTTCCTTCTCATCCTTTCCACCCCACCTGTGCATCAACTCTGTTGCAGATCTTAGTGTCATCTGCAAAGAGACATACTTTTCCTTCCAGTCCTTCTGCAATGTCACTTATAAAGACATTGAAGAGGACTGGACCTAATACTGAACCCTGCGGTACCCGTAGTAACCCTCCTTTCTTCTGGAGTGGACTCCATTTACGTTACTCTCTGTGTCCTATTCTCCAGCCAATTTCTTTACCCAGGCTGTCATCTTGGGACCCACTCCCAGGCTGGCTAACTTATATATTAATCTTTGTGTGGGACTGTGTCAAATACCTTGCTAAAATCTAGGTAGGCCATGTCACAGCCCCTCCCTGATCTACTACTTTGGTCACCCAGTCAAGAAATCTATCAGATTAGTCTGGCATGACCTTCCGCTGTGAATCCATGCTGCCCTAGGGTCCTGTGCCCTTCTGGCCTCTAGATACCGACAATTCTTTCCTTTAGAAGTGATTCCATCATTTCCCTATCACTGAGGTTAAACTAACAGGTCTATAGTTTCCTGCTTCTGCCTTGCTCCCACTTTTGTGAAGGGGAATCACATCTGCCCTCCTCCAGTCCTCGGGTACCACCCCATCCTCCCATGATTTGTTAAAGAGGGTAGTCAGTGGTGTCACTAGTTCTACCCTTAGTTCTTTTAGAATTCTGGGATGAATCCCATCAGGCCCCATTGCTTTGTCCACCTTCAGTTTTAAGAGTTCTTTCAGAACCCTTTCTTCTGTAAATGGGCTGGTATCAACTTCTGTATCCAGAGTGTTACTACTGTTTGTTTTATGTACCTCCCCCTCTTCCTTTGTAAATACTGAGCAAAAATATTTGTTTAGTATCTCTGCCTTTTCACATTCTCCCTCTGCCACCCTCCCTCCCTTTATTAAGCCTCACTATCCCTCCCTTGGTCTTCCTTTGCTCCCTGATGTACCTATAAAAGGTTTATTCCCCTTCTTAACTGAGTTGGCTATCTTTTCCTCAGTTTGGGCCTTTGCTGTTCTGACTGCCTTCCCAGCCTCCTTTTGCTTTAACTGATACAGTTCTCTGTCCTGCTCCTGCTGCGATTCCTTGTACTTCCTGATGCTTTCTTTTCTCTTGAACCTTCACTGCCACTTCCTTTGAGAACCATAGTGGTTTCTTACATCGTCTTGTTTTGTTTATTTGCTTCACACAAGGCTCGTTACCTTTGTGATGGCAGTTTTATTATTCCCATTGTTCTTCCACCCTCCTTCCCGCCCATTTGCTAGTGCATTCCTTAGGCACTCACCCATTTATGCAAAGTCAGCCCTCCTAAAGTCCAGTACTTTTGTCTTTGTATGGCTTGACTCTATTACTGTGTTTATTATGAACCATACTGTTCGATGGTCGCTAGTTCCCAGATGGCTACCCACTTCTACATCTGTGATCCTCTCCATCTCCATTTGAGAGTATCAAGTCTAATATTGCTCCCTCATGAGTGGGCTCCAGTACTAGTTGTCTAAGGCATGCCCCCTGTAGGGCATCTAGAATAACTGCACTCTTCGAAGTGGCAGCTGCAACTGCGCTCCAGTTAACATCTGGCATATTCAGATCACCCATCAGCAATATCTCCCCTTTTTCTGCCATTCTAAGTATACTTTCTATCATTTCCTTGTCCACTTCCTCCCCCTGAGAAGGGGGTCTGTATACAACCCCTGTGCGGATTGTGGTGCCAGTTGTTTATCCCTATTCATTTTTTTAACTTCCTTGTTTTCCATTACTTGCCATGATTTTCTTGCTTCTGGTCCTTCATTATGTTAGCTTGTTAGATCTTATTTGCTGCTACTGTTGTTTATCCCTTATTTTTATGAAGAAGAATGTTTTATTTATATGGCAGATTTCATATACATTGTATCCCAAAGTACTTTACAAGCAATGAGAGGCTGGTAGTAAAGTGACTGTAAACATGTACTGTAGTGACAGCCATTTAAGCAGAAAGGCACAATAGGGGTGTTGGTTGCCCTAGGTTTACCCCATGTTCAGGGGCATTGTTAAGGCTCAAGGCAAAGCCGAGCTTCTTCAGCCCCTGACCCTGGGGTAAACCTCGTGCAACCAATGTCCCTGAAGTGCCTTATTGCTTATATAAAATGGGCCCATAGGCAACTTTTTAAAAATGAACACTCTAGAAGTTTTAAGAGCCACAAAAAATATAACAAAATGTTGCTAAATAATGTAAAATAGTCTCTCCACTGATGTATTCACCTGTCAGTCATCTGTCTTTCTACACATTCAATTTCACCTGTCAGTCATCTGTCTTTCTACACATTCAATACATTGTGTGATTGTTTACCATGGAATAGAATACTTCAAAGCTCTGCATTATTCCAGTAATAGAATGCCCACCCCAGCCACACACAAACACACAGAATGGTAACATGGAATACATTAATTAAACTTCTTCAGAGTTCCACTGGCATACACACACACACACACACAGGCCTCAAGTGGAGCCGTAACCTCAGTTATATCTGTTGCAGAGTAAAGGGGAAGGGAACTTTCTGTCAAACTGGTAGGGATAGGAGGGGGATTTTTCACGGTCATCAAAGAAACACCAGCTATGGAAACTGTGAATACTACTTTATTCATTAAATTTGTGTACATGTGTGAGGAGGGGCTCAAAAGTGTAAATAACATTTACTAACTTTGTTTAATTTAATGGACTTTTATTTTCAGTACCTAGTTGAAGGTTTTGTATATATGAGTAAAGGTGGAAGCCATGTTTGTGATGGAAATTAGGAAGTAAGTGGCTTACAAATTCTCTATGTGAGATCTAGGGGTGATCTTTTACAATTGTACAAGATTCTTCATGATCAGGAACTTGTGTCCCAATGTGGTCTACAGTTTGCTAATTACTGTATAAACTTGAGATGTCACATTCAACAATTGGTGATTCTGAGGGCTAACACTGGAAAAAGAGACTACCTTTTTACCATTAGAACAGCAAAATTATGGAACCAACTGCCACAGAATGTAGTAGATACTGAAAGTTTTAATATATTCAAAAATAGATTGACAAACACCTGAAATGGATTTTGAGAACAGACTAAATCTGCCCACACAGTTGTGGGAGACATTCTCGATGGGCTTCAGCCTTATCTCTCATGTCACCTAGTAGCCTAGTAACTTAGTTGCCTTGGTTGGCTGAGACTTGTTTTTATCCATTGATAGTGGTCTATTAAGGCCATTGCTAGAGGCAAATCTTGACCAACCAGGTGACAGGAATTTCCTTACCCATTTTTTTATTTTGCTCATCAACACCCACACACAGCCTTGGACGATAACCTGTCCTGGTTTTATGGGACGAGAAATATTGCCTAGTACAGTACACCAGGGATAATCCCTACTCTTACAAAAAGTGCCTTGGGTTTTTGGCTTCCACCTAGACACCCAGTAAGACAGTACCAGAGATGATCAGAAGGGATCTCCATTTAATGTCTCATCTGAAGGATGGCACAGCTAAATAGTGCAGCATGCCCCTAATACTATACTCAAGTCCCCATGCTTATGATATGAGTGCAAGTCCCAGAGCTTGACAAAGAACCCACAACTTTATAGCCCAGAGGCAGATGTGCTACCAGCTGAGCAGTGGTGACATCTTTTTGCATTTCCCTTCAGACTGTATACAAGTTATATGTGTTTTCACTAACCCAGAGTGAGATAGCAGTACACAGGGAGTTTGGTGTAAAAAACAGAGAAAGAACCAACCTATTCTGTACCCAAGAACCTCACGCTTAAATAAAGTATGCTCTAAGCACACTATTAAAGTGTCATAGCTGTGTTCAAAAACCATGTGCAAAGTGCCAAAAGTGCATACAAAATGATTTACAACAAGGTACAGGGCATCAACATAGTAGTGAGGTGGAAAATCATCATCAGAACAATGGAATTGTCTCATATTACAGACAGAAAATGAGCATCACCTCCTGGAGGAAAAAAATAAATATCAACTAACCACAAAAAATCATAAAAAAGAATGGACACTGAATAGAAAAGGACACCTTGATAAAGTACTGGAGCAGATAAATGCACACAGAATAATTGGGGAGAGAAAGATCCCCCCCCAAGACACAGAAAGCACCAGCTCTAAAACAGAAATGGGATCAATTCCATTTTAACATGAAGTCCCAGTCATTTCATTTCACCCAATTGAAAAAATCCAATAACTTTCTCTTCTCTGAGAAAGGTACTGCAGTCTTCCTCCCTTTGTGTTTTTAAACCTTCTCTATGCCCATAAATCTAAAGTATGTATAGTTCAGTGTGGCCAAAGCAATGTCAAGATCACAATTCTGGATAGAATGTAGATGTTTATCAATAAAGATCTTCATGGGACAGTGGGTTTTGCCAAAGTAGCAGGCACCACACTGGCAGGTGATCAGATACACCACCCCCTAGGTTATGCAGGAGATTAAATCATTCACCTTCATCATTTTCTTTGGGTTAACCACTACTTTACAAAATGTACAGCAGTCACATATAAAACAGCCACTTAGTGTTGGGATAGCCAGGTCCTACTAGCCTGTGTCTCAATGGGACGTGGGAGTACTTTATTGATAGTCTCACCTGTGAGGTTGTAGCCCCTTTTGGCTATATTCTATTATTTTTGCTACTCGGACATTGAGTTGCTATCTCAACTAGGTGTTATTGCTGCTAAGTTTAATCAGTATTATACAAATATTGACTGGAGCTGAGAGATATAGTGCAAAAATATTGACCCCCAAGGGATGAACTACTGGCAAGCAATAGTTGCAGTATATTGCCCACAGTCAAAGACTGAGAGCAATATGACTATTGGAAGTCAATAGTTCATCCCGAGGGGTCAAGATTTTCCCACTAAGTCTCGAAAATTTTTATCACAATCTGTATTTATTAAACCTTTATTTCTTGACTGTTAGATTCTGCCCCATCAGCTTTTCTAGCTGTAACTCTTCTCATACCCAGCTTTATTTTACAAACCTGACCCCCCCTTTCCCCTATCATCATCATGATCATCACTGTTTGCATTGCACACTTATCACCTTTAGTAAGAGATGGGCTGAAATGCGAGGCTCTTCTCATTATTTCAATGGCAGTAGGAGAGCCGGAGGCTAGCAAGCCTCTCCCACTCTACAACAAAACATCTTGGAAGTATTTGTGAGAGAGAGAGAGAGAGAGAGAAATGGGCAAGAGATCTCACTCTCCTCCTTCAGCAGATACACACATGGTGAGGCTTTACTTCTTTGTTTGCTATTTTTCTCTCTCCCTCTCTGTTAGAGCCATTTGCAGCAGCTCCACAGTGAGAGAAAGAGAGAGAGAGAGAGCACACAGGCAATACTCAGCAATTCAGCGGGAGAGATAGAGAGAGAGAGAGAGAGAGAGAGAGAGAGAGACGAGACTGCGGCAAGTTGCAGAGGTGAGTAGAAGATAAAAACTGGCCACTCTACTGAGATTGAAGGGGAGTGGTGAGATGATTGTCATGGTCAGGTGGGGGTAGGATGCTAGATTACCAAGGAATGACAAAGAAATTAAAATAAAAATAGCACTCGGTATTTGAGACCATGCCATGTTTAAAAAAATGCAGGTGTGCTAATTTAGCAGGCAATAGTTCTGTAACTATTACTCATTACTAGGACTGTTACCCTTTGCCAAGGTAAGGCAGGATAATAGTACCAGCTGTTCCTGGTCATGTGACAAGGTTTTGGCAAATGACTGGCCAGCATTTCCATGCAAGGTTTAATTAACAGTGCAAGATCATCAAACCCCGACTTATGGTCAAGAATGCACCATCCACTTTAAGTTCAGTGGTAGGATACTTTATTCAACAACCAATAAAGATCTAGTAGCAATGATATTTCCCATACAGCTAATGTTTTGAGAACATTCACTTTCTCAAGGCCTTAAGAAAGTGCATGCATGCATGTGAAACATTAGCTGTATGGGAGCCACCGTTGCTGCTAGATCTTTGTTGTTTTTCTAATAAAGTATTTATCCTGCAGCTGAAATTTCAGTGGGTGGTGCATTCTTGACCATGAGTAGGGCTTTGATAATGAAGTTTGGCAATTAAAAGGCAGACCCAGTTGTCAATGACCAGCCCAAGAATGGTATTTAGCACGTCCAGACAAGTCAGAGGGGAAGGGGGAGGGGTGATTGGGGGTGGCTCAGTGGGGGGGGTGGGAAAGAGACAGGAGATATGAGTCACAGTTGTGACTTCACAAAAAGGGAAGGACAAGCTGGATGAGAGTAGCACCAGGATAGTTAGATCTCAAAGTAAAGGGAGGGATTGTTTTTGGGGTACTTAAGCAGCTGCAAAGAAGCAGTCTGCCTCTGTTCATTGCTACTCTCAGATTTGTACAGCACATCAGATTGGCTACAAGTTCTTTAATTGTTAAGGACAATGCTAATATTTGGTTTCAATATATCAGTGATCAATGGGGGCTGTGCAACACAGCTGTAATATATTTAAAAAAAACAAACAAAAAAAAATAAAAGGGAAACTTGTATCCGGAAGAAATGAATATTCAGAGGCCATGAGCAGCTCCAGCAATGTGGTAGGTAAGCCTTTGTTTGCCACAAGTGATGGCTATAAGAATACGTGAACAGTTCGGGACTAGAATCCTTGTTGAGGAGTCCTGCTTTAACTTCTGTTAAATAAGCGCTTTAAGCTTGTGGATTATGGCTATGTTTCAGCAGTCAATGTTTTGTTGGTTTGTTGGTTTGCTGGTTTGTCCCAGGGCTGAAATAGTTGAAGACAGGTGGGATTAAAAAGCTGTGCTTTGAGTGCATTGGTTTGTGAGAGTGACTGGATATGGGCCAAACAAGCCGTGTTGGTTGGTGAAAGGAGTGCGTTGGAAGAGGCACTCGGGGTGGGGTAGCTTCATGGGGGGGCCATGGAGGAGCCATCAAGCAGTGGGATGGCTTTGTCGAGGTTCCTCGTGGCACAAGCAAAATGGCCTTCGGGAGTGGGGGGAGAGGGAGACCCAAAGCCTCAAATTGAATGAGAATTAGCGAGCGACTTGGAGGCGACCCCTCCACGGGCCCCAAAAACACACACAAACAAGATTTTGGTAGGGGCTGGTAGGGTGGTGGTGGGGGACTAAATCCAGGATAAGGGTTGGGGGAATGGCCAGATACATTGTTTCTTCACTCCCTGGTTTTCGAAATGGCAGCGCAGGTAGAGATGTACGCAAACACTGGGATGTTTTTCATTTTTACAGAGCAACAATGTTCTTAAAGAGGGTGTGGAGCATTCTGGACAAAGGGGAAGAAGGGGGTGCTGAGCTTGCTAGCTGGAGGCAGGCCAAATGGTGGAAAGGACTAGGCTTGGTAGCATCATAAAAAAACAAAAACAAAGAAAAGAGTATTGCTGGGGGAATTTAGCGAGTTTAGCATATAGCAAAAGCTGATCAAATCCAGCGGGGATTAGATGTTTTTCCTATGGGCTGAGTTTCTCTTGGGGGTCTAGTTTGGGATGGGCCTGGCTGGGCCCAAGCACACATTATGGATGGCACCCCATGACGGGTGATGAGAGCCAGGTCATAGCTAACCCCCCCCCCATAGAGAAACACACGGGGCAATCAGTTGAGATCAGACGGCTGTTGGTACTTGGGCAATAAGCAATACACGGATGTGGGAATGTGGTTTTTAACCTCATTCTACCCATTCAGTAAAAAGGATGGTAATTCATTAGGGAAAGATTAAGTTCTTCCACTGAATTTAGAGACTACTTTAGCAGTACAAACTACTTAAAATCATGCCAAAGTATTTGTGGTGACAGTTTGCATACAGAAGGGAGATATGCACCTTTATGAGCTTGAATACTGAGCGGGACCCATGGGAGCTGGATTTGATCAATGAATGGGTATGGGTGCGCATTTTGAAAAACGGGCATCAGACAATATATAAAATTAAGTATAGGGCTTTATTTGCACATTCTGCAAACACGGGCAGCTGGCAGCATATAAATTCAGTAACCTGGAGTATCTTTAGCTGGGGGTAGAGGGCTCTGCCAGTAATTTTTCATCAAGGTCAGTCAGACACAGCCTGTTACAATGTGGGGGTAGGTAAAAAAAAAAGGGGGGGAAGGGGGAAGCTAGTCGCCATTTAAAACATGGTGCCTTCCTAGATTAACAGGAGGGGGGCAATAAGAGGCCCAAGGACAGCAATGGGTTAAGGAGGCAAGAAGAGTCCGAACAAGCACTGCAGGAAGGTAACTACACACATGCTGTAGCAGACACTGAGGGCCAGGAAGGCAAGCTAGGCAAGTATATACAGTATATTAGAAAAAGGGGGGGAGGAAAGAATACATGTTAAGAGCATAGAGTGGGGCCGGTAACAGGTAATCCCCCTGGGTGACTGGACAGGAGTGGTACAAGTTCACCTGGGGATATATATATATTTATGATTGTCAGAAACATCAAGCGGAGGGGGTGGGAGTACAACAGAGGGATCAAGGCAGGAACAAAACAGGAGGAGCCACAGAAATGTAATTGCTACAATGTGACTACTGATCAGATTCTTTTATTTTGCAGCATTTTTCTTTCCTATGTAGGGACAACATCAAGCGTGGCATCAAGGAGGAGCAGCCTCTCAAGGGAAGGTGCTACAATACCACACTCCAGTTGGCATATCAGGCTAACAAGGTATGGCAGCCAGGCAAGGGCAGGGAGCCATTAGGGTCAGGGAGACAACTGGGGGAGTAGACAAGAGCAGAAGGGAGGAGGTGGCAAGTGGTCAACAAAGGGACATGGTAGACACAGAATGGCTCTGGCCCAACCACCCAGCACAGGGGGCAAGCTGCCTAGGCTGAGCAGCCCTGAGCAACCAGAGCCAGCCACCCCCATCCCTCCACCACTGCTTCCAGATCCTTTTATGGACATGGAGGCTGGATCCTGACCCCCCCAATGTCGCACCCCCCATTTTCTCAGTGCAGAATAGGCTGGCTATATCCATGTCAAGACCAACACTGGTCCCAGACATCATAGGAAGAATGTTATCAGGGTCATTGGTGCCAGAACCAAGCCCCTCAACGGGTTGGGAGGACAGCATAGGCAGCAGTATACAACAATAGGGGGAGCAGACGATTACAGTCATGGAGGAGAGTGGTCTGGGGAAAGGGGAAAGACATTTCTGAATCAGGGACGAGGGAAAAAGAAGGAAGTACAGAGATAAGTAGGAGCCTCCAACCAGCACAGGGATAATGAAAAAAAAAAAAAAAAAACAGGAGCATCAGGGCACTATGAACCAAGATGGAGGAACAGGACCATCAGCCTGGAGGTGGATCTGGAAGGGGGAATGGGTAGATACATTTGCACTAGAGCACAGGAAAACAGTTATGAATTATGAATATAAGGAAGATGTAGAAAAAAGTGACACGGCAGCTGCACTGGTATAGTGGGGGAGTAAGGGAGAGGAAAACTCTCCAAGGTAAGACCTGTCAGGCTTGGTTATAGGTTGGGCAGCTAATTATGAGAGGGGGTTGGAGAAGAAGCTCAAATAGTGATTTCCTCCAAAAGAGTATGCATTGCTAAATAAAAATGAAAGGGGGCTGTGTTTTTTTATATATGGCAAATTATTCATGGGTGGGGAGGAGTAAAGCAGTTAGAGTTATGGGCTGACTGTGCCACGGAACAGGCCATGTTGAGTGGGAGGGGGGAAGCCACATTGCCTCAAAAGGCCAGTTGGGTCCAGACCGAGTTTCTTTAAAAAAAAAAAAGCAAGGGCCCACCCTTAGACAAGAGGAGGATATTCCCACCCATAGGTTACTCCCCCCAAAAAAGCTGTTGAAAGAGTACAGGTCATCCACCTCCTCTATATCCCTGGGGGATAATAGGAATTGATTACTTTAATGGGAGGGATTCTGGAGAGGTGCCAGAATACATATACAGCTCCAGAATGAGGGGTGCAAATCTGAGCAACACCGCAGGTGGGGCTAGCAATAGGGACAGGTAAGCAGCTACCAGGCTCTCACAGGTGGGGACAGGTAACCAGGCTATTTTGCTTGGTTCCAAGATGGGGGGGCACTACTATGGCAATGAAGCCTGGTTTAAGGGATGCTCGACTGACAGCTCATGCAAACTCTTTAACACTGGGTACAAAGGTTAATGCACAGGAAGATGGGAGGCAGGACAGTCCCCCACTACATGGATGTTTCCTGCTGACAGGGAGGTGGCAGGAAGGGATGGAGAGCATGGAGAAAGGTGCCAGCGTTTATGCAGGGAACTGGGAGGGCACCCAGCACCCCAGTTGGACTAGGGCAACATGGGGTTTATGAAAAACAATCAGGAAGATGTGTTTTAAAAAAATAAAAAAAAAAACATGTGCACAAATAAATTAGTAAATCAAGGGGTAGTAGATTAAGGGAGCCCATGCAGGCAGGGGTAGCACTTAGACAGGGCAGCAGCTAAATAATCATTTAGTTTCACTGACAGGGCCATCACCTGGGGGGGGGTGCCTTAAACAGAAGTATAGCAAAAGTACTGAAGGGGATGGCAAGGCCACATCACTAGGTGAAGCTCGTGGAAACACCAAGGCGGTGTGGGGAAATGGAAGGAGGGCTAGATGCAGTTAAATGAGACATCTGTTTGGCATGATGACTGGGTTTTTTATACAGACCAAGAGGGAGACACAGATGCGGCAGTGTGGGGAAGGGGGTTTAGATAGAAAGGGTGGAGAGGGCAATAGGTGATGGTTTTCTGAGGCTTGGCCCAGGGAACGGACACCAGGAGAGTATGATGACAGTCTTGCAGGGGTTTTGTGAGGCTGTACATGGCTGCTAGACCTCAATACATTGTCGGGGTGCAGAACCCCATTGGTGTCCCCGGCCAAGGGGCCACAAAAAAAGGCATGGTTCTTTAAGTTACTTCTCATGAAATTTTGCACCTCCCACTCCTGGAAAAAGGGATAGAGTTGTTTAAAAAAAAACAAGAAAAAAAACAAGACAGACATGAATAAAGAGGTACATTAGAAGGGAGGAGCAGCCTGGGGGGTCTGCTAAAAGAAAAAGAGGAAAAAGGAAACACAGTGAGGACAGAAATCATAAGGTAGAGTAGGGCTGAGAATATAGTTCCAGCTGTTGAGGAGGAGGGGTTTCCACAATGATCATACTAATAGGACGGCAGAACAGGGTTGGGGACACCTGTTGGCCAATGAGGGGGACAGCAAATGACCAGCGTTTTAAAAGAAATAAATTAATTAACATTAGTTAAGCTGATGACTACCATATCAGCACTGTTTCTGTCAGCATAAGGGACAGGGTGTGTTGGGTATTTACTGGGCCAAGGATCACGGGACCCTCAGGGTGAAGGAAATTGGATACAGGCCCTGGAAGGGAGGCCAAAGGGTTTTGATTGATGAAAAAATAGACCGGCAACCCGAGGCAGAAGCCAACATGCCAAGAGGACAAGGTAGCTAATTACCCAAGGAAAAACGGTGCATAAAATGGTGGCCCAGTACGGTTGATATGGGGGTTATGCTGCAGGAAACTCTGGATGCAGAGGCCAATTAGTTTTGGTCAGGGGACCAGTGGGTAAGACCGGGCTGTGTAAGGGCATTGGTTTCACAAGAAAGGCATAGTTTTTCAAGATAAGGCTCCACAGTAGGTATTTCGCCTCATGCATTCAAAAGTCGGGCAGGATTGCAGCTTTCAGAAACGGGGAGGGGGAGGAGGGATGATAAGCTCATATTCAATTTTTTACTTCATGGCAAGGCCTGGTTAGAGGTGAGATAAGGAGATATGGGCACTTGGAGAGTTACGGAGCAGAGTGGAGACTTCCAGAGAAGGGGGGAGCATGCCAGAGGTCAAGACCCCGGAATGTACAGGTGGTTCTAATGGGAACCAGTGGGGAAAAATGGGACCAATTAATGTCAACTCTCAGGGACATGAGGGACAGGGCCAAGGCCAAGCACGCTCATCAGGCATCTAATGGGGAAGGGCTATGGGGCCAGGTGCTGGACAGCCATATATCCAATGGAAAATGGAATGGTTTAGTTGCAGCCCTGGGATGGAGGGATGTCATGTTCCCTATAAAATTATGTGAAATATTATGAGTGGGGAGACAGCTAGGGCTATAGAGCAAAGGGGGAAGGCCTGCCATCCAACGCAAGCTGGAGGCAGGCTATGGGAAAAGAAAGGATAAAAAGGGGCAAGGGAGGGAGGGAAGGGGGGAAAGAAGGAACCCCAAAGAAAGAACAACAACAGTATTAAAGAAAAAGCAGTAATGGTTATACCATTACCTCCAGAGAAAGAATGAAGAAGTGGCACCCAGATCTACACCTGGGCAGAGAAGAGGAAGATCGAAGAAAGGATGAACATTAATTTGAGAAAGCTATATATATACAATAATATGAAAAAGGATGATTGGAGTACAAGAATATGTATTGGAATAACAGGATATGCTTTGAAATAATGGAAATCAATAAGAATCATTACTATGTAGGGCAGGATGAAAAGGTGCTATTAATAAATTAATTGCCAATCTGAGCACCCACCACATACTGACTCCATCTCATTCTTGGGGGGAATCAGGGACAGCGAAGTTTGCCAGTAAAAATGGCAGACACAGTTGTCAAGGTGACCAGCCCGAGAATGTTATTTAACATGTCCAGACAAGTCAGAGGGGGAGAGACAATAGCGGTGGCTCAGTGGGGGGTGGGAAGGAGACAGGAGACGTGAGTCACAGTTGTGACTTCACAAAAAGGGAAGGATAAGATGGATGAGAGTAGCACCAGGTTTAGTAGATCTCAAAGTAAAGGGTGGGATTGTTTTGGGGTACTTAAGCATCTACAAAGAAGCAGTCTGCCTCTGTTCATTGCTACTCTCAGATTTGTCCCACCCATCCTCCCGGCAACAAGTTTAAGGGGTTGAGAGTATGAAAGGTAAAAGGACTGCCGAAGGTGGATGGCAGATTAAGGATAAATCATGGATAATGATAAAGGATGGTGTGCATGGGCCATTCTTGGCACAGCCAAGGTGGATGATGAGAAGTAGGGAAAAAGGAATGATAAGAACAGTTTGAAGGGGATGGCAGGTAAGAATAATTCAGGGATAACAATGAAGGATGATATACAGTGGCCATTGGCGGCACAGCCAAGGTGGATGGCTGAGAAGTGGGGGAAAAGAAAGGCTTAAAAGTGGCATGGGAGGGAGGGAAGAGGGGGAGGAAAGAAGGAACCCCAAAGAAAGAACAACAAATGCATTAAAGAAAAAGCGGTAATGGGTATACACCGTTACCTCCAGAGAAAGAATGAAAAACTGGCACCCAGGTCTACACCTGGGCAGAGAAGAGGAAAATCGAAGAAAGGATGAACATTAATTTGAGATAACTGTATATATATGATAATATGAAAAAGGATGATCGGAGTACAAGAATATGTATTGGGATAACAGATACTGTATGCTTTGAAATGATGGAAATCAATAAGAATCATTACTATGCGGGGGCAGGATGAAAAGGTACTATTAATAAATTAATTGAAAATCTGAGCACCCACTACATACGGACTCCGTCTCATTCTTGGGGGGAATCCGGGACAATATTGCACTGTTTTAGTTACACCATGGCTCAAGTCTTTCACTTCCTGTACAACCTCTCTGCTCTATAGATAAGATTTAATAAACATTTATAATTTTTGGTTTTCCACTCATATTATTGTGTTTTAAACTTAAAATAGTTTTTGTTGCCTTTTATATTGATTGCTAGACTTCTACATGCTTCCAGTTGTTGCTGCTTCTAGTGTTCCACATACAGTACTTTTTATTTGTATTTAAAATTTGGTTTGGTTACTGTAAATGCACACTGATTTGAAACACGTTTCCAAGTGTGTCCCAGTGGAAACAGAACAGGGAGAGTAATAAAAATAATAGATTGTAATAACAGCAAGCATTATCAAAAGTGAAAATGTGCATAGTAAGATATATTTGCAAAACATTACTCAGGGTGATCTGTATATGATACAGAATGTAATATATACAATATAATTTGACAAGGTTCGACACAGTATATTTGCAATAACTGGAACAGAATGTGTCAAAAAAGACTGAGGGTCACTGAGGCCCACCAAAATTGGCAAAACATTTATAACCTACACCCTGGGGGGGAGAGTTTAGGGGCAGGAGACAGTATGGGCTGTGTGGTCTCAGAGCAGGGGTTTCAGACAGTAAAGCAAGGACAATGAGCAAAGTGAGAGTTGGAGGTTGTTCCAGAGACAGGGTAGTCTGTAGGTGAAAAAGGCCTTCCCAGCAGAATTTTTGGAGAAAGGGAGAAGGAAGGAATGAGAGTCACAGTTCATGAGGAAGTAGGACTGGAAAGGGGGAGATAAGGGAGGAAAGATAGCTGGGGAGCAAGAAAAAACAAAATGTGGCTATGAGGGCAGCAGAGTGATAGAGGTGGCTGCCAGCAAGAGAAGAAAATGAAAGTTCAGAATAAAGAGAACAGTGGGGTGTATGTGGGTGTGTGTGTGTGGGGGGGGGGCAGCCCAAGGCAAAATGGCAGAAAGAATGGAAGAGCCATTCAAGCCTGGCTATGGTGGATTTGGGGGATGGCAGTATATATTACATCATGATAGTGAAACCTCAGACAGATTGTTTTGAGAACAAGTTCACAATGAGATGGGAGGGTAAACAAGATTTGTCACTGCACAGTGTACCCAGTTTGAGGAGTTTGCAGTGCATGGCATCAATGTGTCTGGTGAAGTTTAGGTGAGCATCTAATGAGATACTCAGGTACTTGAATTAGTGAACTATCTCCAGAAAACAGCCAACCTGAGTCTTGTTTACAGGGGTATATGGGGACAGAAGGAGCCTCTGTGAGCTTCCAAAGGTCACTGAGATCTCTTTCTAGCATTCAGGGACAGCTGATTAGAGTGGAACAAATGTTGGACTATGTAAAAGTTTCACTTGAGATCTGCTTTAAGCTTTGGAGCAGCAGGGCCACTAAGGAAGATCACTGTATCATCTGATTTCATATGTTTGTACACAGATGAACAGGTTTGTGTGAGGTCTTTTAGAAAAATGGAAGCTAGTAGTGGACCTACAACATAGCCCTGTAGACTCCAGGAGCTATTGGGAGGGGTGTAGAGAGAGAGCTATCTATACTAACTGACTGGTACACCTGTTAACAGTTTGTCACTGATGCTATTTGGCAGTGACCATTGTTGTTCTCCATGCTCCTCCACCCTATACCACACCATATTCTTATGACCACTGACACTTTTCCTCTTTCTTCTCCCTTATCTTCCTTACCTTTCCCATCCCAGCTTCCCTATCCTTATCTTCTTCCCCCTCCCCTCTCCCCCTCTTTCTGGCCCAACTTCAGCTCTTTCCTCCATTCCCCTTGCCTTTCAAGCCTCTTGAAGGTTTCTCTTCTTCTTTGTACCGTCCTCCTCTCTTTTTGCCTCCCATTTGAAGCCCCATCAGGCTCAAACCTTCCTCAAGTTAATCATTAGCCTGCTGCTTCACATGGGTGGTGATGTTAAGCACAGCTTTGATCCTCCCCTTTTCTACTCCATTCCATCAATTCCTACCCCCGGCCTCAGATTTCTACAGATCATATCTGAAGCCTTCTCCCTAAAATTGGCTGCCTGAGACTGTGGGATTAATCCCTCAAACACCCCATTCTCATTGTCCCTAAAACCTTGCTCCTTCCCCAGAATTAATGACTTTGACATTGCTCCCACAGGCTACTTCATCTGCAGGCAGAACTGCTCTAAAAGGATTGGTGGTGTTGCCATGTACATGCCCCTTTCCCTCCGATTTGCGGTTGTGCACCTCACCTCAATTCCCACTTCCCATGCGCTACTTGTTTGGAAACCAACTATCCACCTCTTCCCTCCCCCTGTATTTATTACTGGTATTTACAGTATTTCTGTTCTAGATCCACACACTGTCCTTAACCACCTCTCCTGTGTCTCAACTCTTGGTGCTGATAGTGAACTCCTAGTTCTGGGGGATTTCAACCACGATTGGTATTACCCTGCTGTGAAAAATCTAGCACATAGTATCCAATCCCTCCACTTCATGCAGTATATCATCAACCCCTCTTCCTCAAACCACTACCTCATAGACTGGGTTCTCTCCTTCTACCTCCATCACTGGGAGGATGTCACCCATCCTGCTGCTCCTCCCTATTCCATCTGCACATGATGGATGCCCTTGAGGGTTTCTTTACACCCCAGTGCCTCTTGCAGTATGTGGATGACCTGTTGTTGGCAGCAGCCACACAAGAGCAACATCTGGACCTCTTAGATGAATTGCTGACCCTCATTCAGAGGGCAGACCTCAAATGTAACCAGCAAAAGCACAACTGTGCCAGAAAGAGGTACTCTTTCTGGGTCTGAGGATAGCAGACAAAGATAGAAACCCTACCTGGAAGAAGATACAGGGCTTACAGGACTTGCCACTCCCCACCAGTGTGGCCACCCTTAGCAGATTTCTAGGTATGGTAAATTATTCCAGGGATTTTATCTGTGATTTTGCTCAGAAGGCTGCCACTCTGTATGAACTACTGAAAAAGGATGTTCCCTGGACTTGGGGCCCTATACATACCCAAGCTGTGACATCACTGAAGCAGGCCCTGGCCTCAGCTCCAGCTTTGGTCAACCCCAATCCAGCCTTGCCATTCCATCTGGAATCTGCCATCTCTGACATTGGAATGTATGCAGTGTTGACCCAGAAGGTCCATGGCACCCTACGACCCACTGCACATGCATTACAGCTCTTGACCCCAGTGGAACAGAAGTACAGCCTTTGTGAAAGAAACCCTCTGGCTACTGGGCTGTCAAGCACTTCTTGTATGTCATTGGGTATGTCTCTCTAATCATCAACACAAACCATGCCCCAACAACCTTTCTACTCTCAGACAGAGTAAAGGATGGATCAGTCTCTAATACCAGACTGACACACTGGTCACTCATTCTCCAGGATAGGGACATCAAGGTTCACCCAACCAAAATGCCATCCATGCTGGTGCATGGCCTCCTTTTCCAAGGAGAACCACATGACTGCACACTGCAGCCACCTGATCTACCAGATCCAGGCCCTTTTCTTCCTGCTACACCACAATTACTTGAGAACACCTCATTGTGTCATGTTTTTACAAATGGATCAGCCTCCTATTTGCAGGGAGAACAGACAGCAGGGATGGGTGTACTCGTAGTTTACCCTTTTGGTAACACTGTTAAAATTTCCAAGCACTGCAGTGTAGAATCATCACAGTATGCAGAGATGGCAGTGGTGGCCTAAGCCCCCGAGTTCATCCAGTATGGAACTGGGGATATCATCATATTTACAGACTCTAACTGGGTATGTTGTTCTCTTACAGAATTTCTCACTTTCTGGCAGAAGAACTCCTTTACCTCTTCTGATGGCACACCAGTGAAACACAAGGAACTGGTAATATACATTCATTCACTGGCACAGAAATTTGCACACAAACTCTATGTACACAAGGTTAAAGCCCACTCCATACATGACCCCTATCATGTGTTCAATGACACAGGTGACACCCTTGCTAAGGAAGGGGCCCAAGGGGAAGACATCTGGATGTTGGACTATCCAGAAGCCAGAGTTGATGTGCACATTGCAGCCATCAAGAAGAAACCTGAACTCTTCTCCCCCTTGGATCTGTCAGAAGCCCAGCATGCTGACTCTGAACTCAAGGATGTGTTCAGATTTCTGGACAAAAGCACCGAGAAGAATCTACCTGCTCATAACCCATTCCAAAGGCATGAAGGTATGTTACACTTGTCCCCAGATGACAAGCTCATCTGGTGCCAACCAGATGACACCACCACAAAATTGTGGGTGGTCCCTCATCATCTTAGGTCTGAATTTTTGCACCAAGTGCATGACACCAGGGAGTGGATAATACACTCCAGAGGCTCAAGACCACTGCATGGTGGCCTGGTATCACCAAGGATGTCAAACAGTACATAGATAACTGCCTTGTTTGTGCACAAAACAACCCCATCCCTACCAAAAGAAATGCCAAGTTACTACCACAAAGGCATTCTGGCCCTTGGCATGCTTTACAGATTGATTTCATTGGCCTTCTTACCAATACCAGCAGAAACAACAAATACACCCTTGTGGTAACTGATCTCTTTTCTAAGTGGGTTGAGGTTTTCCCCACCAAGACATGCACTACAAAAGCCACTGCCAAAATCCTGGTGGAACAGTTTTTCTCCAGGTGGGGCCTACCTCTTAAGGTAGACTCTGAAAAAGGAACCAGTTTTACAGGTGAGTTGATGAAAGAAGCCCTTGAACTCCTTGGAGTTCACCAAAAGTTCCACATACCGTACAACCCACAATTATCAAGTCAAGTAGAGACGGCCAAAAGATGGATTAAGCAAATGCTTTCCCAATTTATTGAGGACAATCCCAAGGATTGAGATCCCCTACTGCCGTTAATCCTTATGGCAATTAGGGACACACCCTCAGCCACCACTCTGTGGACACCCTTTGAGGTGATGACTGGCAGAAGTATGAGATTACCCGAACACCTGTTGTTTGACCTGCACACTCCCACCACAGATCATGTCTCTGTGGATCAATATGTGGAAAATTTGAGACAAGACCTAATACACACTAATTTGTATGCTGCAAACTGCATGGGCAAGGCCCAGCAACAGTCCAAAATTCAATTTAACAAGTACGCATAAGAAGTGATTTGGCAAGTTGGAGATCAGGTAATGGTTCTCAGATTTGCACATCCAACACACTCTTTCTCCAACAAGTGGGAAGGACCCTACCAAACTGTCAACAAGGGAGTCTTCATCAATATCCCTGACAATTTGATTACAGTTTAGAAAGATTCAGATGATTACCTCACTGCCTTGGTTGTTGCTCCTGAAAACTCTACCCTACAAATTGAATGGCAAACCAAGTCTCAAGGACAAATCCTCCCTGTGGCCAAACTTTCCAAGGGAACTTTCCATGGATGGTCCAATGCCAAATTATCCCAAAATGGTACCTTGTCCTTGCACCAAACCTCTCTTATGCATTCAGGTTTATACAATATTACTGTCTTAATTGACCCTTCATATTGTAATACACTCTCTAAAGACTCTACCAGGAAATTTTGTGCTGTACACAACATGGCCTCAGCTGCCATGTATTTATCTGTGTTACCCCCCCTCCCCCACTGAGAAACAACTCTTGAAATGTCCGAAACAGAACCCTGGTCCTCCTAGTGGTCTCACAGCCACTGCTTTACCTGGCTCACTTATTAACAACTAACAATATATGCATGTACCTGTTTTGTTTAATCTGACTTACTGGAATATGAAAAAATATGTTATGTGTCATACTACTAACACATCGTTATCTTATGGTACTTTGTTACTTGATGGCTTAGCAGCTTTCCAGATTCATAATCAAAATCCTATTGCTTGGGTACATACCATCAAGCATAGAGGCAATTTTAGGAGAAAACCTAGTTCTCAGAATCCTGATACGTAAAATCATAAAAGAAACACACGTGACACATCGGATGTCACTGGTACCATAGGCACCCTCACTGGTCTCTTTGGTACTACAATGTCTATCTGGAATAAAGCAGACATTGCTACTATCAAAGCACATTCACAGAAGTTTGAAGCTGGTATAATCAATGACATCATACCCCCATTATTGCATGCTGTGGATGGCCTTAGTAGGAAGAAGATACACGGTATATAATATGTGCGACATTGCTAAGGCATTTACAGATTCTAAAGAAAAGATTAACACCCTTGTTGCACAAAACAATAAGGAGGCAGATAAGCAATACATTGCCTGTGACATATTGTGCTCTGCCTATGGGTCATACATTATCACTACCATCAACAATTTCTTCTGTGATCTGTAATCCAGAAGAATCCCTGATATCATACATGATAGATGTATCTCTAAATGGTACTGCCGTCACAGCAAATCCCATAACTGTGTTGCTATGTGTATGTTACAATCTTGTTTCCATTCCTATTTCTACTGCTAGGAATTTGGGATTTGTGACCAGGCACCCTAATACTGGTCATTGCTTTACTCTAAGAAATGTTCCATTAAGGATACTATGTTTGTGTCTTTCACTGTTTCTTTACCACGTTTTGATCCCAAAACAGCTACATTTCATAAACTAGCATCTGTACTCTCCATTGGGCACCTTGATGAGGACATCTACCAAGAACGCCTCAACTTGCCACCTCTTCTGTTTTTTCATCCTCTTCTGGATGCATGGGTCTCCCTGCACATGGACTGTTGTGCTAAGAAAGGGTATATTTATTTGTGTCGATGTGACATATTTGATGTTATTAAACCTGTATGTGGATATTCCCCAGACAGTATCGATTGGTCCTTTACCATGGACGATGACATCACCACCAATGGCAGAGAATACCAGGACTCAACATCTGCTCCTCGATTGTACCAGTCTTACCGGAAGGAGGTTCATCGCCTGTCAACACAGATTTCCAACCAGATTTACACATGCCCAGTACAACTACAAAAATGGAGACTGCCTACTGTGAAATAGCAATATAATTCGGATGGTGAATTTTGTGTGGTAACTAATTTTAAGCAATTTACTTATGGAACTAAGTCATGTGTTATTACTGATCCTAACTTTTGCTTTGTCCCTCACCAGACAACCATTATTGGGCACATAGTTATCAACCCTGTTCCCCTTGTGGAACCAGATATTATTGATGGTAACCCTGATTATCTTCTTACTCTTTCAGAGTATTTATCTTACTTAAGTGTACACATTGATCCGCTGACTTTAACTCTTAAGTCACTGTTAGACAGGAAAGATACACACATCATTCACATCAGCAGTAATATAACCAAAGCAAATGAAGCAATATATGATCTTATTAATGATGGTGATTTTAATAGTGCACTTACTAACACTTGGTTAGAGATGACCTTTAAAGGTTTTGTTATTATACAAGCATTTTTGATCATCTTTCTTATCATTATGCTTTGCTTCCTCCAGCCTGCACTCTGTCTACACCATGAACAGCTTGAGTTCCTTTACAGGGCTTGTGTGTTGGGTCTGTAAATGACACCTGCTCTCTCTCTCTCCACTTCTCTACTTTTGTTTGTGTTGCCCCTTCTGAAGCAACAAGGGGGGGAATGTTACACAAGGTCCCTGCACCCTAACTGATACCCTAGAGGTACACTGCAGACAGCTAGCACTTAGGTATATGTTATACTAACATAAGGACATCTACCATACATGAGTAGATGTCAGGACATGTATGCACATGATTGCTATATGCTTTACTTTCTAATATACACATGTATTTTTTTGCTTACAAGATGTTAGGACACTTGTTTCCTTGTAGTGTTATGATATATGAGTTGGCATTGCCATCTTCTGATGATTTGTATTACTACACGGCTATGTACAAACTGTACTTGCTTTATTCCAACAAAGTGATGACTATAACAAAATTGTATAATGGTATCTAGGACTGTGGATCCACATCTAATTTAGCCAATAGGGCTCACCTCTGTAACTAGAAATGTTTCTATCTTACAGTAACCATGGTAATTATCTTAGGTATATAATGTAAGACATTCCATCTTTTACCTCAGAGACCCCTGAGATTTCTATGCTCCTCGAGGTATAGGGAACACATAGCATTGGCTCCGAGTTCCTAATGATAAGAACTGCTTAGGGCAACTGTGATTTTCCTTCTGGTAGTAATAAACAAGTTTTATTACTCTTATGCAATGTGTTTGTGATTTCTTGCATTCCCATTATTGCCAAGAACCTGAGAGTGAGGTTTAGACCTCCTGACAGTATAGTACAATAGTTATGAAGTCTAATGAAGGCTAGTCTCTCATAAAGGACACAGTGGCTTTGTGTTTGAACAAGGCATTATCCCTCAGTTGAAAGAGATCAGTAAGGTCAGAGGAGACCCGTGGAACATTTTCTGAGAGGGGCATGCACATCACAGACACGGCTGGAAGTACAGGTAGCATGGAAATGGGCTAGGCTATGTTGGAGTCTTGTCAGGATTTGACTTGGAGCCAGTCAGCTAAGCCCCATTGAAAGGCATCAGACTGAAAGCTCCAGAAGGAGCAGGCCATGAGTATGCAGCAGATTTAACTTTCCTAACACTAAAGTCATACAATGATCACTGAAGATGTTTGACTGTATATTAACAGTCATACACCTATGAGGATGTGAGACAGACACCCAAGTGTTGTAATGGGTTAGAGGTCAGCTGGGACAAATTAGGGCTTTAAATCTGGTTCATAGGGAAGTACATTGAGGTCTGCTAATACCTGAGGCACCCAATTTGCATTGAAGTCACCCAAGGAAATGTGCTCATATGCGGCTGAGGTGGAGGCATCCAGCATTGTTTGGATTAACCCAGAACTATAATCAGATGATTTACCTACATCCCAGTGACAGACCCATATGGAAAAGATCTATATTTCTTTAATATCTGAAACATATCCTTGTATCTCTAAATATGTTTCCAATATACATCAGATACATTTACACTTTTCAGATATATTTTGAGATATATTCCAGATATTTGCAGAATGATCCAAGATGTATCATATTTGGGATACATCTTTGATATATTTGAAACATATTTTTGTTGTACTATTTCAAAATTAAAGTTTTCGTTCTTTCAATGTTATGTCCTTGAATAAAATCAAAAATACTTATTTGTGCATACATATTATTGCAGTTTCTACATATTGTCCATTTTAGGAAAACATATATTTTGAATTTATCAACACATATATTCTGACTTACTTCTACATTTTCATTTTTAGTTTCCCTTGTAAGAAGCTCTCTCTCTCTCTCTCTCTCTCTCTCTCTCTCTATATATATATATATATATATATATATATATATATATATAAAACTACATATTAATAACATATTTTTAAATTATACCGATATGGAAATCAACTATACTGTATTTTGTTACTATCTAGACTATATTTGAATATGCCTAAATACTGTATGCCACATATTTCTGATATCTGTGCATTTTTCCAGTTATACTTAAGATATTTCCAGAATTCGATGAGGCATGTCTCATACTTGGCATTGACATACTAAATGTATATGTTTTGTTATTCTAGCAATGAAAATATTTTGTTTTACTTTTTAATGTTTTTATGGACTCTAATGAAAAATCATTATAGTTTTATGCAAGCGTAATTCTACCCTGTAATTTCTACAATAAGTGTATGTTAGCAAACATATATTTTCAATATATTAGAGATGTATATTCTGATATATATTTCATATATGTTAAAATAGGTTTGGCCTGATATACATCTGGAATGTATCTGTAATATATGTATTACTTATCATATATATATGGGATACATGATGGGCAGGAGTGGAATATGGAAAAATATTCTCAATTCTGCAAAGTGAGGCATGGATATCCCACAAGTGCCGAAAGCACGAGTGGGATATCCATGCCTCACAATGCAGGAGTGAGAATATTTTCCATATTCCACTCCTGCTCATCATGTGTTTGATTTATACAATAGACAACAACTGTTTCTGTATGGTTTTGCTATTTAAGTATTGTGTCTGAGGTCTGTTTTGTTGTTGTTACTTTTTAAGTCGGTGTTATTACTCAGTGATTTGCCTGCTGTGTGTTAGTCTGCTCAACTGTGTGATAGGAATTAGTGATGCTTTGCAATCCTCTGTTGTGATTGCTTGATATGGTGTGTAGTGGTTTCTTAGTTGTGCTGGTAGTGGATTCGTAGTTTATTTTTTCATTGGTGCTACTAGGTGTGTGTTGAGGAATTAGTGATTTCATTGGTTTTCTGGTGTTTGTGGGCAGGATGTGTATGGTATGTTTACTTACAGAGTGCTTCCATGACCATTGGTGAAATGGGACAGTTTATTGTTTTGGTGCAGTGTGAATAACATTCATTTATTTATTTATGAGATTTTATTTTATATTGTGTTAGTAGTGCTTAGTGCAACAGTAATTTATTTATTTAGCCCTCTCTGCATCACAGCTTCTGAGAAGGGATATCAACATTAAGATATCGAGGGAGGTGGAGATGTGGCACAAATATCCAAGGCTCACAGACAAAAACAGGTACATGTGGGACAGAGGAGCTTCACTGGTTATTCAGAGTCTGTGTCACTGGTGAGCTGCTTTGAACACTTTCTGGGAGGAGACTTGTAGTGTCAGTGTGTGCAAAAGAAGGTAGAATATTTATTATTTGTTTCTTTCTGATGGGTCTAGCAGTGGCTCCTTATACTACTTGAACTGAGAACAGCTCAAGAAAATCTCTTGTTCTAGGTTCATTGTTTTCAGTGGATGATGTAATTTTAGTTTTTTCATCTGTGGTGCTTCTCAATGTTTAGGAATTAATTTTGAAAAGCTCATTGTACAGAAATACTGTTTTTAGTCAAGTTTTTGTAATTTGTTTTCAGTGCTAAGTACTGCTCCAAGTGTATTGCTTTCAGCTTCTGGCTTTTTAGAAACTGCAAGTAAAAATTTCACTCTATGTAGGTTGTGTGTAATTAGGTAGATTGATGATTTCAATTTCAGTTTTAAAAGATGTTCCAGCTTGTAGTGCTTAACTGATGCTGCAGTGAGAATATCGGGTGATGACATAGCTACTATATGTGTAAATGGATTTATTTTCACTTCATCTATGTCATCATTCAATATTCTCACTGGGTTGAGAATACATGCTTTTATTCTCAATGAATGCACAGCACCCCTATTGTTATATATATATATATATATATATATCTATACTGATACTACATTTTAAATATATGTTTCACATAGCAAATAAATATGTTTTATAGTTTATAAATATGACTGGAATATATATTACATATACCTTTAAAATAAAAATAGAATACATTCTGTAAATACATAAAATGTTGTAAAACCAAAGCCAAAAGTAGCAATAGTAAAAGTCAGACTTCCCCACAGGACTGGCATTTTGTGCTGTTCTTGTGCTTTTTGAAGAACAGTGTGACTTATTGGTCTTGTGCGAATGTTTGTTTTTTACTGTTGCTACTTTTGGCTTTAGTTTCACAATTTTTCCTTTAGTGTACAAATAAATTTTGTGATGGAAAATCCAAGAAGTGCCTTCTGGAGCTCATGGTCCAGTGTGCATGTATGCCTAACTTCTGCTGTCAGTTAAATATGAATCTTGTTTGCTTGCAAGATACAGTATATGTAGAATATATGCAGAACATTTTTGCATATATGTCAAATTTATTTTTGCAAATGCTTGCTATGGTACTGTGTACAGATTTGCATAACTAATTTGCATATGTCAAAAGCACAGTTTATCAACCAAAAGCACAGTAATTTCTATTGTTAAAATAGTTTTGAATTGACAGCATTAGCTTACAGACCAGAGGGAATGGTAAAGAATAAAAACAAGTACATGTTGGAACTCACCCCAACATTAAAAGGAACCAAACAGGGCGTTATAAATACCAATTTGAGTCTCACAATATAATGAGATCAAGACATAACTTCTATGTGTATGTGTATGTATAAATGTATAATATGTAAATCTGTTGTAATCATTAAATAAGTGTACTACAGTTATCTAAATGGTTGCTAATAAGAGAAATTCCAAATACTGTATACAGTTGAGAATAGGTGACATCAAGATTAATCTTTTGTTTGGGTATTTGAAGATATTTTTAAAATGCATATATTTAAAACACTACTTTAGATATATGTCAACTACATAAACATATATCTATTACATATTCAAAATATATATGCATATATATAAAAGATATCATCCACCTATAATAAATATATCATGGACATATATTTATGATATATCTTAAATATATCTGTCACATATATTCTGCAAATAAATCAGATATTTCAGAAACAACCAATCTGAGGTATATACATATACTTCAGACATATGACTAAACACATATTTGAAATACTCTTTTATAAATATATCTAAAATATATTTATTTTCTATATGAGAGAATAAAAATCCATAGACTATTAACAAGATATTGCTATGAAATTTATAAAAACAGTATCTAAGGTATATCTGAAATATATGCATTAAATATATCTCAAATATTACAAAACCAGCCAATTTGAGATATAATGCATGTATTTGGAAACCACTATGACAATCTATTTATGGATGAAATTCAAAAACTATTTCAACTATATTTTACAACATATATTCAAAATATATTTCTTTTCCATATGGGAGATATGGAAGTGGAATGGGGGTTGGCTAGTTTACTGGCTAGAAACTCATGGGACTAAGGGATAGTCTCCTTGAGAAAAGGGAAGAAATTTGGATGGGAGCCAGCATAAATAAGGAAACCCTGCCTCCAAGGTACATTCTGTCCTGCTTGTGAGTTATGAAACCAGGGAGACTGATTTGTGAGGAGTCAGTCCTAGTAGAGAGTCAGGTTTCAATAAAAATCAAGTTGCTAGGGTTGTTTTGCTGCACTCAGACCTTGATTAGGTAAGATTTGTGGAGGAAGCTATGAACATTAGTATGAAAGAAATATTGTAACTTTGTTGTATTGGAGATCCCAAGGTCAGAGAGCATTGGAGGAGGTGAGCCTGGGTTTGTCCTTATGAACCTGAAGTAGCACTAGCAGAGCCAGACTCATAAGAGAGGTGGCTGTGGGAGTCATACCAATTGAGTGCAACATGATCTCAAAATGCATGATCTTATTATGTCATCAGTGTCAGTGGTCTACTGAACAGAGCATGCCACTTTGAATTAACCTAAGGCAGGACTCCCACTCATGCATACTTTATAGTAACCTTTGTTGACTAAACCGTGACTCAAGATTACACTAGTGCACCTTGGTTGCTGGCAAAAAGGCCCTTCTTGGCTTGATGTCCCCTGGTGTACTGGCCATGCTCCATTCAGTTGACCAGAAATATGCCATGAGAGGCATTGAACAAAACTCCCTGGTAATACCCCATAAGAAAACATCCTTAGGTCAAGCCTGCTCCTCTTTCAGATTTTCTAAACTTTGGAACAACATGCCCCCTCCCTAAAATCATCTGACTCTATAAATTAGCTTAAATCCCAGCCTCTTTCTTCGCTCACTCCCCCAGCCCTTGTAATTGCTATCACTGATCTGTGTGCTTGTCTCCCCCTGTCTGCCACAATAGCATGAGCACTTGTATTAGTTAAACCATGTTTTATTAGCTGCACTACTATCCTCTACCAAATCGTGTGACTTGGAAGCTCACAATATCCAACTGGTTGTACTGTATGACAGAAGGCATAGAATTAAGTGTATTGTACATTATATACTGTACTATCCTCAACCAAATCTTGTAACCTGGCAGCCCACAGTATCCCACTGGTTGTACTGTATAAGAGACTGTATTGTATTAAGTGTATTGTAATGTATGACTGCACTACATCGCTAGTTCATATTGTAACTTTGGATCTCACTGTTCTTGTCTCAGATTGAACTGAGAATGTATGCAAGCATTATATATCTGCTAATTGTTGTCCTTTGTTGTATCTGACCCTAAATCCTCTTAAAATAGGCACAGTTTAAAGGGTTTTATGTGAAATAAATAAATGAAAAAATTAATCGGTCATGGTGCTAGTTGCACTCCCACTGCTTAAAGTGATTTTCCAGATTTTTGGAAAAAAATTACTTTTGGTATCCACTGGCTGCATTTCCCAGAAGAATAAACAAAAAATTCCTGGACATTCCTTTCTCTATTAGTGAAGTCTTTTGCTTGAAAGCAGGATCTTGTTGCCTAGGCTTCATTGGGTCCCAGTGCTTTTTCTGCTTTGAAGTCATAATCCACTCTTAGTAACTTCAGAATTATGTCCATGGCAATGGGTTGTGATATCACAAGCAGAAGATTATGACTTCACAGCAGGCATAAGTAATATGAACAGATGATGTCTAAAGGACAATGATTACATTTTAATGAAATGTATTCAGTAATGCAAAAAGGAAGGTCCTAAAACTCTGATTATAAGGGAATTTTGTGTAATTGATTTCTGCTGATGCCAACTGTGACGATGTTTCTACAAAAGCTCTTTAGGCATTCCTTTATGACATATCCAAAGTGCTTCAATGTTTTGGTGAATAGAGTAGTGCTTGTGTATACGTGTAATGTTTTGAACTTTGGCCTTTCTCTATTCCCAGCCTTGGTAGATAAGCCGGGTACTGAGTAGGAAATAGAAAGCCCAGCACTAAGGGTGAGCAGCGTGACAGTGGAGGAGGAGGCAGGATAGGATGGTGGATATTTTGCAATGCACTAAGCAGTGAACTGCTGTTGGAGGCTGCCCATTATTTGGGATGTGGGAGGAGCTATTCCCCCACACTGAACCTCAAGCTTTAGCCCTCCTAATCAATGTCTTGGTGAACAGAGTAGTGCTCGTGTATACTTGTAATGTTTTAAACTTTGGCCTTTATCTATTCACACCCTTGGTAGGTAAGCTGGGTAGTGAGTAGGGAATAGAAGGCCCAAAAAGATTACCTCCTCCAACTCACAGAGAGTATGACCAGCAGCATACAGGAGAGGAACCCTCCCCCATGTGGAGGAAGCCTCTGAGGACCCATGGCTACTGACGCACCCATCCTCAGGGCAAACTAAAAGAAGATGATCCTAGATTCTTAGACCCATATTCTATTTTTTTGAGTAAGGTGTAATGTTTGTAATGATGATGTTCCATCTTCTGAGTCTGTTGAATAATGCATTCAGGAGGGTCGATTCTTTAGGTTGAAGAGATAGGTTCAGTCTGAAGAAATGTCCAGATCCCGAATATGGATTAAGTCCGGCTGGATAAAGGATTGGACATAGTCAAGGATTCATATGTGATATTGGTTGATATTTGATGGGGGTACAGAATCAATGTGAGTATGAGGAGCATGAGTTGATTAAATGAGCTGCCAGACTCCGAACTGTGGGAAGTATGATGTGTTATGAAATCCTTATAGAAATCTGTCAGACATTGTAGAAGATAAGGGTAAGATACAGTGCTTAGTTCCTTTATAGAGTGGCAAGTGGTTCAGATGTTTGCACGGTTCTCAGAAGGGCTTGATCTCAGCACTGATGAAGAAAAATGCTGAAACTGAAAAGGCTAGACGATGGGGTAGTAGAGGCTTTGACATTTGAATTAGGATCTTATGGCTTAGAGTTCAGCAATTCCAAATGTTTTGCTATTTAGGCATCTAAGGAGATGATCAGATAGAAGCTTTAGGTACTTAGTAGGACCGGGTAATTGAAGGATTTCAGACCAATGAACTAGGGGTGACATATGCTATAAAGATGGTTACTGGATACAGATAGGAATAATTGGAAAGTTCAGGACAATAAGTTATAGGTTGGAAGGATGTTATTGTTGCTAGAATGAGGTTTGCATGGGCTCATATTCAGGAAGGACTGCTAGTGCAAAATGATGGATATGGGTATTGCCCTAGCATAATAGCCCATTGCAGTAGCTTAAGTGGCCATGTTGGCTTTGCCTTGCTGGTAGATCAAATGTCTGTATGCTGTGGGTAACCTGAGAATGGGTCTTTGAATGGGTCTACTGACTGATATGGCAAAGGGAAGTTGATAGCAAGCGTAGAATGCAATGGTTGCATTGCATGCTGAGTCAGATGTAGAACTGTTGTGGAGCATAACTGTGATAGGGAGTCAACCAGGTCAGTTGGAGATATGCAGAATGATGAATCAAATGGAGGCCTGCTCTTGGTAATGGTATTCACTGGAGGGAGCATGGGGGATAAATCCCAACAGAAGAGTTAAAAAGGACCACTGGATAGATAGCTGGCATGATTAGAGTAACGTGATGAAGAGATGTAGATAACTTTGCAAAGTATGGTGATGTCCAGCAGCCAGGAAACAGTAGCTTTGATAATGTAAATTTAGCAAGGCAGCCATGCATCAGAGATCCAACAATACATTTCATGGGATAGTAGCTGGAGAAGAGTCTTGAGAACATCAAATGACTATTCAGGGAATACAAGTTGGAAAACATGGTCAAACTTAATCAGCACTTGGGGAGAAGGCTATAAGGAGAAGGTATAATGGACGATGCCAGTACTGCTATGTAGTATCCTGCAGTTCTTATTATCCTTGAAGGTTATGGTTATTGTGGAGTTGGTATATCCCAGGATGGAATTAGGTTCATATTTTCCAGGTAAGGTGATAGGCATGAAAGAGACTCCACTAAATCTTCGATCCTATGAAGAAGAGACTCGGGGGAGACCAGGAGGTGATACTTTACAGAGATGGTGGTAGATCCTTAGAGCACACTGCCTGTGGAATTGGTGGCTGTTAATACAGTAGAGGGATTCAAGAGGGGCTGGGACAGGTATAAGGTGAAGATAAATCTGAGTAATGCCAGAACTGGAGGTGTAACTCCGATGGGGAAGGGGTCAGAAGAGTTGTAGGGGAGTTGGGGAAGCAGCAACAGTGTCTTCACCAGGTGCTGATCTTTGAGCAGACTCAATAGACCATTAGGCCTATTCTGCTGGCACCTTAGTATGTTAAGAATTCAGGAGGTAGTGACATCCATGCTGTTCAATGTAATGGAACATGTAAGGAAGGATCCTGCAGAGTTGGTTGAGTGCTAAGATCCTCTATAGTCCATTCAAATGGGATTCCAGAAATGGATCATGGGGAGAGTATTGGGAATTACTGATATTTCATATAGTGACTTAGAGTCCATAGAGCTTGCTGTTTGAGGGATGTTGCTTTACTGGAAGAGGGTTTCTTTAGGTGAGAAGAACAGGTACTCCTAAGAACACTGGATGGGAGCTGTAATGTTGGCTGAGGTAGGAGTATGAGGCAGATGAATGGGTAGGAGTAATTGAACAGCCATGGATGCCGAACATTGATCGTAGTAAAAAAGCCCAAAAAAAGACACCGTAAATGTTTAGGATCTCCAAGCCACACAAGCTGTGAGAAGGAAGGCAATGGTCCAAGGATTGAGGGAAAAGTTTGAAGTGGAAGTCTGCTGGCTGGAGGAAGGAGCTTGATAGGAAGTCAGAAGAGGCTGAGCAGTACTGACATCGACAGATGCAGGTAAAGTAAAGGACTGGGGGCAGTCATCACAGCAGACCGGAATAGAATGCAGGAAAGTTGAAACAAGCCTTGGGTGGTAGATCCATATAAAACAGAGAAGAGAATCCAGGTACAAGGTGCTGTGAAGTTGAAGTACGAGGTTCCCACCTCCAAAGGAGATGGTGAACATAAATTGCTGATAGCAAAAGATGCTGCAGTGATGGGTTATGAGGTTCCCATATCTGAGGGAAATGGCAAACATAAATTGCTGATAGCAAAAGATGCAGCGGTGATGTGGAATGACTTCCCACCTCTGAAGGAGATGGCTAACTTGAACTGCTGACGGTAAAGGGTGCAGCAGTGATGGCTAGGAGGTTCCGACCTCCAAAAGAGATGGTGAACTGGAATTGCTGGTAGCAAAAGGTGCTGCAGTGATGGGGAATGGGTTCCCACCTCCAAAGGAGATGGTGAACTGGAAATGCTAATAGTAAAAGGTGGTATGGTGATGGTGTAACAGGCTCCTACCTCCAAAGGAGATGGGGAACTGGAATTGCTGATGGAAGACCTCTGGATGGAGACAAGGGCAGCATAAGGGAAATCTGTAGAAGACCTCAGGTACACATCCTTCAAGATGAGCAAATGTCACAAATCCAGCAGGAAGCAAGGGGGAATGCTGGTAGACGTATCCAAGAGGAAGGCAATAGGGAAACAGAATTATCCAGAGTAGTAGTGAGAGAAGAGATGGCAGCATGGAGCTGAAAGTCTGGAGATTAGAGGAGGTTGAGCTGGAAGGCAAGCCACAACATCAGTGCACAGGAGCATGGGAGGAGGTGGAAGGCAAGAAACAAGGAAGTCCAGGAGTCCGATGAACTGGGTGGAGATGGAAACTGAACAAGCTGGCAAGGTCCAAATCCAGAACGTGAAGAGGCCAAGGTGGGAAAAAGTACATTGATTCCATGGAGGTATAGGAGGTAGTAGGTTGAGATAGGAGATTGGAGGCAAATGGGGTATAGTGGTCCCGTTCCCAAAGGGAATGTGGCAACTGGATATCAGGTATAGAATGCCTTTGGTTGAAACAGAAGATTGAAGATACATGCTCCCCCATCCCCGGTAGTCAAGGGGAGCTAACCTTCACTCGATGCCACACCAGGAAGAGTTACAGACTGAGACTGTAGGAAGTTGGCTGGGAGTATAACTGGTTGAAACTGGAGGTAGAGGAAACAGGCTCCCATCCCTGGTAGACAGGGGAAGCCTACCTGCACTGCTATTCCTCAGCAGGCAGAGTTTGGGATGAGGCTGTTGAACTGCTGATATGGGCTGAGCAAGGAAAGGGCAGCTGCCAGCTGCGTAGAAAGAGGTAGGGCAAACAAGAAAAGCAGGACAACGGGGATGGTAGTAAGTAAGAGTTAGAGAACGGAAGGAGAACGATTACCTTGAATGCCATTAAGGTGGAGATAAGTCAATCCAGTGAGGAGCATGCAGCGCATTAATGGAATGCAATGAACATCTAAAATCCATGTAGGCTGTGAGGTTAATGATTTATACGTGGATGACTAAAAGTCATGTAGGAAGAAATCAGGGCAAAATCATATAGCTTACATAAAGCATGCTCCTGCCAATTGCAGCCATGATGCCCCACCTTGACACCGCATTCCCCCACTGCGGGAATAACTTGAAAGCCACAAGCTGAGCTTTGTAAGACCAAACAGCAACAGTAAGGAGAGATGGCAGGAACCCCCAAATGAGGTTCCATTACTGGCAAATTCCTAGTAAAGGACAAGCCATAGGTACATTGGGGAACATGAGCAGACAAAACACATTAGTGACGTAGAACAGATAATGCCAGACAAATGAAAATGTAGTAGAAGGAGCATCTGAAGTAGGCCTGAGTGAACCACTACATGTGATCTGGAAGAGGGGGCATGCAGAAGCATTGTGGGTGACTGGCCATGCTGAAAGGGGTCAAAGTACTAGAAGTATAACAAGGTAACATGGAAATGGCAGGTTGGGAAGGGTATATGAATGCTGGGACTAATAAATGGTAAGGTATGAGTAGCATTGGTGATGGACATGAACTGTTAGGGAAGGGTGATGCAGTAGTTGGCAGAGTGGGGTAAATACTGAGGAATTGCAGGCTCCAGGATAGGATCAGAAGTGGAAGAGGACTGATGCAGTAGAATGGGCATGGAGATAGAGACGGAGTGCAGATGCAAGTGAGAAAGACTAAAAGAAAACACAGGAGAGCAAGGGACAAGGGCAAGAATGAGGGACTGGGGGACTGGAAGACAAGGAGGAGGATAGGGGTGGTGGGGGGGCTGGAGAAACTGGAAGGAGGGGACCCAAACCATAAAACTATTTTTTTTGCATTGTTTTTTGTTTTGTTTTTATTCAGGGCAGGCTCAGATAACTGGCACAAAGGAAGAGAGGTAAAGGTGGCATTTCAGGGAGGCAAGCAGGTGGGGGGAGAAAAGGGGAATCTGGGATGCACAGGAAAGGGCTAAAGGCAGTAAATGTGGAGGGATTGGACCAGTGAGGGACTGGGAGGAATAAAGGAGTCAGGTAACTGCAGTACGTGGTTTGAGTCTGAAATAACAGGTTTCCAAAGTGTGACATGAGTTGTAGCAATGGTGGACAAACTCAAGAGTCATGCAGCAGCAAGTTGCCAGACAATAATATACAGCAAGATGGAGGAAAGGCAAGGGACCAGCACATAGCTCAGAGGACGGCGGAAGGGAAAAATCGTAGCATGGGAATCACCTCGGGGAGGGCGCTAGTGGTCCAGTTGAGAACAGGCAAGGAAGAGGCCAACTGGGACTGAACCCCAGTCTGGGAGTCTCAGCTAGAAACAGAGCCAATGGAACAATGAAACCAAACAAGCAGGGAGGTACAAGAAAAAGAAAACAAAACAAAAGAAATGGCATGTTTTCTACTGCACCCAAGGGGCCAAGCCTGCAGCTCCAAAAAGTAAGGGGACCAAGGAGCTCCAAGGATTGGGTCAAGGAGGGGAATGGGAACAGTGAGCAATGCCAGATCAGGAAGGAGCAGAAGTACAAACCCGCCCAACCTGGAAGAGAGGGGGGAAGGGGGAGAGATGGGAGCTACAAGTAAAAGAAACAAAAATGAGAGGACAAAGAAAACTGGGAAAACAAAATATGGAGGCAGAGGTAGAGAGATGGAGTCAAGGAGACAAAGGGGAGTTGAATGGAGGAGGAGGAGGAGGAATGGGCAACAGGGAGACAGAATGCAGACAGAGGAGACAGCGCCAGGAAGCGTGAGGGGGAACAAGCAGGAGGGAGAAAGGCAGGGAAACATCATAAAAGAAGCAAAGGAAATTAACAAAAAGGGAAAGAAACAGTAGGAAAGTGAAGGAGGCTCTGCCACACAAGCCATGCAGGAGACCAGCGTTCACAAGTGGGGTGAGGTTTGTAACGCACTAAACGGAGAACTGCTGTGGGGGGCTAGCCTTTATTTGGGATGTGGGATGAGCTATTCCCCCACATTGAACCTCAGGCTTTAGATTTCCCAAAATAAATACACCCATAATGATTATACATGATTTATCATCAGTTTGGTTTTGACAACACTGAAAATAATTCATTCATCAGAAGTCCTCAACTCTAGCCATCATTGTATAAATATACCTATACAGCACAAGTGTGGATAACTGCCTTAATAAATTAGTTTAACACAACATCTAGCCACACAGTTATGTAGAGGGTAGATAAGTCACAATCACTAGCCTCAACTTAGGAACCAATCAGACAGCTGCTTTCACAATACTGATGACATCACAATAGCCCTATCCTGCTCTGATGTCAGCTGCTGAACTCAAAGAAACAAATCTCCACACAAACAGCTGGTTGAAATTCATAATTTTAACATGGAAGTTTTATTAATTGAACATACAGTGACAAAAATACACATTTAATCTCCATTCATTAGGAAGCAGGGCATTGATGACTCATGCCAAAAAGTGCCCCACCCCCAGGCCAACAGGAAACTAAGGAAACTAATTTTGAAGGAAAAGAAAGTCTGTGACCATTGAAATGAAATGGGTTGCTTTCAGGCCACAAATGGTTACAGAGCAGAACTGAAGAACTGCAAAACTAGAATCAAAACAGAAAAGGAAGGAATGTAATTCAAGATAGCAGCAAAGCCATTTTAATGGAAGGAGGAAAGTGAAGGAGGGGACTTGGTCCTTAAAAGCACAATTGGGGAGGAACATGCGACAGAGTCAGAGATGATGGCTGAGATGCTTAATGACTTTGCTTAATCATTTAGCAAAGAGCCCCTCATGGGGAAGGGGACTCACTGGCAAGGCCCATAACATCAGTATGAGCCAAAATGCAGCCATTGAATATCATGCCTGCCCTAGCAGCTGACTACCCGGCAACGATTAAGCCAGGTAAGTCCCAAGTGGCAGACAGGATACAGCCCCTTATCATAATGAAGCTAAGGGAACAATTGGTGGCAGAACTGCAATAATCTTTAAGGAGTCTGTCCAGACAGGTTTGGTGACAGTGGACTACAAAGTAGTCAATGTAGTCCCCATCTTTAAGAACGGGTTATGGTCAGACCCCGAGCAACTACAGGGTGGTCAACCTGATACTGGTCCTGGGCAAGGTCCAGGAGGCCATTATTAATGACAGAAAAATGGAGTACTTGGCTGATGTCAGATTTTCCCTCTATAAACATGACTTAATAAGGGATAGATCATGACAAACCAAATTGATTGCCTTCTTTAAGGGATGACCACTTTGGTGGGCATTGGCAAGGCCATCCACATACTCTGCAAGGCCTCTGATACTGTGACCCATGACATGCTTCTGGACAATATAAACCAGTATGGGATACATGAAACATATATAAGATGGATTGCTAACTGTCTTGGAGGCAGGGAGCAGAGGGCGTTGTGAATGAGTACTACTCCATGTACAACATGTGTATGTTGGACATCATGTCTTTGAGTCTCATAAACCAGACATTACACCCCTAAGGAGAGGTGCCAGAGGGATTCAGACTGTCTGGCTAAAAAAACAAGCATTTGCCAATGCCGAATATTGTCATGCTGGCATTGGCTTTGGTATTGCAGTGCCGGAAATCATTTTGGGCAGGATGTGAAAAATGACAGCTGTACAGTTCATAAAGAGGTGTAAAAAAAATGCCAGTGTTGAAAATGAGGCATGTAAATATAGCAAATTTGTGAGGTTACAAGGGTGCGTGGGAAATTTGCAATGCACGCTTGTAACGCAGTCATTTTATGGGCGTTCGGCACCAAATTTTCAGCACAGGCATTTTAGCACCTCTGCTCATGTACAGTGTCACTGTTATTTCCTCAAACTGTCCCAAATAGTGATTTCACACAGCGACCACGCTATTCTGTGTTGGAAGTGCGACAACACATTTTGGGCAGGATATGTGAGATGACAGCTGCACTGTTCATCAAGAGGTGTGGAAAATGGCAATGGTGAAAATCCAGAGTGGAAATATTACAAATGTACGACGTCACGAGCGTGCATGCAGTCTGCAAACGCACGCTCGTAACACAGTCATTTAATGGAGTATCATCTCCAAATTTTCAACACAGGCATTTTTGGACCTCTGCTCATGAACTGTGTCACTGTTATTTTCATAATCTGGCATGAACATTGATTTTCCACAGCAACCGCGCTATTGTGCGCCAGAAGTGCGGAAACACATTTCGGGCAGGATGTGGAAATGACAGCTGTACTGTTCACAGGAGGGTGTTCAGAAATGACAAAGTTGAAAATCTGGGTGTGAATATATTGCAAATTAGCAGAATTCTGAGCTGGCGCAACTTTCATAGCATGCTCATAAAACAGTAATTTTTGGATTTTTCCACCAATTTGCAACATAGGCTTTTTGAGAGGCCACCACCTGAACACTGGTGCTGTCGTTTTGTTAATTGTTCCTAAAAGGTGATTCAGCGCAGTGACTGCGAAATCACCTTTCAAGGCCGATTAACGCCATGACAGTGATAGAATTCATGAGAAGGGGTCCCAAAAACCCCATGTTGAAAATTTGGTGCCAAAATTCCAAAAAATGCCTGAGATATGCATTAAAGTTGGAAAAACCCTATTCATTCCATTATACAGCTTACCGGCATTTCCTTAGTTCTCGGTTGGCTTTGAAGAGTGCAGACGTGTTCCCGATCCACCGAAGATCGTCGTGCCAGACTCCGGAGGTAAGTATGGGGTGGGGGGGGTATGGGGATGCAGGGTGCACAGTGGGTGGGTGTGGGTTGTGGGAAGGGGGCCAAGGAGACCACCGAGGGACCATTTCCTTCTTTACAGGGAAAAAATAAATGAAAGACATCGAGGGACCATTTTTGTTTTTAATAGGTGGTTTGGCATGCTGGGGTGGGCTCCCAGTGTGCCACCTTAATGTGTGTGGGTGGGTGGGTGCTTTAACCGATGGGGGATTGGGCACCCCCCGTCGGCAGACAAGGAAAGGGGGGGATCTGCAGGAGCTGAGGGGGATTGGGCACCTGCTCGGCAATCAAAAAACAGAAGGGGGGACCACATTATGCCGACAGGGAGTGGGGTCCCCCGTCAGCAAAATTCAAAGGAAGGGATACATGCTGACAGAGATTGGGCACCCACGTCTGCAAAGAGAAACTGTTGGGGGGGCGCATGATTCCGAGGGGGATTGGGCACCCCCTCGGCAATCAAAAAGGGGGAGGTGTTACATGTCGATGCCGATGAGGATTGGGCATCCCCATTGGCACACAATAAAGGAAGGGGGGTTGACAGGCAACAGCAGCAGTCACTGCTGCCATGTTGCCTGCATGTAGGGGGAGGCGTGCTGTGGTCACGCTGCATGAGAGCTTCGCTCTCATTGCAGTGGACCTTTTCTCAGAAGTCATCACCTCATTAGACAGGCAGGGTGTCAGCCCCTGCTGCTGGCTGACTGGAGAATGAGGGACGCACCTACTGGTGCATGCCATGCATTCGCCCAACAGTGACCGTGCCTCCAAATCTCTACTGCCACAAGATGTTGGCTTCGCAAGCGCGGCAACATAATAAAGGGGATAAAAAAAAGACTCCATCCTCCAGAAATTAATACTAGATTCACCGCCGTACTCCTTCTAACTGATGGCTAACAACCCTGTGACATTGAGGAGAGGTAAAACCCCTGTAGAGTAAACTTCTTGGGATTCAAGACCTTAGGTTGCCTTCCCTCAGGGAAAATAAATTACAGTTAAATACCAAATGATACTCACAGCAAGAGCAAACTGGAGTGGCACATCACACATGCAATTTGAGCAAGGTGTGAAAGCAGCTACCCTTATACTGTTCATTTAGATTCACAAGTCCTCAATTCAGGCCTCTATAATCTGAGGGCAAGAAGGTGGGAAACATCAAAAACTTCAGGGTAAACACATCAACCCTTTTAATCATGTGACCCCATTGCATCAGGTGGCCATCAGGGGTGCACCTGCATGCGCATTACACAGCTGATGTTTCAATATAAAGTCTTTGTCAAATCTTACAGGATATGTAGGATATGAACTATATACACGAGTATTTAAAAAAGTATTGTTCATTTGGAAGGAATCCTTTTTATTTATTTATTTATTTATTTGAATTTTGGTAACTGGGTAGGCCCACTGAGATGGAATATCCCTTTTTCAGGGGCAACCCGGGAAAAAGGGTTACAAAGGAAGGAACAGTGATACAGTAAATAATAGCACATGGTAAGTGTACACAGACACTTTTACAAAAACGTATATAATAAACAAAGCAAAATGTCACACAGGCAGTAAATTAAGTTACATCTTCCAAACTGGTATAGGGATAAAAGTCAGAGAACGATAACTAAGCAAAGCATATGTGCAATTAGGGATAACTGAATAAAGAGTATACAAGCACAGTGAGAAATTATTTACAACTCAGACCAAGCAGGCAATCAGAGCACGACTTGCATAGCACCAGAGCACAGCATAATAAATAAAGGGAGGATAAGCAGGATTAGGTAAGGAACCCAGAAAGAGGGCAAGAGGTGGGAGAATGATGAGAGATAAGGGGAGCAGTCAACAGGAGCAGGTACACAGTTGAGTGGAGGCAAAGTGAGATTTGAGAGAATGCTTGAACAGGTGAATAGAGATACAGGTCATAACAGTGGAGAGAAGAGAGTTCCAAAGATAGGGACCTGAGAAGACGAAGGCACGCTGACCCACTGCTAGACGGGGTTTAAGGATAGAGAGCAAAGGTAAGCCAGTAGACTGTAAAGGTCTAGTTACAGGTTTACATTGAATGATGGGCAGGAGGCAAGGAGGAGTGTAAGTATGCACAAGTTTGAAAGTCCTGCAGAGGATGGGGAATTGCAACCTGGCTTCAAAAGAAGGCCAGCCCAGTGAGCCAAGGACAGTGCAGTGGTGATCTTTGGCATTAGCGACAAGGATAAATCGAGTTATCCTGTGGTACGACTATTTTAGCTTGTTAAGAGGGGATACCTGAGTGGAGTGGAGGATTGGGGCACCATAGGAGATAATTGGAAGTAGGGAGGAGGAGGAGGAGGCAATGACAAGGCAGGAGGCAGGCATAAGATTGGGCTTGAGGCAGTACAGCATTCTGAACTTCTGATGCAGGGTCTTGACCACTGACGAAACATGGGTGTCAAAGGTGAGGTGGGAGTCCAAGGTCAAGCCCAGATATTTAAAGGACTGAACTATTTCAAGAGGGTCACCTTGAGAGGAGTACATTAACAGTGGGGGTGGGGTGAGAGGCTTGGTGGTCCAATGGAAGAAGAGCATAGATTTATTTTTCTTAGTATTAAACACCAGGAGGTTATTAAGAAACCATGTCTCGAGGTTCAGGAAATCCTGCTGAAGAAGGTGGTTTAACATGGCTTGGTCAGAGGAGGACCGATAGTGGATGGCATCATCAGCATATAATTGAACCAACGCACCCCCACAATGTTATGGGAGCTCACTGATAAATAAGGAGAACAGGAGTGGACCGAGAATAGAGCCCTGAGGGACCCCATCCTTTATGGCACTGAAAGGGGAAGTCTGGCCGACCCATGTGACACACTGAGTATGGCCAGTAAAGTAGTTTATGAACCAATTCAGAGCTAGGGTGTTGAGTCCAAAGGTGAGTAATGTATGCAACAGGAGATTATAATTAACAAGGTCAAAAGCCTTGGTGAGGTCAACAAATATTGCACCAGTCACAAGGCCTTTGTCCATACTGCTAAGGATGTCAGATATAACAATGCTGAGGGTGGTGTGGGTATTATGTGATTTTCAGAAGCCGTGCTTGAACACAGAGAGAGAATTATTCAGTTCAAGATAAGATTGAAGCTAGGCATGAGTTATTTTTTCTTGAATTTTAGCAAGAGGGCAAAAGATGGTGATGGGACAGTAGTTTTCAAACAAGGAATTTGGACTGCTCTTGTGTATTGGACTATTGTGGCTTTCCATTTACTGGGCATGGTACTTGAGCAAAAGAACTTGTTGATCAGATTGCACATGGGAGGGGTGATGGCAGGGGCACCCAGTTTAAGAAAATGTGGTTCTAAAGTGTCAAACCCAGGTGAGGAAATGTCCTTGATGCTGCTGAGGTGAGGCAGAACCTCTTTCTGGGTGGCCAATTTAAAGTGGAAGGATGGACTACTATCAGTGGAAGTTGGGGAGGATGGCTGTGGAGCATGTGTTGGTAGAGAGGTCTTATGTTTAGATAGGTCTGTGAAGGCTAAATTTGTAACAATTGAGACATGGTAGGTGATCTCAGAGCCATTAAGGAGCATGGTGTGGGGTGAGAAAGTGGATTTGCCCTTAAGAAGGGAGTTTATCTGTCTCCAGAATTCTTTGGGGTTAGAGAGGTTATTGGTTTGGAGGGTATGCAGGTATGAATGTTTGGCCGAGTGGATCCGGCACTTATATTGGCTACGAAGGTGTCTGTAGGCCTGCCAGTCAGATGGCATGCCAGAACTCCTGTATATCTTCCATGCAGCATCACGTGCAGTTATGAGAGCTCTTAGATCCTTAAAGAGCCACAAGGCAGAAGCCCCCTTGGACATCTGCTTAACAAAGGGTGTGTGATGGTTGACTATAGAATTGAAGATGTTAGTAAAGTATTCTAGGGCCAGGTCGACATCAGGTAGATTGTTGACTGGGGAAAAGTCAACTTAAGAGAGACAGGTTAGGAAGTCTTAGGGACAGAACCAGGTCATATCCCTACAGAGCACTATTTTGGGGGTGGAGTTGGGAAGTTATTCCTCCAGACACAAAAGTTGGGGGAGTGATCAATCAAGACATCAGGCAGAATGCCAGAGGCTTTAATGTGCTGGGGATTCTTAGTAAGAACCCAGTCAAGAAGAGTATGGTGACTGAATTTATTATTAAGCCTGTTAAGATTGTTAATGAGCTGGGAAACATGTAAGTCAGATAGGGCATTGTGAACAGAACCCAACCCAGGGCCTAGCCAGTTGCAATTAAAGTCACCAGATAAAACCAAATCAAATCTGTGGGCAGGAGAGAGGTCCAGAAGGTGAAGAGAGAGAGAGAGAGAGAGAGAGAGAGAGAGGTAATGGTTGAGGAGGGAGTGCTGGGAGAAATATAGATGCAGCCAATAAGCATTTTTTTTTAGTTGCCCAAGTACTATAGAGATGTAGATTGATTCCACAGAGGAATCACGGGGGGGGGGCAGTAGGAATTCAGTCACAGACAAGGATTATTTGGTATAGACAAGTACACCATCACCACGTTTAGAAGGCCAATCATTTCAAAAGGTTGTGTAGCCAGGAATAGTTATCTCATATGAGGGGATATATGGCTTCACCCAGATCTCGGAGATTGCAAGCACATCAGGGCTAAAGCGACTCGTTCACACCTTGAGCTCAGGGAGCTTGGGTCTAAGGCTTTGGATGTTCATTTGTGCAATATGCAGGCCTTTAGTGTTATTCCATGCAAGGGAAGGCAGAGAAGAGGAGAGAATTGTGGGGCAGGGGTTGGTTTCAATATCCCTCAAAAGAAGAAGTACGGAGATTAGGGACATAAAATGTGATAGGAGGAGGCAAGGCAAAAGGGAGAAATAGAGACCAGGGGACAAAAGCTGGGGAAGAGAGCATTCAAAGGGTGTCATGACAGGGAGACAGACAGCTTCAGAACGGGGAGGAAGGGGAAGAAAAGGACAGAGGTAAAGACAGGTACAGAGCTTTGTATTGGGAACAGGCAGCTAAGATAAACTGTGTATCCATGTGAAAAGTAGGAAAAGTGACCTCTTGTGGAGAATTATGGGAGTAGCTGTGGGGAAGTGGGCAACAAAGCACTAAAGGAGGAGAGGATAGGGTGAAATTTGATGGCAGGGAAACAAGTGAGCAGATTTAGCCTAGAGGAAGGTGTCAGGCCTTGTGGAGATGCAAGTACTTCACAGCCAGTGGTTCAAATCTCACTGCTGTGAGAGCTTATCAAGATACAGAAACATTTTAGTTAGAGAATTTATAGGCAGGCTGCTGACAGTGTCACAGACAATGGGGGATATTTTTTTAAAATGTTTCTATTTCACTTCAAATCGGCATTATAATTTTGATAATTTCTGATCCATCTAGCTTAGTTTTCTTGTGAAAAATCTCCCTCTAAACCAATTTCAGTAAGGGTGGAGGAAGGAGAAAATTCCATTTAAATCAGCACTGAGAGACTCTGAATTGAAATGTACATTGTGTGATGCATGTGCTACCATGATCCTGATGGTCACCCTCTGTGATGAGGGCACATATTGGAATTGTTGTTTTGTGTTAAACCTTTTGATGTTTGCCACTTGTTTCTCCCGCACTGAGGAAGACTAAACTGAGGACTTGTAGCTGATCGACAACTAACTCAGGAAATAACAAGGCTGGCCCAAAAAGAACTACTGCTGGTGGGGGACCTAAACCTCCCAGATATAAACTGGGAAATCCCGGATGCAGCATCGACAAGGAGCAGGGAGATATTATCCACACTGCAGGGAGTATTCCTTCAACAGATAGTCAGGCAGCCAACAAGGGGAAACTACTTACTGGATGTGGTCCTGACAAATAGGTAGAGTGTGGAGGAGGTGCAGGTAGGAGAAGCCTTAGGCACCAGTGACCACAGCATGGTAAGGTTCAGGTTCAGAACAGGGAAGGAGACAAGTAAAACCTGTATGACAGTCATAGATTTCAGATGCATGGACATTGACAAGATAAAGAAGTTAGTAAGGGGGAAAATGGAAAATACGGTGAATATAGGAGCAGTGAAGGAACTATGGGAAGCTATTAAAGGAGGGGTTCTGGAAGCCACAGAAATGTGCATAAAAAAGGTCAAGAAGAGGAAAGGGGGGGAGACTGCTCTGGTTTACAAGGGAGGTGGCGGGGGCAGTCAGGGAAAGGAGGAGGGCTTTCAGGAAATTCAAGAGGACACTCAGGGAGGAAGATAGGGAGGAGTATGAGGAAAAGAGGGGTCTGCCAGTGACAAAGATCAGAAGAGTAAAAGCAGCCACTGAAGAGAAGATATTCAAGAAAGCCAAGATGGGGGATAAAACCTTTTTCAGATATGGGATGGAGAGGAAGAGGGCAGGGCAGGGGATTGCTAGACTGAGGAGGGAAGGAGTGTTAAACTTGGAAAGGGCCCATGACAAAGTAAAGCTATTAAACAAGTACTTTGGCTCAGAATTCACAGAGGAGGAGGAGGAAGAAGGTAAGAGTCCTGTGCTAAAGCCAAAGGGGAAGGAGGGAAAGTGGGTGGATCAGAGTCCGTTCACTGAGGATAGGGTCAGGGAAGAGCTAGACAGAGTAAGAGTGGACAAGGCAATGGGGTCAGATGGAGAGTGCCAGAGGACTGGAGGAGGGTGGACGTTGTACCCTTGTACAAGGGAGGTAGCAAGGAGTTGAAGGAAAACTACAGACCTCTCAGTCTCACGTATGTGGTGGGGAAGGTAATGGAGGCATCAGTCAAGGAGAAGGTGATGGGTTACCTGGTGGAGAGTGGCTTGCAGGACAGCAGACAGCATGACAACACAAAAGGGAAGTCATGCTAGACAAACCTGATTGAGTTCTTTGATTGGGTGACTCAGGTAATCGACCAGGGAGGGGCGGAGGATATGGCCACCCTGGACTTCAGCAATGCCTTCAACACTGTCCCCTATAGGAGGTTGGTGAGCAAGATGGAATGCATGGGGTTGGGTGGGAAAAAAACAAGCTCGGTGGAGGCTTGACTAGTGGGGAGAACTCAGAGAGGGCTGATAAACGGGTGCACTCTGGACAGTAAAGGTGAAGAGTGGAGTGCCACAGGGATCAGTTATGGGTCCACTGCTCTTCAACATCTACATCAGTGATATTGTGGAGGGTCTAAGGGGGAAGGTGTGCCTATTTGCAAATGATATTAAAATCTGTAATAGGGTGGACAGCCAGGAGGATGTGGAGGACATGAGGAATGATCTAAAGATGCTTGAGGAGTGGGCAGGGAAGTGTCAGCTGAAATTCAATGCCAAGAAGTGCGCGGTGATGCACTTAGGGAGTAGAAACACTTGAGCAGAGTACACACTGAGTGAGGAGGAAATCAAAAATCAGAACAGGAGAGGGATCTGGGGATCATAGTCTCTTCAAACCTTAAGGTAGGATCCCAATGCAGCAGGGCAGTGGGAAGAGCCAATGGAATGCTGGCATGCATAGGCAGATGTATTACTAGCAGAAGTAGGGAGGTAATAATGCCCCTCTAAAAAGCCATGATGAGACCGCAGCTGGAGTAAGGGGTACATTTCTGGAGACCACATCTCTGCAAGGATATAGAGGCATTGGAGGTGGTTCAGAGAAGGGCAACAAAGATGGTGCAGGGTTTGCAGGAGAAGACATACGAGCAGAGGTGTAAAGAGCTAAATCTGTACTCGCTGGAGACAAGGAGGGAAAGGGACGACATGATTGAAACCTTTAAATATGTAAAGGGGCTCAATAAAGTAGGATAAAGGGGTTTTCCAAAGAAGAAGGAGGGGGCCAGAACTAGAGGACATAGACTAAGATTGCTAGGAAATAGATACAGGGACAATGTGAGGGGGCATTTCTTCATGAAGAGGGTGGTGGAGCCCTGGAACAAACTGCCAGATGACGTGGTGGGTGCTAAATTGGTGAAAGAATTTTAGAGAGCATGGGACAGGCATGAAGGGCTGAGTAACGGGGGAGGACAGTGACAGGAGGGGAAGGGGTGTGTGAAGAAGGAAAGGGTGGGTCAGACTGGATGGGCTGTAAGGTCCTTTTCAGCAGTCAAACTTCTATGATTCTATGATTGTGAATTTGATTAAACAGAAGAGCTGTGTGATATAATAAATTATGCCAGCAGACTTCAATCTAAATGCTTTCCATAATTTTAAGTTAAATTTCATGAAATTACAAAAGTGTATTGTAGTTTGTTTTTATGTTTCCTTGTGTGCATGCGCAAGAAACATTTTGTGGCATCTTGTGGTAGTAGCAGGTTTCAGAGGTGTGGCAGTGTTGTGGCCAATGCTGCTACTGCTTTTTTGGGCTCATATGTTTGGCACCAATGAATGAGCACGCTGTCTATGACAGCAATTTTGAAGTGTGCCACCAACTTGAAAGAAATTTGCTGCTACAATCAGGAGCACCCGTCATTGCAGGTCATAGCCACAGATATGCCTGGCATACCATGGCATACAGAAGACCAGCGGGGAGGGTAGCAGGAGCCAGGTGGCATGTGCAAAAATTCCATTTGTTTTTTTGGGGGTTTGTGTGCTTTCCTGGGGCCGTAACATTTTCTAAAGTTTCTAGGGGGGATCTCAGTGACGTGCACACCAACAGCCTTGTGGACCTGATTTAGACTGTATTCTATGTTCTCAATCAGGTCCGCTTGTGAGGAAAAGAGTCGTGGCTGGCAAGGGGCAGACCTGTCAAGAGCTACTGGGTGGTGGAAGCCACGGACATTGGCAGGCGTATGCAGTGTACGCAACTGCATACACATTTTGCAGCTGGGCTGGTAGCATTTTTGTAAATTTCCTGCCCACCTAACCTACTTCTTTTGTTTGTAAATAGTCTCTGCCATCCTGGACTGAAACAGTAATGGGCTATTTCAAGGCAGAAAGCTGGGGGGGGGGGTTGGTGATTGTGCTGTCGAGGGGGGTGTAACCAGGCTGAGACATAAACATCTTGAAAAGTTCAAACTGATTGGCTGCGAGCCAAGCCCAACATCAAGTGGAAAGCTGCAAATAGTTGAGGTGGGTGGAGGCAGATCAGTGGCCTCTTTAAACCTGGACCATAAAAGGCCTGAATTTTTGTGTCTCTGTTCCTTCCCATACTAGTTGCTTTCGAGGACAACTCTCTTGATGGACAACTGGCAGTGATTTAGCACCGGTGGTGGTAGCAGCATTTTGGAGGACCAGATTCATCAGACATCAGGAGCACTGGAGGCAGCAGCAGCATTTTGGACAACCATCCAAATCAGTACTCACGATTCAGTATAGTTAAGGAGCAGCATCAGTGGCGGCAGCAGCCAGCAGTGACAACTCGCTTGAGAACTTGAAGAATTTATTGCAGCAGCATTCAACTTACCCTCAACTAGCACCCCAGACCTGAAAGAAACTGAATTGAACAAAGAAGATCACAAAGAGAGCATCAGCAGCATGCTGGTTCTAATACCTGTGATCAGAGATTTCCCAAGCAACTTAGTGCTTCATCTGCATGTTGGACTTGTTTACCAGATTCCTGTATTAATCTTCTTCTTCCTTCAAGAGAGACACAGGTGAGGTATATACAGTATTCAGCTGGAAGTGCCACTGAGGTTGCCTGGGTTCGTTGTTTTGTTGGGGACGGGGAGACCAGTGGGGAGAGATGGGCTGACAGCCACAGCTTTAGTTTATTAGCCTAAAATGTTTTGGTATCAAGGGTATTACCTTTTTAGAAAAGTGGTACTATAACATTTACCTTCTAACCTTCTGGAAGAAAGTGATGCTTTAAAATTTATTAAAAAGAGTTTTGATTACTGGCACCCATATGTTTAGGAGAAGCTTATAAACATCAGATAGGATGCCTTCTATACCTGGCACCTTATTAGACTTACAGAACAGCTTCTACCTCACAAAAAGAAAAATATAAAGGTTCAAAATGAATATGTATACTCAGGTATTGTTTTTTAGAAACAGCATTAACAGTAGATTCACAGAAAATATTACTAGAGTATGCAATCCATTTATCTGCTGGAATTAAGGCTCAGGAATTACATTCATAATTATTAATCCCTGTTGCCAACCTGATCCAACTGAACAGCATCTTTATTAATTATTGCATTTTATCAAGTCCCATGATTCTACAAGAGGAACTTTTGTTTTAATTTTCCAGGATAAGATTGTCTTATTTACAGGCTCTATTTAATTCCAACAGTATCTCTCTGCAATGATTTTTCTTTATAAGTTTTATTAATTTATACAGTTCCTTCTCAGCATTTTTTGAGGACACCATCTTACATGTATATATAAGACAGAGAAAAATGTAGAGAATAAATCCACAAGTACTCCTATTGCCTGTACTGGAGAAAAATGCATTCTATCAATAACAAGCTTTCAGGAGAACAAAGAACTTCTTCAGATTGTTTTTTTACAGTTGATTCTAATCTAAGATATTTTCTCACAAAGACTACTACAATTTGATTTTTGAGAGAAAAAACATTTTCATAAACATGTCTATGAATCAGATTTACTGTGACTATAATTGCAGTATGATCATTCTCAGTACTGAATTTAAGGGACAAATAAACAGGGTTTTTTAAAAAATTTAAATCTGCAAAACCATAAACATATCACTATAGGTTCCAAGCTTACCTACAGAATGATGTGCTCCATTTGCCTTATACAATGTCTTATTGCTCTGAAGCATTGTCACTCCATTGACGTCATCATGTATCAATGATGCGGCCATTTTAAGCATTTACTGGAGGCTGGTGTTTGAATAGAAAGCAGGGGTTTGTTTACATTTGAGGCAATCTTATAAACATGACAAAAATGGATGAAATCCTTTTTTTAAGGCAAACAGAGCACATCATTCTGTAAGTAAGCTTGTAACCTACACTGAAATGTTTTTGGTTTTGTGGATCTCAATTATTCAAAAAAAAACTGTTTGTGTGTCCTTTAACTTCTAAGTCCACGAGTGCAGTAAGATCCAAAACTAACGTGATAGCATAATCTTTAACACATTTACTATTACTAGAAAAGGAAGTGTAATTATCTTTGGAATCTTTCTTGGTATGTCCATTAATAGAAAAATAGAATCTGTCAGCAGATAAGGACCATACGGCCCACCTAGTCTGCCCATTTCCCTACTTGTTTGACAGTCCCTAATCTTATCTGGACTGCCTTTCCCCCATTCTGCTGTATAGTAGGGTGCCTTTATGTGTATCCCATGCACTTTTGAATCCCCATACTTATTTCGCTTCCACCACCTCCACTTGTAGACTGTTCCATGGATCCACCACCATCTCTGTGAAAAAATACTTCCTAGCATTCCCCCTCAACTTCCTTCCTTCCCCTGATTATATTTATTATAACCAGATTATAGTTTTCCAATATAAATTTTAATCTCAAGCCAATTATCAGTTATGAACAGATCCTTACTATTCTTATCTGTGTTAATACATGAAATAATGTGAAAAGAAAAATCTACAATATTATTACGTGAGGCTATCCATGAATTAAAATCTCCTACCATTAAAAAAACTTGAGTTTTCACTCATTCTTGTAATCTCTCTGATGTTGTTTTCCAAATTAGACAGTATCTCCTCCTCATAATGAGTATAAGATGTTGGGGAGATATATACATTTGGAACATAAGAAATATTACCGTCTAATATCAACTGTACTAATTGGAAATGAGGAACTTGCCACAATAGTTTAACAAACTGTAAACTGGGAGAAACTTTGATAAACAATGGCATACCTCCTACAGTCCCACTATTCCTAACTATTCTTTTTTGCAGGTGGGAAAAATCATTGAAACCCATTTAAATTGAATTCATATATGGACCATAGTTCCTGTAGATACATCAGAGCAAATTCAGTTATACACTTCAATCATTCAGGATCAGTCATTTTCATTATAAGACCTGTAATATTCCATGAGATAAAACTACACTCTTTGGCCATAGTCACATGGTTAATGACCATCTATTCATTATTTTCACATATACTGAGTCATTGTAGGAAAGAACTATTTTGTTTGTTCATGCTCATTGTCTGGGGGGGCTAGACACTGGGGGAAGGTAGCAGTGTGGCAGCTCTGTGTACAAATTTGAAATCCCAGGGCAGGAAGCCATAGCTGCTACCACACTGGGAACTGGATTGTCAGTCTTGATCTCCATTCTCCAATTGAGCCACGGTGCACCACATAGACTAAAGCACCAGTCACTGCCAGTTACGGAATGCTTGGAGGCACCCCAGGGCACATTCCCTGGTCAAAAAATAATGTGCCCTAGTTTATGCCCCGATGTTCTGACTGAACTGCCTATAATTTTTTTTTTTTGCTGGTCTCCATCCTCCTTGGCAAGCTGGACAGTGCAGGAGGGCCGATATCAGAAAACAAAAGCCAAGGGGCCTTTTCCGGGTTGCAGAAGGGGGGAGAAGGAGGGTGTAGCCACTGATATGCCTGGTAAACCGCAGCATACTTACTCAGAGTGGGGGGCGGTAGCAAAGCTGGCCATGCCCGGTGTCCATACTCTTAAATTTCTTTGCTTAGTGCCTTTCAATTTTGTGGACTTTTCCCATGCCTAAGTCTCCTTTGTTTGGGGGTGGCTTCACCATTTGCGGACATTCAGAATGAAGTCCTCAATTAGGTGTGCCAAATTAGTGGAGGACGGCTAGGACATGATTGGCTGCAGCAGTCAGGCTGGGGGGGGGGCATGGCTAGTCCTGGCGGCTTGTTTAAATGACTACTCAAGGACCCAGGTACTAAGCTACATTTATTGAAAAGTTTCCAGTTCCTCAGCTAAGAGGGAGAAGAAGTCTGCCCTAAAAGTGCTGTAATTCACTTCAGTTTAGTACTCCAGAGGACTAGAGGAGTATATTCTGTGATAGCCACATATTTTCTGCTATGGCAGGGAGTACAGGCAGAGCAAGCCTCGGCGAGACAGCTGACTGAGGCTGGGGCCGGTTATAGGTACAAGGCAGGTGGACTGATCACTGAGCGAGGCGTCGAGGATAACTGGATATACTGTAGAGAATAGACTGTCTGCCATCACCGGCTTTTTTTTCACTGATCACCTAGGTTGTGTTAAGCACTTCTCCTTGTAGCAGCTGCCTGCAGCACCACCAGGAGAGCTACTGAGCAGACAGAGGAGCCTGCCTTGCTGCTGTTGTGATTATTTTTTGAATGTTTATGGTCGGGAGTCAGATGATTGGCGAGAAGGCAACTGACTGAATTTTGACCGGCCTACCACTGCCTTTGTTTTAAGCCAGCCCCTCCGAGCCACCAACCACCACAAACTGCACTGCAGACTCAGGTATGTTAAAAAGTAAATCTGTAAATCTTGGTGCTGTAACAAACTGAAGCTGCTTGTTGAGTTCAGTTTGCTAGCTGTCTGTTCTTTCCAGTTTCCACTGCTCGAAGTTCTAACCCCCCCCCCAACTAGGATTTCGAAGATTTTATTAACTTAATAACGCACTGTTTCTGAACAGTATTAATTTATCATGGCAGTCTGGCAGAGGATGTGTAGTGGGTTGTTTGTTTTTCATTTCATTTATAGGGACACAGGCTTGTCAGTCAGACAAGGTTTTTTTGTTTTTGTTTTACACTAGGAGGTTCTGTGTAGATTTACTTGTATAAGTCGTTGGTCTGTAGTAACTCTAAAGTACTGTGTTCTGGGGTTATGGTAATGTAGCTATTGTGGGGGTCAGGGCTGCACTGAAATTGTTTGGGCTAAGGAAGCAGCTGGGACCATGAGTCTGGGGGATGGTAATGTGGCTACTGTGGGGGATAAAGCTGCACTGGGACTGTTTGGGATGAGGAGGCAGCTGGGACCATGATGTGGCTACTGTGGCTACTGTGGCAGCCAAGGCTACACTGGGACTGGTTAAGATGAGGAAGCAGCTGGGACCATGAGTCTTGGCAATAGTAATGTGTCTACTGTGGGGGCCAAAGCTGTACTGTGTCCTTGGAGGTTGAGATGGCGATGTGCTTATTCTGGGGACCAGGGCTGCACTGCAACTGGATGGGAAGAGGTGGCAGCTGGGACCACGATGTGGCTACTGTAGAGGCCAGGGCTGCACTGGGATGTTTGGGATGAGGAAGCAGCTGGGACCATAAATCTGGGGGAGTGAGGTTCTGTAATGGGGGGGAGAGTGCACAACATTATCTACTAATATGCACACTGGGATCACATTGCACATATAAGGCATAATTTGCAGAGTGTTTAATGGTCCCCAGAATAGCCACTTCATAGTCCCAGCTGCCTCCTCATCCCAACCAGTGGATTACCTTGATAAACATTGGTGATAATTTGGGCCTCAGCTAGTCTGATGAACATTAGCTAGGACTACAGTTTTAACACATATAGGACTGAAATGGTGTGAGCATTTTAACAAAACTTGTGTTCTGGTGTGTGTACGTGTGTGTGTATATATATATATATATATATATATAATGTTACTTCTGGCTGTGGAGTATATAATCTGAGCAAAGTACTACTCGAGTCAGTTCCAGGTGCTTCCTGGGGGATGGGACAGTGGAGAAGTAGACATGACATATATATACAGAATACAATTTAGTGCAGAACAATGTATATGACAGAAAATCATTTGCAAAAGTCGCATACATAGGCTTGTCACAATGCAATATTGTCACCAAAAGCCAGTCTGTTAGTCTGACAACTGTCTGTGATGGTGTGGCTAGTACTGTGGTGGCATGTCTAGTGGTGTGTGATTGGACCTCTGTGGGACTGGCTACCTTGATGTGGTACAGAGGCTTGTCACAATGCAATATTGTAACCAAAAGCCAGTCTGTTAGTCTGACAACTGTTTGTGATGGTGTCTCTACTAGTGTGGTGGCATGTTTAGTGGTGTGTGATTGGATGAAAACATTTCAAAAAATTACTGCCTTACGGGCGTGCATTGCACACTTTCTACGCACACTCATAACTTTGCCACTTTTTCATATTTTCACTCCAGATTTTCAACATGACCATTTCTTCACACCACCTCATCATCAGCAGTACCTCTGCCATTTTTCACATCTTGCCCAAAATGTGTTCACACCTGTGGTGCCGAATGGCACACTTGCTGTACAAAATCACCTTTTGGCATTGAGTAACAAAATGATACTGCCACTGTTCATGAGGTGGGCTCCCAAAAAGCCCATGTTGAAAATTTGGAGCAAAAATACCAACAAATGCCTTGGGTGTTAGGGTTTCCAACCGTAATGCCCACTCTGTACAGACTGACAGGCATCGGGGGTGTGATTTAGGGTTGTCGGACGTAATGCTTAACCCATTCCACCCTCACCCCTACCCTGCAGCCACTGACAGGCATGAAAGTGTGCCTTGGGATCTTTGGCCCTAACATTCTCTTATACTGCACCTATCTCAGCTTATTTTCTTTGAAATGGGGCGAGCGCATGGGCTGAAGACCTTAAGGCACACTGTGACACCTGTCAGTGTCTGCAGGGTGGGGTGAGGTGGAATGCCATGAGTGTTATGGCCGATGACCCAAAGGCACACCCCCAATGCCTGTCAGTCTCTGCATGGTGGGGTTGGGGGTTGGTGTTACTTCAATACTTCACAGCCATTTCTATTATGCATCTCTCTAACTCCTGCACTACCAATGCCAATACCAGCTAGCAAACATTTGGCATTGACAAATGCTTGTTAATGTTAGATTTGTATTCTGTGATCAATTGTTAATGGATGAATACTTTTCCACAATTCACACTGAAGAACCAATGCAAACTGCAGAATCTGGGGACAGTTTCTAAACATATAACTGACCATCAATCCATTCAATGGAACTCCCAGGCAGGTGTCTAAGAAACATCAGGAAACAAGTTGGTGCATTTCTAATGGAAGTTCACCTTTTCCTTAATGGAATTTGCATATAATGATCAGAGAAACATGTTCTGTGGAAAACAAGTGTAACTGCAGGACCATCCGCTATTAAATTTAACCATTCTGCTTCTGAGGGGATCCTGCAGAATAATTTAGATTTTTCTGAAATTCCACAGAATTTTTTTTCTACTAGAATTTGACATTTTTCAACTGCATTTAGTAACAGTATAATGATACTTTTTAGTCCCTTTATATGTCCACATTTGATGTGTGATATGCTGCTCCACTTTGCCCATTGTGTGAGCTCCTTTGGTACATTATTCCCCCAAGGAAGCTGAGCTCTGCTGACATACCTGTGACCTAGATGCTATGTGTTATACTAGAATGAAAGTTGATTCTGTGCATATTAACACTTTGTATTAGGGTTCTGGACATAAAGTTCAAAGCAAAAAGAGGACCAGTGGCCAAGTGTACAAGTATTTGTCTTTTGAATGCTGAAGTAGTTTCTCCGGTTCCATGTTATGATAGTGATCGAAAATCAGAGATCGCTATTATAGTGAATGTATATCACTGATAAGCATTTCAGCAATATACAAACACAAGCAGCCCGACTTCCAGTAAATTACTAGTGTTTATGCGGGGGGCTGTGGTATCCCCCTCTGGGGAAGCTTCACCCTCCTGAACAAGTTGTTAACTCAGGGAGTGCATGTCGAGGAGAGGGTGAAATACGGACCAAGAAAAAGCAAAAGCAGAGAGCTGCAAGCAGTGGCAAAAAAAATCAACCCCAGCAGGTCCCAAGCCCAGTTTCTGTTGCACCTTAGCCAGCCACCCTCACCACCACACCACAAGGCTGGCTCAGCTGCAGCAGGATCCCCAACCGATACAAACCCTCCCTCCTATCCTTCCCCTCCACCTCCCTATCCCTCCTCTTCCAGTCGCTCTAGTCACCTTAGCATCGCTACCCTAGCAGGGTAGCTGTTCATGATAGCGATATAAATGAGTCACTGTTTCTGCAGTCGCTCATTTATTATCACTGTCATTGCTGGCTACTGTTTCTCCAATTTGAAACAAGCAACTGGAGTATTCAGAATCTGAAGGATGAAGTCTGAATCTAGACCACAGACTCTGTAGGTGTTTGAGGAACCAAGCCATGGAGATTACTGATCCCCTCTGAGTTTGAAATACAGATTGAAGTGTGTGTATGTCTTGGCCTTTAAATTTGGTGACTAGTTTTACAGGGCACAGGTTTGTATCTGTCAGAAAAGAATACATGGTGGCTCATGGCTTTTTCTGATCAGCTATAGAGATTTTTAGATGCAAAGCATATTTATTTTTATTTATTGATATCTAGGATTACAGTAATCTCCATGGCTTGGTTCCTCAAACACCTACAGAGTCTGTGGTCTAGATTTGGATCCACGAACAGGAACTAGAGATACTGTAAGAAAATCAGTAATGTTGGTGATAACTGAATTTAGTGCATGTGTCAGAGAATTCTCTTGGCCACAGGAAGCTAAAGCAGCCAGAACTATGATGGCTTGCAAGTGGAGAGAATACTCTTATATGCATAATGTTTATGAGGTGGTAAAGGTAATCACTTGTTATTGGATGTCTAATAATCGGTGACTTGTGTCCAAATCATTATATACTACTCAGACAATGTCTTGTGGAAGAATAAGTTAAGATGGAAAGGTACTTGATTTCTCCAAGGTAAGGTTACAGTTAAATGCTACACCAGGTAGATTTGCTTAATAGGAAATCATTATAGTGGAAATGTTTGTCTTTGTAGAAATAAGCAAAGGCTAGTAATTGATTTTCTGCAATATTACAAAGATTTAGATTATGAAGGGTGGAACAGGTGGTATATGAGGTAAAACTGATATGAGACAGTAGAAGAGGAAAACATTAGATGATGAGCCTGAGCTATGAAGTAACTGAATTACAATTAGATCTTTCAGCAAAGGTACATGGGTATTTGTGGCAAACTGGTCTTTCCCAGACTCAGCCTGTCAGTGTTATCAGCTTTCATGAACCCTTCAGACACCTGCAAGGGTAATCAGTAATGGCCACCACTCAGCCCAGGCACTTATTCAGGGTATCTCTAAGTCCGAGTCCCCTCCAGAGACACCGCTGACACACTATAGCACTCCTTGCTCAAGGGCAACTGACTCACCCCTCTCTGTCACAGCAGACATGAAAACTGGGAGGCCCCCTTTTCATGGAGACCAAGTGAAAAAAAAAGGATCCACATGTTTGGGAGATGCATAATTTTCCATTAGAAAGTCCTCACTAATTACATGTGGATTTTTTTTTTAGTGAAGGCTCTTTATTTTAAAGAAGATAATTCAGACAGTTAAATGTTAGATAGGACCAAACCGAGGGAGTCCACCTTGGCATCTGGTGGTTTGGCTTAATTCACGTCTGATTTCTGACAAGCTAAGATACCAGGAAAATTTATAATTTGGGCATGTGAGGTGTTGGTGTTGAAGGAAGGAGGCTGTAGTGCTGTCATTACTGCCATCACCCATGAGGAAGGGGGCTACACTGTTGCTATTGTGGTCACACCTGAGGGATCGGGCTGTAGTGCTTCTGCCATCATGCCTGAGGGATGGGGGCTGCAGGGTATCTGCTGCCAGTACAACTAAGGGATGGAGGTCTTCATGTTGCTGCTCTCTCTCCTGAGGGATGGGGACCATAGTGGTGCTGCTGCTGTCACATCTGAGGAAGGGGGGCCATAGTGGTGCTGCTGCTGTCACACCTGAGGGAGGAGGGCCATAGTGGTGCTGCTGCCATCACACCTAAGAGATGTGGCCTATAGTGCTCCTGCTCCAATATCTGTAGCCGGTCTGCTTGCACAGCTGCTCCAGTTTAAGGCTCTGGCCCATCTACATTCTCCTTAGCTTCTGTCTCACCACTTTGGCTAGCACTGACACTTTTTGCATGGCCTTCTCGGTCACCTTGTTTGAAGATGGCTATCAGTCTCACCTGTGTTTGACCCTCCTCATTGGCCAGTTCTCTCTTTTGGCATAGCTCCTGCAGGTGTAGCAGACTGTAATTCTTATGTGGCCCAGATATAATATAATGTAATATGCCAAAGTTAGAGGTATCCCTTGCAATTCCCCAGTAGTCCCCAGTTTCCCACAGGTAGCCAGTAAAGTGCCCAGTACACTAAATGCTTGTGAAAAAACAGACTTGGTATGCAGCACAAGCAGCAATGGTCTGGATGGAATACTGTGCTGAGCTACTCATGCACAGCATTCCACTCCAGCCATTCTGGAACCAGAATCTCTGGTTTTAAAAATGTTAACTGTTTTTGTGGAGTTCCTGGGTAGCTGTTGAGGAGAGAGGATGCAGCAAGTTAAGGGGACAAGGAAAAAGGCTTACCTGATGTTGAAGCTATCCCCAAGGGCTTGCCTGCGCACCTGCTCTGCCTCCAGCACCTGGAGACAGACCCTGAAGAGCTCCGGTGTGGTTGGTGGTGCCATGAGGGCACTGAAAGTAAAGGAAAGCCATCCATTTTGGTCGTTGGGCTGACAGCCCCGTAGTTTTATTATTTTATTTAATTTTTAAAAGTTCCCCCAGTCCCTCATTGGCGGCTTTGCCAGTGCCGCATTGCCGGTTTTCTCGTCGACCTTCCAGAAGACCCCCAGATGTCTGCCACATTGCCTGTTTCACCTCCCACTGTCAAATTGCCTCCCACAACCCAATTATGGTCCCAGCAGCCAAGCAGCCAACAGAGTGGTGAGTCGGTGACAGCACTTGATCTGTGCTGACCTCCCAACAAGAAAAAGGACTGTGCTTCTGTTTTTTTTTTTTAAATAAAGAATGCAGTAGGTGCAGAGGAAGGGCGGAATGCCACAGGGAGGAAGGGACATAAGAACCCCTAATTTATTAATCAGGAGGGGTGGGACCAAGTGATGCCCATGGGGAGGGGCCATCAGTTAAGGCAATAGAAGAGGCCTATAAATATGTATTAGGGAGGCGGAGCAAGGCGGGGCTAAATGAAAGGAGTGACAGCAAGGCCCCAGACAGGCTGAATGATTTAAAGGGACCTAGCCAAGAAACGGCCCAGATAATTTAAAAGGGACAAGTCAGGCCTCCCACTGTATTTAAAGGGGCACAAGGCCCAGTAAAGTGAGGGCACCAGGCCCAGTGGTACTAAGGGCACAAGGCCAGTAAAGTGAGGGCACCAGCCCCAGTGGTATTAAGGGCACCAGGCCCAGTAAAGTAAGGGCACCAGGTCCCATGGTACCAAGGGCACAAGGCCCAGTAAAGTGAGGGCACCAGGCCCAGTGGTACTAAGGGCACCATGCCCAGTAAATTAAGGGCACCCAGGCCCAGGTAGTTGAAAGGGCAAGATTAGGCCCACTGTTCCCACATGTCTTAAAAGGGACAAGCCAGGCCCATGAGTGTCATAGGGGCTCAGTTAGTACAGGAGGCCCAGCGCATTTATTAGGGGCCCAGCTAAGTACCCACGGATCTTTACAAGAGTAACACAAGACCCAGGACCCATAGCTAGTGATTTAGGCCCACAGATGTTATAGGGGCCCAGCAGTATGGCAACCCCAGAGGTAACTGGAGCCTAGCTAGCCATATAAGCCCACCAGTGTTAAAGGGGCCTGGTCAGACATCTAATTGTATAGCTTTCCAGACAGCCTATTCCCCACTGTAGTGTTTCTACAGTAACAGGATAACCCGATTTAGCTAAGGGATCCTGTTATAGTTAGGTTCCCCAGAGCTAGGGTTAAATCAGTACAATAAATTGCCTATATATTTACTGTGGTTTGGACACTGAGACTGTATATTTATTGACCACTACAGCAGGAATTTAGACTTTATTTGCATTTGCTTGGGTTATTAGTCATCCTACAAACATTAGTGAGTGTCAGAACTGTCTTGCATTGCTTTGTGCCAGCATTCCGGTGCTGGAAAACCACGTGAATCAGTCTTCAACAGTCTTCAGAGTCACTTCACCCAGGTGCAACCCTGTCAGTCTTCATCTATTCTTCAGGAATCATCTTCCAGTGTATCCAGAAGCAGTCAACAGCAACTTTACGAAGAGCTGTACCTCAGTAGTCTTGATGTTGCATCATCCTGTTTGTTATTTTCCTCTTAAAGTTTCCCAGTATGTCAAGGCCCATTACAGAAGTCTGCCATCTGTTTCTTGTTTTCACATCAACAAATGAGTACCATTCGACTTGTCAGTGTCAGTTCTCTGAGTGACGTTCGGTTTGTTGTTTTAGTGTATCCTGGCTCATCCAGCCATGGACTCCAAGTCTGGTTGCAGTTCGATGTTTGATTCATTGTTTTGGTGAGTGCCCTTGGCTCGCCCAGCCTTGGGGCTCAGAAGACTGACACACTTCAACGCCCAGAGGAAGTGTTTGCCTGGAGTCCAAAAGTGGTCCAGAGGTTCCAGTCCAGTGTGGTCATCAGTCCAGTGTGTGTCTTCAGTCCAGAAGGAGTGCTTTCCTGGAGTCCAAGAGTGGTCTAGAGGTTCTGATTCTTCTGATCCAGTGTGTTCATCAGTTCAGTGTGCTTCCTCAGTACAGAAGCAGACGGTTGGTGGTTTGTCTTCTTCATCTTCTTTGTCTTCTTTGCCTTCTTCTTCTTCATGTTCATCTTCTTCTTCGTCTCCTTCTTCTTCTTCTTCTTCTTCTTCTCCTTCTTCATCTTCTCACTAGCAATCCAGAAATGGATTGTGGCCAGGTGGTTTGCATTGCTTCTTCCTTCCGGGCAGTCCAGAAGCGGACTGCAGCCGGATCTTGTGTTCCTCTCCAGTGGCCCTCAGTGGTTTCTTAGCCAAAGAAATCTCACATGTACATTCTGACAACCCTAGAGAGGTGAGGTGTGGCTGAGAACTCATGGTCTGTTAAACTTTCTCTCTGTATGCTTTAGTTTCTACAAAGATTTAAAAAAATTAACTGGGAAGACAGTGAAGTGGTTCCACATTGCTCCTCGATGACAGAGAAAGCATCTGTGTGCGAACTACTTACCATCAGCTGTACAGACTTTTCTTGGTACCTACAGAGTGATTAAGTGCAATATCTTAGTACTAGGGAGAGGTGCATTTCAGGGTTGAAGTAGACATCTGAGTATAGGAAAGATGCTCTTACAGCGTAGCTGTTACAGCCAATTAATCCAGTCTGACATCTTGTAATATAGAGTTTCCCTCTTATAGGGAAGTATAGGTAGGACGCTCTGACAGCGTAGCTGTTACAGCTGAATATTTTACTGTTCCTCTTGCATAAAGTGTAGTATAAGCCTCTGGGCACAAGAGAGAGGTAGTAATTTGTGTATGTTATGGTCATCCCTTTTTTCCTGTCCCTACCCTGTGGTCAGTTGCCAAATAAACTAGTTCCTTCTTCTACTCGTGTCTCCTGCCTCTCCATTTTAGTGAAGAATTACATCACATAGCCAAATAGGAAAATAACTGCCTTACCACCTGAGTGGATATATTTGAAGAGTCTGACATTCCTCTTTGGCTCACTTCACTTGGTCTGAATACTGGCAACAACTAACTATATATTCATTCCATCACATTCACTCCGTTCCACTTCTTAATTCTTTCTCCTCCTTCTCAGCACACTTCGATAATTTTATTTAATTTTTTATTTTAGTCTTTGGTAACTGGGTAAGGCTCACTAGGCACAAGTGCCTGTTTTCAGTGGTGACCTGGGAGCACTGGGCTGTTAAGTGATTTGCTCAGAATCACACAGTATGTAAGTGGAGGCTGTGAGAATCAAACCAAGGTCTGGTCTGCTGGATGTACCAAGCTTGTTCACAGCACGTTACTGTAACCTTTAGGCTATACTGCCAGCCCATACCTTCTAATATTTTCTATCTACTATTGCTTAACAACAACAATAACAAAAGCTAGTATAATATAGAGGCCCCTTTTGTACATCCTGTACTCTGACTGAACAGGCAACCTTTATACTGACAAAACTGTTTCAGATCCCACCTGCTACCTTCAGCTTGTGGCAAACTGGTCCTTCCCAGACTCAGCCTGTCAGTGTTATCAGCTTTCTCGAACCCTTCAGATGCCTGCAAGTGTAATCTGTAGCTGCCACCACTCAGCACAGACACTCTTTCAGGTTATCTGTAGGTCTGTGTCTCTCCAGAAACACTGTTCACACAGTACAGCGCTTATTCCTTAAGGGCAACTGACCCACCCCTCTATATCACAGCTGAGAATTCCTTATCTTAGAAACAGAATATGGTAACTGTAGCTTTCTCTTTAGAGGTGAGAATACAGTTTTGTCATTATAAATCAGTTAGCTGTACCTGAAAGAACTCAATCACAGAATCATGACGTATATAAAAACATAATATTTTAATACTTCCAGATATTTACACATATTTTTTGCAAAAATGTTGTTAATGCACTAGTTAGGGTTGAAGTGACAAAAGTAGGCAAATGTGGTGTTAGGGATTCCATCCCTAACAGCCCATCCCCACCCTGCAGACAGTAACAGCCATGAGGTGTGCCTTGGGGTTGTCAGCCCTAACGCTCACCCAATTTCATGAGTAAATAAGCTGAAATGGGTACAGTGTATGAGAATGGGATGAGTGTTAGGGTTAAGAACCCCAAGTCACACCCCACGCCTGTTGCTACCTGGAGGGTGGGGGTGGGGTGTTAGGGATGGAAACCCTAACACCACATTTCCCTACTTTTGTCACTTCAACCCTAACTAGTGCATTAACAACATTTTTTCAAAGAAGTTCCTTACTTTTTGAGATGGTATAATTGTATCCTCATTTGTCTATGGGAGCACAGGGCCCAGAGGGCCCTGCATTCCCATCCCTCCTTAGATGCATGCTGTAGAAGCGCATTGCCCTCTAGGCCCTCTGCTTGCATTTGTATTAAAACAGGAATGAAATTGTCAGCATAGCCTTCTTATTCCCCTACCTGATGAACCCAGGAATGAAAATTTTGAAATCCCCATAAAAATGTGATTCCACACCACTGCAATGCCATTGCATGCCACAGGTTTGAAAACACAGTTTGGGTAGGGTTTGAAAAATGACAGCTGTCATGTTCATGACGTGGTGTAAAAAGATGGCTATGTTGAAAATTTTGAGTCAAAATATTTGAAATGGCCAAAGTTACAAAGGAGCATAGTGAAATTTCAATGAATACGCATAACTTTGGCATTTTTTTACATATTTTGACACCAACATTTCAATATAGCCTTCTTATGACCCCACCCAATGAACAAAGTTGGTGGAAATTTCCAAATCTTGCCAAGAAGGTGATTTCACCAAGAGCTGTGAAATCACCTTTCTGGCTGGATTTGTGGAATTCCACTGTCATTGTTCATGAGGTGGGGTCCCAAAAAGGCTATGTTGAAAATTTGAGCTTAAAATATGCCAAAAATGGCAAAGTTATGGCACAAAGTTGAAAACCCCATTAAAGTACATTGAATGGCATTTATCTTAATTTCTCATATTGCATTCGGCGATTCCTGCAGCAAGACGTGTCTTCAATCAGACAGTGGATCTTCTTCCTATAACCTGTTCAGGTGAATGAGGGTGTGGGAAGGGTGCATGCAAGGTGGTGGCTGCTCAGTGGGAGATAGGGATGGGGGTTAGACAGATCGGTGAGGGACCATTTGATTTTTTTTTTTGTTACAGGTTAACAAAAAAAAAGGCAGGGGAAATCAACAACAGAAGCAACAAGAGAGTATAGATCCGACTAATACTCTGTCACCCATTCCTAACATAGGGAAGTGACCCCCCCCCAAAGAAATCAAGGCCACCCTCCAGAGCTGCCAGTGTCAGCCACCAACCCACCCTGGCTGCAAAGGCTGACTTCCTACTAACAAGCAGCTGGGGCATCTCTCGTAGGCAGAGGAACCATTCTAAAATAGCCCTAAGGGGGAAATCAATCACAGTCCCAGCTGGGGAGTGGAGGGGGGAAGAGGTGGATGGGGGCACATGCCCACACCTATTGTCCCAGGCTGATCTGATCACATGGGCATTCAAGGGCAGAGCCACACTCTCCACTCCGCCAACCCACCACACTGCCCTCTCTGCAATACTACCATTTCTTCTGTTTATATACACTTTCCTTTTCCTTTTTTTCACTAGAGCTGGCTGCCTAGTCAGTGTAACAGAACCATGTTCAAGAACAGTTGGAGAGGGGGAGAAGCCGCCATGTTACATGTCTGTCCTTTGTCTGCAAGCCAGCAGAGCTGCCAAACATCCTTTACATGCAGTGTCCTCTCTGATGGGTGAGTGCAAGGAAAGGCTACCTAGAGACTAGCACTCAACTTGACTTCTATAGGAAATGGAGAGGACAACCTTTTTCTGTCCTGAGATGAACTGGGATCAGAGACCCCTGAAGGCAAAGGTATCTACTATTTCCTTACTCCCCAGTGAACAAGGCCCTGAGTTAAGCTGGACCCTGCAGTGCATCCTACCTTTTATTTCTATCACCAGCTGTCCTATTAAAACCATCAGCCATACAGTAGAATAGAATAGACTGCACAAAAAAGGTCTTGTACAAAATAAAGTGGACAAAAGAGTCTGGCAGCATTTAATGAAAAGTCCCAGGGCAGTGTTTAATTTTTCTTTTTTTTTTCAATCCCTCACAGATCAAAGAACTGTACACTTGCTGAGCGCAATAGCTACCTAAAGCCACCTTTCCTCTAAGTAATGGCCTATGCCCCCAAGGTATGCAGTGCTGTCCAAAGAAATGACTATCGCAATTGCAAAGTCATACAAAAATAAAGACTTCTGCTGCAGTTTAAGTCCCTGCTATACTGACAAACATGCTGCGTGATGTGGGATACAAGAAGGCATCAAGAAATGTGGCAATCAGTGATGCTAGAGTCTGTCCTCACTCCACCAACTTCCCCAATTCAGTACAATTAGCTTGCCAAACGTACCAGCCCTGTCTTCTGATAGCACTGCTGTGTACACCTCTTCTTCTTCTTCCACTCACTTCAATAGGCATAGCTTATTTGCTTATCAGGTCCACTAGCTTTTAAAGTGTCTTTTCTTTTAATGTAATAAATCTTTTTTGGTATTGCGTGATATGAAAAACAATCTTTTTTCATATCATGAGTGATGAAAAAAGATCTTTTTTTCGATACGAAAAAAGATTTACTATGTTAAAAAAAAATACACATTTTAAGATCAAACATGGAGCAGTAAAATACACTAACTACCTAAGGGGAACCAGATAAGCAAGGTACAAGTCCTGCTGCCTCCCCACAATACCTTATTCACAGCTTTTCAAATTTGAATTTTCTGAAAAAACAGAAAACAAGATGGTGCCAAAATGAAACAGAATTTTCCACTCAAAAGGATGACCTCAGAAATGAAACAAGATTCTTATTTAATTTTGTTCAGCCATTTTGAGATGCTTACTGAGCATGCACAGAATCAATTTATTAACATTTTAAACTGAAATAACTTTGCAATGGATTAATATTTTTGTCACCAAACCAGCAAAAGATACATTTGTAGCCCAGACCCCTTCTTCCCTGAAAATTTCAGACGAAAATTCCAAATTGTATGGGCAGTAGTCAAATTCAAAGAAATCCCATTCAAGCCATTAGGAAAAAAACTATGACCAATTCACTGTTTGCACTATCTACATCTCAGAAACTGCACATCCAACTGGAATGAAACTCTGTACATCAAAAAATGTTCCCCACAATACCATGTATGCAACATTTCAAGCAAATCTGTTAAATGGTTGCAAAGTTATTAAAGTGCAAAATGTCGGGCTTAACATAGAAGCCCCAGTTCAAACAAAACTATAGTGGCACAACTACAGCACTATAATAATACAGGAACCATAGAAACATGGAATTTACCAGTAGATAAGGACCATTTGGCCCACTTAGTCTGCCCATTTTTCCCTGCCTATAGTATCATTGCAGATTCTACTTGATCTCTGGCCCATTTGCCCATCACCCCTTCCCTAAGATTCCCTTATGGCTCTCTCATGCATTCTTGAATCCCACCACTGTTTTTGCCCCCACCATCTCAACTGGAAGACTGTTACAGGAATCCACCACTCTTTCTGTGAAGAAGTACTTCCTCACATTTCTTTTGAATCTACTCTCTTCCAGCTCCTTAGTATGCCCCCTGATCCTTGAGCTCCTGTTTTTCTGAAAAATGCTTCCTTCCTTCCTTCCTGTACCTTATATACCCCCATGAGGTGTTTAAAGGTCTCTATCATAGCGATCATCCTCTCTTCCAGGGTGTACATATTTAGGTCATTAAGTGTCTTCTCACAGGACTTCTGATGCAGACCCTGCACCATTTTTGTTGCCATCCTCTGTGTCTGTCCTTCCATAGGTGAGGTCTTCAGAACTGGACACTGTGCTCTAGGTGGGATCTTACTAGTGAGCTATAGAGAGGCAATACAACCTCCCTTTTTCTGCTTGTGATACCGCTCCCTATGCACTAGCCCTCCCAACTTCCTTGTTGCATTGCCTAGTCACCTTTAGGTCATCCGATATGATTACCCCCCCCAGGTCTCTTTCCTGGCTGGTGATCATCAGTACCACTCCTCCCATTTTGTACTCTGCCTCTGGGTTTCTGTGCCTCAAGTACATTACTTTGCACTTTTTCATGTTGAAATCTAGCTGCCATACCCTTCACCACAACTCATGTTTTCTCAGGTCTTTTCTCATCTTTTTCATCCCCTGAGTGCAATTGCGGATTTTGATGTCATCTGCAAAGAGCAGACCTTCCCTTCCAGCTCCTCTGCAATGTCACTTATAAAGATATTGAAGGTGACAGGACCCAGCACTGATCCCTGAGGTACCCTGCTGGTGACCCTCCCTTACTCCATTTACCACCACTCTCTACCGCCTATCCCATAACCAATTTCTTACCGAGTTTACCACCTTTGGACCCACTCCTAAGTTATCCAGCTTGCATACTAGTCTCCTGTGTGGAATAGTGTCAAAAGCCTTACTGAACTCTAGATAGGTCATGACCACCACTCCACCCTGATCTAATTCCTTGGTCACCTACTGTAGTCAAAGAAATCTATCAAATTCATTTTACATGACCCCTCCCCATGAATCCATGCTACCTCAGGTTTTATAACTCATTGGATTCAAGATATTCCACAATCCGTTCCTTCAGCAGTGACTCCATTAACTTTCCCATGACCGATGATAGGCTGATTGACCTATAATTTCCAGCCTCTTCCCTGGTACCACTTTTGCTAAGTGGAACTACATCTGCCATCCTCCTGTCCCCCAGAACCTCTACTGTTTCTAATGAGATGCAAAATAGGACTGTCAGAGGTATAGCCAGTACCTCCTATGCTCCCTCAATATCCTCGGATGCACCCTCTCTGTCCCCATTGCTTTGTCCACTTTCAGATTAGCGAGTCCCATCAGGACACTCTCCTCTGAAAATTGATTACTGTTCCCTTCCCTCTCTCCAATGCTCCTGTTACATTTTAGTGGCCCTTCCCCATCTCCTCCCTTTGTGAACACTGAACAAAAGTGTTTGTTCAGGATGTCTGCCTTTTCCTAGTCCCCCTCTTCATAGTCCCCTTCCCTTTTTAACTGTATGACTCCACTTACATACCTAAGAAATGTCTTGTTCCCTTCATCACCTCCTGGGCTATTCTCTCTTCAGTTTACACCTTTTTGCTCCTTACTGCTTTCCTTCTTCTCTATGTATCCCTGATACATCTCTCTTTCCCCCCCCCCCAGGGACCCAAACCTGTCTATTTTAGAATATAAGACTGCAGTGAAACATGAGCTGCGTTTTAAATGTTTGTGCAATAGGTGAAGTTTGAATTGCATTACACATGATGTTTGGTTGTTTAAAACAAATGAAATAATTGTATGTATGTAAATGTATGAAATTCGTATTTGTAAGTTGTGTATTTGTCCTTTGTATTTATTTATTTTGTACTAAACAGGTATGCCTTGTAAATAGGGATTCTCGAACCCCTAATGGCATAATTTTCTGTATAAATAAAATTTTACTACTACTACTACTACTGTCCTCCTTCCTCTGTGTCTCCTTATACAAAATGCTTAAATACCTGCTCAGATTTGAACCACTAATCCTTTGCCTGCTAAGCATAGACTCATCCCGTGTGCCTCTGAACTGCTACAGAAAAAACTATGGACAAGAGTCACTCTATAGAAATAATCTCTCTCGCTCTCTCATTCTCTTTCTCTGTATTTAGCAAGGTAGAATGCCTTGCCACAGAAAACACTTTGGTGAATCAGGACAGAATTGAACCCTTAGATGGTAGCTCATTTGTAGTCCCAAACCTGACTGTGTCTTTCAGACTTTGCCATCCTTAAAGACCTTCCAGCTGCCCCCATGAAGTGTCATCCTATATGTCATTCTGATATCAAAGATTCAACATTTTTTGTGTCCTGACCTAGGTTGGAAATCCAGTCTGATCTGGACTTTTGACAATACATCTGTTTTTGGCCCAAGTCTTGATGCCAACAGCAATGTTTGGTTTAGCTAGCAGCTTCCCGAGATGAAAAGGCACTCTCTAAGCTCTCCCAGAAATCATGCAAGGGTCCTGTCATGATAATGAACAACAAAGACAGGAAATTTCCATCAGAGTCAGTGGATCTGCACCAATAAGAATTCTTGACTCTTTCCCAGGAATGTCAGCGTTGCCCCTTTAGCTGCTACATTCTAACTGATACGCATACAGAAGGAACCAAATGTAATAAAAAGGTACAGTGACAAGTATGCATAGCAAATTGTTACAGTGTTCAACACATCTACAGTAGAATTCAATCAATGACACTTCTGAAACTGGCAATAAGATGAGCTTTCAGCTATTGAGTTAGAGGAACCTAGTATATGAACAACTTTAATGAGGAGATGATACTGTCGGGAAATCCAAGTCAATTTATGAAGGAATTGCATAATTATGATAGAGGAACTGTGGCATTCTTTTGGGATGTCAATCATTTCTTGATTATCACAACAGAAAACAGTTGTATGAGAATGTAAACTGGACCCCCCAAATTGAAATTGTGTAAGAAAGTGTGTGTGCGAGAGAGAGAGAGAGAGAGAGAGCTCAATTTTGTGCAGTTTCTTCTAAACAAACAAGGATATTACTTCAGAAATATAAATCAGCTTGTCTGGAGGGAATCTTGCTTCCATGGAATTTAAATCTAGAGTGATACCAAAGAATTCAGTGTCAGTATTTGTACCTAAGGCTATTTTTATTTATTTATTTTTTTAGGAGAAAGAGGAACACTTAGTTCTTGGCAGTATGAAGGTAACCAGTGTCAGTTGCTCAGTAGGTAGCAAGCCCACCTCTGGGCTGGAAGATCAGAAAATTGTTAGTTCTAGACCTACACAAGGTATTTTGGGTAACACCCATAACTGACACTGTAGTGCACTCTGGGGGTGAGATTGGGAAGGGGGGTACTGTGTTGCTGAGGTGCTGTCCTTTGGATGAGATATTGAACTGAAGTCGTTTCAGCCTATCTCTGGACACTTACCAGGTAGAAGTCAAAAAGCCCGTGGCACTAATCAAAGAAGAGTAGGAGAGTAGGGGAATTGTTTATTGAAAGAAACAATCTTACTTACATTACACAAAGATTCTCAATATACACATTTATAAAAAGCAACTAACCAATGTGAAATAGCTTCCTGAAAATTTAACAGAATATTAACTTCAATAAATCTTATGTGTGTATGTGTGCAACTGCACACATGTTCCATATCACAATTAATCACTTTCTGTTGTACTGTGGAATTATATAAAACATCACAGCCCAGATGTTCAGAAAAGCATCAAAGGCTGGCACAAGTTCAGTGCAGTGCAAATCTGATGCACCATGGTGCAACAGAAGCCATATTCAGAAGTTGCACTGGCCACACTGCGCCAGTGCAACCTGGCTGAATATGGCATAGGGGTGCCATAATTCATGCGCAACTGTGTTTGTGCCATGGTGAAACCAGAGGTGCACCATGGCACAAATACAGTTGCACCATGGCACAGAAAGAGATGCCCCAGTGCAACCATGAGTGCAGAGCAGAAAAGCAACAGAGGGGGGCATGGCACAGAGAAGTGACCCTGGGAGAGAGCCAAGGAAGCACAGAGACAAGCCACAGGAGGCCACCACCAGCTAGGCACAGCAGGGTGCACGCAGGCACCCAGACCCGCACCCCAGAACACAAGAGTGGCACAGATAGGAGGCAACAGGAGGTGCCAATGGCCAACAGAGGGCCACCAAGTGGGTCCCCCCACAGGCTACAGGCGATGCGTCCCTACACACCCAGACCAAAGCAGGCCACACCCAGAACCATGCAGCCAAGCACACACATACACCACAAAGGCACACAGGCGGCCCACACAGTGTGCATGGAATGTACCAGGAGGCACATAGTGTGGCAGACCATATGGGACAGGCCACACATCACCAAGCAGGGGTCCCAGAACAGTGTGTGGCCAGTGCCCAACTGAAGACCATGTCCATATGCCATTGACATGCACACACCCACCACACACCCCTGACAGCTGCCCCATGGGCACCCAAAGACACAACCACTGACCAAGGGGAGGGACACCACCACAGTGGGACACACCACAGCACACAGCAGTGAACCACAGAAGCACAACATGTGCCCTGACACATGCACACCACATGGACAGGAACTGTGCCACTGCAACATGGCTCCTCACACTACCTGCAAAGCAGACACAGACACGGGCAGGTATATCAAAAGATAGATATATTAAAGAACTGAACTATGTACAAAACAAGGTATGGGAATGAGTAGGAAAGTGAGGGAAGGGGACAGGGAACAGGCACTGCACAGTGGGAAGGGGGACTGTAGCGGGAGGTACAGCTGGGGAAACAGGGGAATGCAGAGTCCTAACTACTGGTGGCCATGTCCTGCCATGTCTTGCCATCTTTACCACCTTCAGTTGGCAAGCAGCATCCTCCGCACCTGCAGCACTGCCTCCATGGTGGTCAAGGTGATTAAGATTAGCTACCGGAGCAGCCGGCAGTAAAGGGGCATCCTACTCCTCTGCTGGACACCTAGGACAAGGGACAGGACAGATGACCAGTGCAATGTCCAAAGGAACCATGCCCACCTGCAGCGTGCAATGGGCAGTGGGATCATACACCCCTGGAGGGCCCATACCAGCCACCCACAGGGGGGTGGGCCAATGCTGGCCAGCAACATGGCAAACCACGACAGTGCACAGCTGTGGTCCCCACTGCACAGTGACCACCCAACTGCACAATGGCAGTCACATGGCACAGTGCACTGGCAGCACCACAGCAACATCAGTGGCAGCTAGGCGCACACACACCCCACCAACAGCTGGCACACATGTCCAATGGATGCACCACAGTGGCAGGCACCATGCACAGTGCGACACACAGAGATGCCATGGCACATAGCACAGGTGGCCATGCTCGCACCCATGGCCCCGCCACCGCATGTACAGTGCGAAGGACCATGACAGTGCCTACCTGCCCTCTGTGGCTCCTCTGGTGCCGGAGCTGCTCCTGCACTGCCACCATGGCCCTACTGCAGCCTGCTGTCCTGCTGATGCCACCGCCACTGCTGCCGCTGTCCTCTGATTTTCATGCCCTGGGAATGGAACATTGACAGGTACACATTAGTAACCATCCACAGCAGCTGCCCACCACCCCCACCCCTTTGTAGAGGATGATCCCCTGCCTGACACATCCCACACAGCAGCATCACAACACAAGTGGTAGCTGGCAATGACACCTCATGATGCGCATGATGGCAATGTACCATTCTGCAGGGCATGCCAGATAGCCTAGCCAGCACCACAGTACATCACCAGGGCACACATGCAATATGGGCTTACTCACCTGACTGTGGCACAGCCCTATGCCTGACTCATGCCTACAGCCTCCTGAGGTGCTCTAGGTCCCTCCTCACCAGGTCTCCATAGCAGTGGCGACACTGCTCACCCATTCTGGCCACCCCTGTCCACTGCTGCAGAGTGGCAGCAATGGCCTGCCACACTGTGACCTGGGGCTGCTGCAGGGGTGCCTGTATGAAGAGTTGGGGTGTTTGGAACTGGATGCAGGTGACCAGGTTTACTAGTTCCACCTGCATTCAGTTTGCTGCCCTTGGTGCTCTTTGCTGTGCCATGCTGTGAGTAGTAGCTGATGAGCAAAATTGTGGTGGTAAGTGCACATGGCCATGGCATACACCAGATGCACGATCTAAGGGAACATGTGCTGTGTCCACCCATCGTGCAGTCTCAGAGATGTGCAGCATGGGCGTGGCTAGGTGGGGTCATGGGCGTGGGGGTCACCCAGGGGCAGAGATCATAGCAGGGTTCAGGGGTCGGCTGCCTCCACACAGTATGCATGTGCACAATAGCAGGCCTGGCACACCATGCGCGCCATGGCTCCCATCATGCAGTTGGCACACAGTGCATTACTGATGACATGATACCATTTGGCACATGTGCACTGCAGTTCTGCACACCGTGCCTGCATGCGCACTGCGTCGCAACTTGCTCCGAAGCAATCTCATTGCGCATGGAGCAAAATCATGATATTCAGATGCCATGTGCAAATGAGCTCATCAGCCAATTCGTGGCACACTGGGGGAATTAGCATGTCATTTCCATTGCTCCAAAGCTCATTTGCATACGATGCACTATATAAGCACCACAGAACAGCACAGGCCATGGACCGGGTATTGCATCCTTTGAGGTGGGTTGCGCATGCTGATGCAGCTCCCTGGGAGCAGATGGCACAGCAGGGTAGGACGCTACAGGGGGGATGCTGCCACTAACACACTGTGCTGTCTATGTCCACAAGAGGTGACATGTCCAGACGTGAGGAGAGTGAGGAGCATGAGGAGTGTGGGCCTGCTTGCAAGCACAGGCCCAATTTCACTAAGAATGAAACAGAGGCCCTGTTTGATGCCTACTTGGACAGGAAGCCACTGTTGTGCATTGCCATGGGCACACCACAGGCCAGGACTGGGGCCTGGGAGGAGGTGGCAGGCTATGTTAACCAGCATGGCATCCACCAGCAGTTGGCACAGGAGTGCCATAAAAGGTGGTCACAGACAGGAGGTGCATAAAGGAGAAGGTAGCAGCCATCCATTCCTCCTAGAAAGCCACAGGATGGGGTCTGCTGATGCACCACTGCTTACGGCACAGGAGGAGTTGGCGGCAGCCACCATGTGCTGAAGCATGATGGAGGGTGTGTCTGGAAGAGGATTCCAGATGGGTGGCAGCTCATCACTGCATGGTAAGTATGTCAGCCATGCACAGCTGGTGTCATGGAGGGTGCGTACATGGGCATGCTGGCATACGTGCTGCCGGCATGCATGTCCTGTGCATGCCATGTTGCCGGACACATGCAGTGGCAGTTTGGGGGGCACATGTGGACATTGCATCCCTGACACACGTATCTTCTCTTTCAGCACCAGCACACCTGCATGCAGAAGATGGGGTGCCGGCAGTGGCCGTGGATGCAGAACCAGCCTCAGAGGACCAGCCTTCCACCTCCACAGGCATCTGGAGGCCTGATAGGCTTCAGCACACCACCACAGTCCAGGCAGATGTCCTGGGCATGGGATCAGACAAGGCCCTGGATGTGTTCTTGTGGGATGCCAGTCTTGGTGTCCTCTGTATGGAGACACAGCTCGAGGCGGGTTCCGATGCCAATGACGACATCACCATCATCCTAGACAGCATAGGCAATGTTGTTGGGGAGATGCCCATGCCAGCCATCTACACAGGCAGCATGCCCAGTGCCATGTTGGTGGAGGAACAGCTGCCTGCCACCTCTGCGGGTGTGGCTGTGTGCACTGCCATGGCTGTGCCCGGTGGTGGTGGTGCAGTCACACAGGTGCTGGGCAGCATTCAGCAGCCAGATGGGTAATGGCAGCAGGCTGTGGGTGCCACAGGGCAGCTGAACACTGGGTCCACCACTGGGGCACCAGCTATGGACATTCCCCATGAGGACCCCACTGTGCAGCATTCAGCAGAGAGGGGGTCTGCGCAGGATCACTGATCACCACAGTAGGATCGGTGTCCCACCCAGGTTCCCCAGGATGCTAATCTGCTGGCTGTGGGCCTCTGTAGAGCAATAGGTGCTGCTTGCTGCTGGGGTGCAAGCACTGCACGTGGAGGTGTGCCAGTTGGCAGAGCAGTGCGAGAGGGTCACTGTGCAGCTCCTGGCAGGGATGCAGTGCATGCAGGAGGCCATGACCGCAACCCTGGATCACATTGCCAATGTGATCACCGATGGCTTTGTGATGCTGGCTGCCCCAGAGCGTGACCGGGCACTGCTGACCCCACACAGTGCAATATCCACCTCACAATCCCAGCATCAGGCTCCACCCACACATTCGATGCCAGGCTCTGATGTTGGCATCCCTGGCACTCCTGGGGCTGGCCTGTTTGGGTGCCTACGTACCCCCCATGGACCCGGTCACAGTCCCACGGTTCAACCCCTGGGGGGCTGTTGCAAACACCCCCCTGTGGCCAATGTGCAGCCTGTGGCTGCCGATCAGCCCCAGTGAAGCTGCCCCTGTGGCCACGGTGGCTGTGGTTCTGTGCAGTAGCCCTGATGTGCATGCCACCCTGACTGCAGTCTACAGCTGCTGCCCTGTGCACTCATAGGCAGCATATGTGCGTGCATACCACTGGTGTGGCACCTGTGTCATGCCACACACTGCCTGTGTGCATGCTTGCCTGACCACTGGACCCTGTGGCATGGCATGATGATGGTAATTCAGCACTGGTTGCACCTGTGCACCAGTGCAATGCATGTGATCCATGCCACATGCCGCCTGGCTGTGTGGGTGCGTGTGTGTGTTGCTGTGTGTGGATGTGTGTGGTTGTGTGCCACTGACTCCCCTACCCCTGCACCATGCCTCTGTGTGTGCATAACCATTGCCATGCATGCTCCTGCATGTGTGCTGTACCTGTGTGTGTGGCCCATGCATGAGTATCACACCACCTACCTGCATGCACCATAGTGCTCCTGTGCAATGGTGTCCCGGTGTTGGCATGCCTGCCATTGCAGCTGGGGATCCCTCTGCCAGGGGGGCGGGGGCTGTCCACCACCCTCTAGCCCATTGCCTCTGTCATCCCCACTACTGTCACCCTCATCAGCCTGGACGGCTATTCCATGGTCAATGGCCGTGTTGTGCAGTATGCAGCAGGCCAGGAATAGGCCACAGGCTTCCGAGGGGCTGTATTGTAGGGCACAGCCAGACCTGTCTAGGCACCTGAACCATGCCTTCAGCATGCCAAATACACACTCAATGATGTTGCACATGCTGGCGTGTGCCTCGTTGTAGCATTCCTCTGCTGGGGACAATGGGAGCCGGTAGGGGGTGAGCAGCCAGGGTCTCAGTGGATAGGCACTGTCTCCTGTGTGGATAATGATATGGTTAGCCCTTTTCCATCCTATGCTGTGCCCTTTGCCTGTCCCTGGCACCCACACCATAAAGCCCACCCTGCTCTCCTCCATCCCATGGCCTGCTCTGCTAGTCACCCCTTGCCTGTACCATACTCACCCACTAGGTGGCCCGTAGGGATGTCCCCATGTTTGAACCTGTGGCACAGTGCAGAGCTGTGTCAGGTGAATGTATCATGTGCACTCCCAGGGTGTGTGGTACAGACATTGGTGATGTACCACGTGGCACTTCACACCACCTGGCAGTTGACACTCGGGCTACCCTTCTTGTTAATGTATGCCACACCCTTGGGGCCAGGTGGCATGCAGATGGACACATGGGTGCAGTCAATGGCTCCAATCACACCAGGCATGTGTGCTACCCTGTGGAAGTCTGGCATGGTTGCTGTACGCTCCGCCTGTGGGCTGGGGAAATGGATGTATTCTGAAGCACGTGGCAGCAGAGCATTGAGGAACTGTGTGAGGAGGTGGGACGTGGTGGACTAGGTTATGCCTGGTGTGTCCTCTGTTGGTCTCTGGAAGGTGCCCGTGGCGAGTAGACACATGATGGCTGTCACCTTCGTCTCCACGGACATGGCGTGGCTCTGTCTGGTGGGTGCTTGCATTTCCTCACTGCACAGCTCAGAGAGCTGCCTCAGAATGGCCCTGTTCAAGTGGCACTGGCCCACTATCTCCATGTCACTGTAGTTCTCGAAGGTGATGCAGGCACGGTACCACCTGTGTCGGGCATATTGCCGATGGGCCCATCCTCGGCCACATTGCTGTTCCTTCTGCCCCTTACACTCCTCATTATGGCCGCCATCATGAAGGGTGCACTATCCATGGCCCTTGATGTCCAATATCCCCCTGGGAAGTTGGCTGCTGCAGGCTGTGGGCCACCTGATACACTGCCTGGCAGTGGGTCTGCCTGTCTCTCACACTCTCTGTGCCCCTGTCTCCCTCTCCACTGCCACTTCTGTCCCTTTCCCTCTGTGTCTACCTCAGTCTGTCTGTCTGTCTGTCTCTCATTTTGTCTCTCTCTGTCTGTCTGTCTTTCTTTCTTTTTCTCTCTCTCTGTCTCTCTCTCATTCCCTCTTGTCTGGCACAAGTGCTTTCTGTGTGCTTGCACCCTGTATTTATAGGAACAAGTCTGCTCGGCTCATCTCTGCTTTGCTCCGCACTTGTGCCATGGTTTCACAGTTGAATATCACACTGCACTGAATATTCATGGACATGCCCCCTGCACTTGTGCCTGCATTCATTATAGTTACACATTGGCACAATGAGATTTGCACTGTGCACTGGCTTCCACTGAATATCGCTCCTTGGTGCAAGTCCGCACTTGCACTGGCACAACTCAGTTGCGCTATGCGCAACTGCTTTGAATATCCAGGCCCGTATATTCTGCTACTGCCTGTTCTTTATTCCTATTTATTGAATTTCTATAGAAGTTTTCAACCCCTTCTCTATCATTTCTCTTATGTCTATTTTTGTAACCTCTTCTTGTTGAAATTTCAGCTGACAACATACCTGTCAAATGAAAAATATTAACAGAAGAGTAGGGGACTTTTTTATTTAAAATGAAAGCAAACTTACAAACACATATAATGAATACAGATAATCAAATATCATACAACATTAAAAATTGAAAGTTAATACATACAAAACCTAGAAAAACAGGGTCTGAATTAGGAAAATTAATTCAAACAATCACCAGTATGCAAAGTAAAGAACTGCAACCCCAAACCGTTGTCTTACTACTGCCCTCCCTCTGCTCTGTACTTTTATTGAAATATAATTTTGTAACACTGTCTCCACAACCTTTACACGATGGCTACAGCCTGAGTGTGTTCACATCCTTTGTGTAAGATAGGCAAATTGACTTTGAAATTAAGGCAAAAAGATCCATGAACAACACTACTTTTTTTTGGTAGAAAGAAAAGACACTGTGCTTGCCATACATAGTATTTCAGTATAACAATGATAACTTGATTGATTGACTGATTGATTGATTGATTGAGTTCTCATTGTTGCGCAGCTGACACTCAGCTTTACCTTTCATTTAGACCCAGTCAGGGGGATACAATGAGTGTGGTGCAGAAGGCCAACACGGAGATCAAGTATTGCACTGTGCACTGGCTCCCACTGAATATCGCTGAATATCAAGGGTCTGCACCGGAAGACATATGAAGAGAGACTTAAGGAGCTTAATATGTATAGCCTTGAGGAAATGAGGGAGAGGGGGGACATGATAGAAACTTTCAAGTACCTCAAGGGAATCAACAAAGTCCAAGATGGTACCATCTTTCAAAAAAAGAGGCGTGCAAGAACAAGAGGGCACAATTTGAAGATGGGGGGCGGCTCAGAGGTAATTTAGGAAGTATTTTTGCAGAGGGTTGTGGATGCATGGAGCGGCCTTCCGGAGGAGGTTGTGGAGTCAAAAACAGTGGTGGAATTCAAGCATGCATGGGACAGTCATAAGGCAATTCTAGGGGTTGGGGGTAGGAAGAAATAGGCTGCTTGTTAACTAGGATCTGCAGCTTATCCATTAGGTAGGGAAATGGGCAGACTGGGTGGGCCAAGCGGTCCTTTTCTGCCATCAAATTCTATGTTTCTATATTGCAGGGTTGGCCAACTTTGATGTGACTCATGAGTAGTTCACAGCCTCCACCGGCGCTTTTGATGTCAGTATGGCTTGTGAGTAGTTTGTCAATTACGCGTCAGAGTTTGGCTTTACTTACTAGGAAGGAAAACACTTTCAGCTATGGGAGACAGCATTACTATCCAGGGATTTATCAATTGATTGTAGATTTAGCATAGTGTCAGTGTAAGATTATTTATATGGAAAAAAACAACACAAATGCTGACAGGGTTGACCAACCCATAGCGCCAGCACTTTTGATGTCAGTACGGCTTGCGAGTAGCTTGTCAATTACACATCAGAGTTTGGCATATTCCTATACTCCCCAAACACAGAACTTGCTGCTCCACAGAACTTGCTAACTCCCTTCATGCCAAAATTAAACTCTGGCACCACTTTCAATAACAACATACCTCAATGGCTGGCCCAGTGGTGATGAGGGTTGAGGCACTGGATGCCACACCTCATGCCATGCCAGCAACCCAGGTTCAGGAATGAGCTCAGGCTGCCAGGGGTCGGCAGGTGTGGGGAAGGTGAAGAACTGGATTGAGCAGCCACAAGGTAGCTCTCCTCTCTGGGGAGGGATGTGGGGTTTCCCCAGCTCTTGGTTGCCACACGATGGAGACTAGGTGGCAGTGCCAAGCCACAAGGAAAACTTGGCAGTAGGCTGGGTGGATGGAAGGGGTCATCACCAGATCCATGGACTGCATGCTTGACTGTGATCTGGGTTCCCAGGGTAACAGGAAGAAAACTACAAAATACATGTCTCTGCCATTGCCAAGCAAGGTGGGAGGGACAACCAGGGAGCAAAAAGCTATATGAGAAAAAAACATACCTCAACTCTGCAGCATTTGCTAACCCTCCTAACTCTGATCAGGACCACTGATTCAAGCACCACTACTTGGTAACTCCACCTCAGTCCCCCACCAAAAAAAATCCCCAGCAGGACCAGATCATTTCTGCTTCCCACACAAAGCTCCAACAGAAGCTCTGGCAGGACAGTGTCCAGATCACTGCACCCCTTTCAATAACGACATACCTCCACTCTGCAGCATTTGCTAACCCTCCTCACCTCTGATCACCTCTGATCAGACAGTTGCTTCAAGGTGCTTTGAATGTTTGTCTGGCTTGATAGTAGTTTGTCAATTACATATCATTTATGCATCACAGTCTCTGCTGGAGCTTTTGATTTTCATCCGGTGGTGCCTTTGATGTTCGTCTGGTGGCTCTTTGATGTTTGCATGTTGTGGCTCACTTCTTCGTCAGAAATTTAAATATGGCTCATGAATAAGAAAAGGTTGGACGCCCCTCAAGTATTGGATGAGTGTGAGCTGGCTGAAACTCAATCCCAGCAAAACTGAGTTGCTTCTAATTGGCTCAGACCAACTTGTGTCTGCTGTGAAAGAAAATCTTGTCCTTCAAATTTATCATGGTGAATTACTACAGATCATGGAAGAGGTTCACAAACTGGGGTAATATTTGACAGTAAATTGGATTTGACATCCCATCTTACTGCTGTTGTTAAAAGTGGTTTCTACCACATGAAAAATTTAACCAAATTGCATTCCTTCCTTCACCATGGTGATCTGCGCACACTAGTTCAAGCTTTTGTTTCCTTGCGAATTAACAATTGCAATGCACTCTATCATGGCCTCGCAGCTACTCAGTTATACCATCTTCAGTTATTGCAAAACTCATCTGCCAGACTGCTTACTGGTGTTTCTAAATTTAATCATATTATTCCTGCTTTGAGGGAGTTGCACTGGCTCTTGATCAGATGGTGCTCTGAATTCAAAGTTCTTTGTTGGTGTATAAGGCCATAAATGGACTGAGCCCCCTTTATATTCATGAACTACTGACAACCCATCAGGAGGTTTACTGTGATACCAGAGTTCTTCACTCAGATACCCAAGGGCTTTTATCAGTTCCAGTATCTAGATTAAAGTCCGCTGGAGATCGAGCTTTTTCTTTAGCTTCACCAAGGCTTAGTAATGTTGTCCCGAAATCCATACATCCTGCCCCCTCAGTGGAAAGTTTTAAGTCTCAGTTAAATACATGGCTGTTTAAACAGGCCTTTTTAAGAGATTGCTAAGTTTTAGTAATATCATGGAATATTTTTATGTTTATTGTATAATTTGAGATCTTTTGCTGTAAAGATGTAGTTTCTGTCATTTAAATTTACTTACATTGTAATGCACTTTGAGCTCTGGAAAAACGCTATATAAATAAAGTTCCTATCCTATCCTATCCTATTCTATCCTAATGTAACCCTCCCCTATAAATGGGGGTTCCCAAAAGTCTTCATTGGATGTGCTTAAATGCCCACTGCCAGGTGGGTGTTCTGTGTCTTTACCGGAGTAAAAGTTCTTGCATGCCAGTGCCCTGTTCGCTTCCGTGCCTGTCTCTTTAAGATACATTATTTTTGTAGTGTATAATTAATCTGGGTAGGGGGCGAGTGTTTCCAGGCTCTAGTCCCACCCGAGCTGCAGTAATATGGCTCTGTTCTGCCATCACTAATGGTGCAGAGGGAGCAGAACAGGCAGATAACATCAAGAGGAAGGAGCTGCTGTTATAACTATACTACTCTACTGGGACTAAAGAACCAGAACTCTACTACTGGGACCTTCAATTTAGGGTAAAAACAAAACCAAACCACAAAAAGAGTTAGTGTGTTGGTCTGAGTTGGCTGAAGTGAATTGTTATCTGTGCAGTTATCTAGGTGTTTGTCTCAGGTGACTGAAGGGAACTGTTATCTGTGCAATTAATTAAGCTGTAAAGTAGGGGAAGCGGCTTAGCTATAATAATAATAATTATTTTATTCATCAGGCTCCTTTCAATTGCCAAGGCATTGTACATAAATAACAGATTAAAACAATAAAAATCATCGAAAGAAATTCAGCTGGATCAGAACAATTAATTCAATCAATATTCTAAAAATGCAGTTTCCCACAAAAAAGTCTTCAAACCTCTCTTGAAGTCCTCCACAGAAGTGTACTCCCACAACTGATGGGGTAGAGAGTTCCAAAGGTTGAGGTCCACATACGCAGAAGCCCGAGTGCCCGAAGATTTCAAATTCACCCTTGGAACCTCTAGCAACCCCTCGTCGGCCAAGATAAGTGATCGATTTGGGTGATAAGGAACCAGAAGTTCTTTCAGATAGACTGGGCACAGATCATGTAGGGCTTTGAAAGTCAGCAAACTGACTTTAAAGGTGATCTGCCACTGAATTGGCAGCCAGTGCAGTTCACACAGCACTGGAGTAATGCGGCAGGATCTACTAGAACCTGTCAAAAGCCAGGTTGAAGCGTTCTGCACTAGCTGCAGAAAATGGATTTCAACCCCAGAAAGCCCTAGATAAAGGGAGTTGCAATAATCCAAGTATGAGGACACAAAGGCATGGACTAACGTTGGCAGGTTGGCAGACGGAACAAGATGCCAAATCCTGGTGATGTTCCTAAGATGATAAAAGGAAGTCTTGATGACTGCTGATACCTATGAATGCAGTGTCAGCTCATCGTCAAAAACTACCCCCAGGTTCTGCACCCATTCAGAGGTCAGGAGAGAAACACCTCCAAGAAAAATTCCAGAAGACGCACCATCACTCGACCCCCCCTATCTGTCGACTCGGGTCCACAACCAGTCTTATCAGAGTTCAACCTCAGCCAGCTAGAATTCATCCACTCCTGGATTTCTTTTAGACAGCTATTAAAGGCCGAGACAGCTCCCTTCTGGTTGGGGGCAAAAGAAAGGTAGAGCTGGGTATCATCTGCATAACAGTGAAACCTCAGCCCATACCTCCTTACAATGTCTCTGATGGGTAGTATATACACCGCAGATAACATGGGAGATAGTACTGAACCCTGAGGCACCCCAAACAACAAAGCCTTTGAATCCGAGGAAAAAATCCTGGACACAACTCTTTGTGATCTCCCAGTGAGGAATGATATGAACCATCTTAAGATGGTTCCAGATATTCCACAAAACAGCCTCAGGCATTCTATCAACACATGTGATCGACATCTGCAGAAGGAAGCCAGGTTAAAGCCAAATTTAAAAACTGCCCTAGACAGCTTCTGCCAGAGAACAGGCAGAGAACACCAAGAGGAAGGAGCTGCTGTTATAACTATACTTCTCTACTGGTACTATATTGCTCTCCTTCCTTCCCCTCCACTCTAAGCCAGTTCTACTTTTATAGGCACAGAATTTGACTGACAACAGGAACTTCCTGTTTGGGAGCAGGAAGTGAGTGATCAAAGCACCACAAAGGACTCACCATCCTAGCTGCTAGAGGTCTGACTTTGAGAAAGTAAGGAGACTACTGAGAAATATAGGAACTTCTTGTCTCAGAACAGGAAGGTCGGGAGCTTAAAGGGCACAAAGGCAGTAAGTAAGTAGGGAGAAAAAATAAATAAATAAAAATAAAAAAATAAACAGAGGAAAGAGTAAGTATTCCAAACAACAGTTAAGGTGCCAGAAGTAAGACATGATGGGAGTGGTGCAGTGCAGTGGCTGTGGAACAGAGTCTTCCGGGAGACGTTCTGGAGGATGCGGTGTTGTCCCATCTGCAGGCACCTCTCTGCGCTGAGGGAGGAGGTTGCTCATCTCCAGGCTGAGTTGACCAGGATTTGGGGGACCTCCTCTCCCACATAGAGACCACCAGGCCACTGCCATTGCCTCAGAGGTTGCCAAGAAAGAGGAGTGTCTGGACCACAGTGGACTCAGGGAGGGTGAGAGTGGTGGAAGAGAGGCACATTCCTCCAGTTGTACCTCTCCACAATTCATATGCTGTTCTGGCAAAGTGTGGTTCATCTATGGAGGCACCCACAGTCGAGACCAAGGAGAATGCTGGGAACCTCCACAAAGGAGGGTGGCATGGGACCCCACAGGGGAAGGAAACAAGTCCTGGTGGGGGACTCCATTGTTAGGAAGTGAGAACTTGGGGAGGAAGGGGAGAGGGAGGTAAGGTGCCTGCCTGGCACCATGGCTTGGATGGACAGGGAGCTAATCCTCAGGATTGCTGGAGCAGCTACAAGGGGGAGGGAACTGGATGTAATTGTCTACTTAGGGACAAATGACCTGGCAGAGAAAGGGATAAGAGCAGTGCAGGAAGAGTTTGTGGAGTTGGGGAGGGGCCTTAGACAAGTAGCATGCACGGTAACCTTCTCGGAGGTCCTGCCTGTCCATGGCATGGGTGAGGCTAGGGTGCTCCACACCATGGGATTCAATCAGTGGTTGAAAAACTGGTGCAGAGCTCAGGGATTTGGCTTCATTGTGGACTGGGGGTCCACCTGAAGTGATACAGGCCTATACTGGTATGATGGTCTGCATCTCTCCAGGAGGGGAACCAGGATTATAGGTGACAGGTTTAAATGCTTCATTGGCAAGCATTTAAATTAGCCAAGGGGAAGGCACTGGAAAGGAGCAGGGAAATCCTAGTCCACCCAAAAAATCAGGGTAGTAAGTGAGGTAAACACCAAGATAGAGATGTCAATAGGGAGAAGGGCAGGGGTAAATGGAGAAAATAACAAAGGCAATAAGGACAGGGATGGGGCAAAAAGGGGTAAAGCCGTCAAGATATGGAGGACAATGAGTACCAATGCCCATAGTATGGGTAACAAGCTCCCTGAACAGGTGGCCTTGATGGAAGAGGGATGCCGGATATCGTAGCAGTCACAGAAACATGGTACACAGAGAACCATGACTGGCATGTTAACATACCAGAGTACACAACCTATAGGAGAGACAGGGAGAGGAGAAGAGGGGGATGAGTAGCTCTCTATGTAAGGGAAGGAATAAAAGCAATGGAATGAAAGAGTAAACAGGGAGGAGAAGAGGCACTGTGGGTCACCTTAGAGACTAGAAATGGCACCACAATCCACACAGGGGTTGTATACAGGCCCCATCTCAGGGGAAGGGAATGGACAAGGATATGATAGAAGACATCCCTAGGATGGTAGAGAAAAGGGAAATACTGTTGATGGGGGACCTGAATATGTCAGATGTTAACTGGAGCACCTTTGCTGCAGCCACGTCCAAGAGCAGGGCCATTCTCGATGCTCTACAGGTGGCATGCCTCAAACAGCTAGTTTTGGAACCCACTCAGAAGGGAGCAATCTTAGACCTCATACTCTCAAATGGGGACAGTGAGAAGATCTCAGATTTAGAAGTGGGTAGCCATCTGAGAACAAGTGACCACCAAACAGTGTGGTTCATGATAAACTCAGCTACAGAGTCAAGCCATACAAAAGTGAGGGTACTGGACTTCAGGAGGGCTAACTTTGGCAAGATGGGAGAGTGCCTTAGAAAAGCACTAGCAAACAGGCTAGAAGGAGGGGTGGAGTAACAATGGGGAAACATCAAAACTGCCATCACAGAGGCAACAAGCCTTTGTGTGAAGCAAATAAATCAAAACTAAAGAAAAAGAAACAACGGTTCTCAATAGAGGTGGCAGGGAAGTTTAGGGAGAAAAAGATAGTATTTAGGAAGTATAAGGAAACACAGAAGGAGCAGGACAGAGAACTGTACCAGTTAAGGCAGAAGGAAGCAGGGAGGGAAGTCAGAATAGCAAAGGGCCAAACTGAGGAAAAGATAGCCAACTCGGTTAAGAAGGGGAATAAAACCTTTTATAGGTACATCAGGGAGTGTAGAAGAGGTAGGCAGACAGAACAAACTCAGCCTTTCTACCAGTTTCCTGCATGACTACGCAGGAGCAGCAGCTCGAATGTCTCAAGCTGCTCACTCTCTCCACTCCAAACTCAGACTGACTCTCTGCTGCAGGCAGCACTGGGACTTTCTTCTGATCCAAAATGGGTTTGGTTGGTTGATTTATCTGTCTGTCAAAGCTAGGGCTCCCCTTCCAGGTCCATTTAGGTGCCAGAGTGAAAAAACTACAATTCCTACAGAAATTAACTCCCACAAGACCCCTGGGGACAGTCTCCATTTTAAGGTCTCCAAAAAGGTACTAATTGGTGCAATACAGAAATGTTCATGCTGCAAAGAAAGGCAAGTCAGACAAACTACAATGCCATTGTTGTTAGAGCAGCTAATTAGCTAACAATTACTAGTTCTAACAGAAACATAGAAAGATAGAAACATAGACTTTGACGGCAGATAAGGGCTGCTTGGCCCACCTAGTCTGCCCATTTCCCTACCTACAGGATAAGCTGCAGATCCTATTTAACTAACAGCCTATTTCTTCCTACACCCCCACAAAAATTGCCTTATGTCTGTCCCATGCATTCTTGAATTCTCCCACACTTTTAGATCCAGAACCTCCTCAGGAAGGCTGTTCCATGTGTCCACCACCCTCTCTGTGAAAACATACTTCCTTACATTGCCCCTGAGCCATCCCCCCTCTATCTTCAAATTGTATCCCCTTGTTCTTGCACATCTCTTTTTCTGAAAGATGCTACCCTCTTGGACTTTGTTGATTCCACTGAGGTACTTAAAAGTTTCTATTATGACACCCCTCTCCCTCCTTTCATCAAGAGTATACATATTAAGCTACTTTAGCCTCTCCTCATATGGCTTCTCTTACAGACCCTGCACCATTTTAGTTGCTCTCCTCTGGAGTGCCTCCATCCTGTCTATCTCCTTGTGGAGATGGGGTTTCCAGAACCGGACACAGTACTCCAGATGAGGTCTCACCAACTGTCTGTACAGAGGGATAACAACTTCCTGTTTACTGCTGGTGGTGCCTCTCCCTATACATCCCAGTATCACCCAGCACTCCATACTGCCTTCTCACATTGCTTGCCAACCTTAATGTCATCTGATGTGATTACCCCCAGGTCCCCTTCCATTTTTGTTGTTGTTACTACCTCCCCCCATTGTGTAATCTTTCCCTGGGTTTTGGTTTCCCAGGTGCATTACTTTGCACTTCTTTGCATTGAATCCTAGCTGCCATACTTCTGACCATTCATCCAACCTTGCCAAGTCCCTTCTCACCCTTTTCACACCTCCTTGTGTATCAACTCTGTTGCAGATCTCTGTATCATCTGCAAAGAGGCATACTTTTCCTTCCTGTCCCTCTGCAATGTCACTTATAAAGACATTAAAAAGGACTGGACCCAGTACTGAACTCTGCAGTACCCCACTAGTAACCCCTCTTTCTTCAGAGTGGACTCCATTTACAATTACCTTCTGTGTCCTGTTGTTAAGCCATGATGATTCGAGTGGGCCCTGCTGCTCCTGGCAAACCAGCAAGTCATCCTAAAGTCTCCATTTTGTCCATCCTGTGTCCTGTACTGAGTAGCATGAGTAAACACCCGGGTAGTTCCCTGCAACAACAGCTCAATCAAAGCGTGTCATCTGATTTAGTTGTTTTGTCTAATTATCACAAACTGAGCATCCTTGCTCTGGATTACAAATTGTGTGTGGTTGTGCATGCTTCTTCTTTCCATCACAGGGCCCCAACTAGCTACAATGCCGGCCTACCCCAGTCAACAAGTTAGGCTAGCCCCCCTTTGCTCCAACTGTGTCAGTGGCTCAGTAGGTAGCACACTCGCCTCTGAGGCCGGGAGATCAGAGGGCTGTGGGTTCAGTTCCCACATCTGGCACTTGGGTTAATATCCCAGTACTGACACTATAGTGCAGCATGAGAGGGGTGCTGCACTTCTGAGGTGCCGTCTTTCAGATGAGAGCGTTAAACCGAGGTCCCATCTGCCTGGATTGGTGGTAGTTCAGGTGGATGTTAAAGATCCCATGGCACTTATCGAAAAGAGTAGGGGAATTTCCCCGGTGTCCTGGCCAAATTTCCCTCATTCACTAAAAATACCACCAACAGCTTAATCTGGTTCAAGGTCAGTTGGCATTCATCTGTATCTCCCTCCCCCGGGTCGTGCCTGAAAATAGGCAGGATTTGTCTAGTGCACTTACCCGGTCAACAAAAGCTAAATAAATAAATAAAAACTGGGTACCCAGACTGTGTGACTGTGCAGGGACTCTTAAATTCATGCATGATTGCCTGATTGAATCAGTTACAGAACTAATCAGTCAAATTATGCCCCTCCCTTGTTCATTACCCCTAAATAAATCAGATCCAATTCTTTTTGCATTTAAACTGACTGTGGTTCCATTTTTACCAAAAGTGATGTACTGTTGTTACCTGCTGTGTCTAACCTTATTTTACAGGGGATCTCCAGGGTTGGACTGGTGGAACCAGCCCTGGTGGTAAGTGCAAACAGAGTGGAGATCTGTATGCTGATTAGGGGCTATTGTACCCGTGTATGCTGTTCATTGTTTAGGCCACTAGAAGGGAAAGAGGGGGATCACAGTGTCCTGAGGAGCTGTACCCAGGTCAGCTATGCTACCACTAACCCTGTCCTCTTGGTGGAGGCACCCGTTTTTAGTACCCAGGCCCCTTCACCTGTAACTAGTCATGGAGGCTGGAGTAATAGCCTTTGGGATAGCACCACCTAGGGGTTACATCTTGGAGGCTACCGTTGGGATTAGTGCCCCCCCCCAGTGACCAAATCAAGAATTATTGTTAAAGATTAATGACTACCCCAGTAGAAATGGCTGTACACCAGTTGGTGGGGTGGTGTATGGGGCAGTAGATTGACCTCCACAATGCCATGCTAATACTGGATATACCTATAGGCACTAGTAAGGACACTGTTGAAGGAGCACTTTCCAAAGTTGAATGTTTGAAAAAAGCTGCAGTGGTAGGTTGACAGACTGATTTAACTGCCCAAACTCTTATGTCCTTTGTGGAGTGTAGTGACCCCTGGACAGTTCAAAGGTGCCCCAGACTATCGTTTCAGAGGGATTCCCAGCTACTTGGAGGGTGATAACTAAAGATAGTAAGGATCCCTTGGAGGATGAGCCCCTACCGTTATCTGAGTCTTTTGAGGAGAAGTTAGCCAAGTTGTTACTTGAGGAGGGTAAAACAATGGAGGATTAAAAAAAATTCTTCTTGCCATCTGGCAATGTCCCTTTCCCGCTGTCCACACCATCCCCAGCACCTGTTCTTTCACCAGCTTCTGTACATGCCTGTGTGCCAGCAGGTAGTCACAACCCTTACTGCAAGTGCAAGGTATTGTCTGGCATCCTCCCTATTCCTAATTGGGAAGTTGATCTGGAGACCTGGATAGACTCTGCTACCCTTGTGGTACAAGACTGGCAATGCTCAGAGACTGAAAAAAGGGCCTACCTGGCGGAAAGCCTCCAGGGGCCCGCCCTAAGTGCTTTTTGCTCCCTGAGGTCCTCTGACCCTGATGCCAAAGCCCAAGAGTACTTAGTCACTCTTGAAAATACGTTTGGGGGCACCACTAGTGTTGAGGCATTGAAATGGAAAATTAAAGATGCTAAAAAAAAACAGCCTGGGGAGTTGTTATTTGTCTACATGGATCGATTACAGGGAATCCTACAAACCATTTTTCGGAAAGGAGGCTGGGCCTCTAGTGAGGTGGACCAGGTAAGACTGGATCATATACTCCTCTCGGCCCGGCATTCCAGCTGGGTGTTGCTCGGATTGCAACTACACCAAAGGAAATCTGGTCCACTGCCCTTCCCTATGTTGATGAAGGAGGCATGGGAAGTTGAGGAGGAGGAAGACTCTCAGGAACCCTGTGCAATCGTAATTGCCACAACCCCTGCTCCAGGCACGGGGTCAATCGCTTATGGCCTGGAATTCCAGAAATCACATGACAGAATCCGAGAACCAAATGCTGGTGCCAGTTCTGGGAAGCCCAGCAAGAAAGGGACTGCTAAGGATGCTCCACCATGGGACAAACTGCTAAGGGAGTTTGGAGAAACAAAAGCCAGTCTCTTTATGAAGAATGATCTTGTGGGTACAGACCCCGATTCTTATCAGAGTGCATCTGCTATGGGGGTGGCGGTGCACACCCAGGCATCTCCTGTGGACAGCAGCTCAAAAATTGATGAATTGACTATGGAAGTGAGAGAATTACTGAGACATCTCCCAGTGCTCGCCACACCGCAGACAGAGGTGGAACCAAGATTTTCAGTTGGTGGTACCCCCGCCTCAGCTCCCAATGTGATGTTTTGGCCACGTCAGGCCCTGGAAAGCATATATTGTCATAACTGTGGGAAGGACAGGCATATGAAGAAAGAATGACGGTCCCCAAAAGACCTAGATAAAGTTGTATACAGACTTGAAGAGGAGCTCCAGAAAGTGAGACCATGGCTGAGGGGTGCCGGCAATGACCGCAGTGAAGGCTCAAGAAATACTAACCCAAACTTGTTTGTGGCTAAATCATCTGTACAGGTCCCTGCTGCCACCCTTCCAGACTGGTCCAAATTGGTGGGCCCTTCGATGGAGACTACTGTGACTTTCAATGGTGTCCATGCTCGGGCTGTGCTCGACAGTGGGTCTCAAGTGACCACTGTATTCCAGAACTGGTATGACAAACACTTATCTGATGTGCCATTACAATCTCTAGAAGGCCTACATGTGTGTGACCTAAGTGACAAGTCTTATCCCTACCTAGGATATGTCTGGCTCTGGCTGTCTTTTCCTGTGGCTGTAACTGGTGTAGATGAACAAGTAGAGATGCTGGCCCAAGTGTGCCCTCCTACAGGGATGTATGATGGGGTCCCCCAACTCACTGGAACCAACGCCCACATGTTTGGGAGGTTAGCGCAGTTGTCCCAAAAGAAACAAGACCGACAGACTAGTCAGGCAATGAGAATTCCAGCTCTGATCAAGAAAGCTGATGACCGGGAGAGGCAGTCTGTGGCAGAAGACCAGGATGAGCCCGTTGGAATTGTCTGGAAGAAGGACCCTGATTCCTTGATATTGCCACCCAATACTCAGTATACTGTTCATGGAGAAGTCCGTCTTAGAAGAGACATGGAAAACAAAATATTAATGTTGGATGTACCAGGTGAGGGAAGGTTGCCAGAGGGGCTATTGGTTAAGTCCAGTATCCTACCTGCCTGTGCTCATGCCTATGCATGATGAGTGATGGTCCAGATTTGAAATGTGTCACATCGAGAAATCTGAGTGAACAGAGGGTGTACACTAGCTACAGTACACTGAGCAGACACTGTACTATTGCCCAGCAACAAATATTCTGGCAAGAAGGAGGAGGTGACCCCAGACCTACTTGTCTTTGGTAATTCCCCCCTTGTTTGCTGAATGGAAGACTCAGATCAGTATGAATCTTGCCCAGAGAGACCAAGTGTTTTTGCTAAAAGAATGGGATGTGGGGTGCGCCCATGGTGCTGAGCATAAAATTTGCCTGCACGATGACATCATTTCCAAGAGTGGTCCCGCCGCCTTGCTCCAGCTGATATAGACGATGTTCAGCAGAACCTACAGAAGCTCACTACTGGAATTATTCAAGAGTCAAGAAGCCCCTACGCATCTCCCATTGTAGTTGTGCACAAGAAAAATGGGTCCGTGAGGATTTTGTGTGGATTATCGGACCCTTAACCGATGGACTGTCCCAGATCAATACACCATGCCCCATGTACAGGATGCCATAGACTGCCTGAATGGGAGTCAGTGGTTCTCGGTACTTGATCTCTGCAGTGGATATTATCAAATCCCAATGGCCCTGGAGGACCGTGAGAAAACAGCCTTTATCTGTCCTTTGGGGTTCTATGAAGTTCTGAGGATGCCACAGGGGATTTCGGGTGCCTCTGCTACCTTCCAGAGGTTGATGGAATGTGCAGTAGAAGACATGAATCTAAAAGAGCATTTAGTGGACTTGGATGATGTCATTGTTTTCGGTCGCACACTAGAAGAACATGAGGCCAGACTGTTCATAGTCCTCGATAGCTTGGAAGGATTCGGCCTCAAGCTATCCATAGACAAGTGCCAGTTCTTTCAAGCATCTGTAAAACATGTGGGACATATAGTGTCAGCTGAGGGGATACAGACAGACCCCAGTAAAGTAGAGGCCCTGACCACCTGACCCCAGCCCACCAACCTGAAAGAGCTACAGTGTTTTTCTGGGGTTTTGCAGCTACTATCGCTGATTCATTATGAACTATTCGAAGGTAATCCATCTGCTCCTTAATCTTACCCAAGGCTATCTTCCCACCAACTGCAGATACAATAAGGGGTCCCTCAAAGAAAAAGACAAGGTGTATTTTCGAACAGGTGAACCTTTTGGAACCTGTTGGACCCCCGAGTGTGAGGCGGCATTCTTCGAAGTCATCTATCAGCTTACCCATGCCCCAGTCCTTGCATGTGCTGATCCCAACAAACCATACATCCTGCACATGGATGCCAGTCTGAAAGAGCTTGGGGCTGGGCTATATCAAGAATATGAGGATGGCGTGAGAACTGTGGCCTTCGTCAGTTGCAACTTGACACCCTCTGAACGGAATTATCCTGTGCACAAGCTGGAGTTGCTCGCTCTAAAGTGGGCCATAGTCTATCAGTTCCATGAGTACCTCTATGGGGCCAAGATATTAGTAAAGACTGATAACAGTCCTCTAATGTATGTACAGACTTCAGCCAAGTTGGACGCCACTGGGCACCAGTGGTTTTCTGCCTTGTCAACTTACGATTATGCGGTTGAATACCAGCCTGGACTAAACCATATTGAAGCTGATGCCCTTTCACGGAGGCCAAGTTCCAAAGACAATTGGGTGAGGCTGTCTAAACCTTCTGTTAAAGCAATGCACCAAAAGTTTGGCAAAGATTAGTAATTGTCTGCAGACACCGTGGACTGCCTGGTGGATTGTTTGGGGCCCTCAATACTTGCATACCTGCTGCTTTATTATCATTTTTCTGCATTAGATATTAGTACTTTGCCCCCAATTTGATAGTGACAGCATTCAGTGGGCTCAATCCCACAACCCCATAATTCAGCCCACACTTGATGCCCTGCATGCAGGGAAAGATGTGTCTATATCGCTTTCTACTGACTTATGAACTGCATTGTTATTCAAAGAAGGCCCAAGACTAAAGTTACGAGATCAGTTGTTATATAGAGAGACAGTAGATTGTCAAGGTCACGTGGACAAGCAGCAGTTGATCCTACCCACAGCCTTCAAACAGCTGGTACTTAGGTACCTCCATAACCACATGGGACACCTCAGTATTGACTGGACTCTCGACTTAGTATGATCCCGATTCTATTAGCTGAAAATGGAGGCAGATGTTGAGAATCAAGTCAAAACTTGCAATCGCTGCCTCCAGAGGAAAGCTTTGCCCCAGAAAGCTGCCCCAGTTGTTATCATCACTACCAGTGCCTCCATGGAACTGGTTTGTATAGACTTTCTGTGTCTGGAGCCCAATCAAAAGAACACTGGCAATGTACTGGTAGTAACCGATCACTTTACCCAATACACACAAACTTTCCCAACCAAGGATCAAAACGCCTCTACGGTGGCCAAGGTGCTAGTAGAAAAGTTGTTTGTCCACTATGGTGCACCCCAAAGTATCCATTCTGACCAAGGAAGAGACTTTGAAAGTAAAATAATCAAATAAATGCTTTCTGTATGGGGGGTGCAAAAGTCCAGAACCACTTCCTATCACCCTCAAGTGGACCCCCAGCCAGGACACTTTAACAGAACCCTTCCGGACATGTTGAGTACTCTCCATCCTAAAGACAAGTCTAAGTGGAGTCAGCAGATTAGCACCTTGGTACACGCTTACAATTGCACCGAAAGTGATGCTACCGGATTCTCTTCCTATCATCTCATGTTCTGGAGGGAAGCCTGGCTGCTCATAGATGTTTGCTTTGGGGTCTTTCCAGATGGGGTCTGAGCTGAGAACTATTTACAATATGTAAAGGAACTGAAAGCTCAATTGAACCATGCATATCAACTGGCTCAAACAATGGCACCAAGAGAAACCTTGCCAACAAAGAGAGGCACAACAAGAAAATGAAGGCTCAAGAGCTACTGCCCGGAGACCATGTATTGTTGCGCAATTTGGGACTGCATGGAAAGCATAAAATTGCTGACAGGTGGCATCACCTTCCACAGATAGTGATTGGTAAACTGGATGAACTGCCTGTGTACAAAGTGAGCCCTGAGAACTACTCTAAAGCTGTCAAGACCATGCACCGCATTCACCTACTGCACATCGGTCAAGTGATCATTGATGCTGAACCAACACCCGATACTTCTCCCGAGCTGGTGACTCATGCTGCTGTCAAAAAGAGACAATGTCAATCTGCCCCTGTTGTTCCAGACCTAAGGCCTCCCCCCTCGGCAGGCCCTGAATGATGATGACTGTCAGTCCATTTGAATGTGACATTTCCTACTATCCTTCTTATGAACTGAGCCAGTTGTTTTGAGACAATCCTCTGCAGAATCATGGGGATGAAGTTGGGCCTTCAGAGCTGCCTATCCCCTCAGCTTCTTCCCTGGAACCAATGTCCCCTGAAAGTGCGGTGCAGAGTATTATGTCTAAAATAGCCGATTCCTTGTGTCTAGTTGTCTGTTTGAATTACCTAAGGAGGAATCTGCTGTGGACATCCCCCTGGTGACACACCAGAACCTGTAGAACAATATGACAATGTTGACAGCACCCCTTTAGTGCCACAAAATTCAATGATCCAAGAGTTCCTTCAGGCTGAGCAACCTGGGCCTTCTTCCAGAGAAAATAATAAGCAAAGTAATGTGGAAGCAGAATCTGCCATGCAAGGAGCCGAATAATGTTCTGCTACTGGAGACTTCACCCAGTGCAGAGGTACCCCTTTCTACTGAAGAAGAGACTGATGCAAAAGCTGGTACTCCAGAGACTGTACCCATTTTCCCAAGGAAGTCTGAAAGAGTGGTTAAACCTGTAATACGTCTGAGCTATGACTGCCCTGGAAGACCAGTAGATCTTCCCTTAAATGTTGTCCACAAGAGTATCTATATTTCAAACAGCTCACTACCCAATCTGAGCCTTTCTGCTACTTCCAAGTTGATTGTACATCCTTCAGGACATGGTGCCCCTGCCCCATCTATCCCCAAGTTAGCTGATAGGGATGGGACCCCATCTATGTTGTTTAGAATGCAAGAAACTATAACATGAATGAGTACAGTAATATTATTGTGTGAATCATAGTGAAATCATTACTGAATGTATGAAAAATGCATAACTGTTGCCATAATATATATAATCATATGTACTATCTATTTTGGATACGTATAGTAATGGTAATGAAGCATATATTTTGTATAAGTATAATGTCTTCAAATAACGTTGTTGTGAGCATAGACATGGTGTGGACACCAAGTTCTTTCCAGGCAAGGAAGGGTGTAACCTCCATATAAATGGGGGTTCCCAAAAGTCTTCCTTGGGTGTGCTTAAATGCCCACTGCCAGACTGGCATTCTGTGTCTTTACAGGTGTAAAAGTGCTTGCATGCGAGTGCCATGTTGGCCTCTGTGCCTGTCTCTTTAAGAGACATTATTTTTGTAGTGTATAATTAATCTGGGTAGGGGCCGAGTGTTTCCAGGATTGAGTCCCACCCAAGCTGCAGTAATATTGCTCTGTTCTGCCATCACTAATGGTGCAGAGGGAGCTCTGTTAGAACTGATAATTGTTTACTGATTAGCAGCTCTAATAACAATGGTATTATAGTTTGTCTAACATGCTTTTCTTTCCAGCATGGACATTTCTGTATTGCACAAATCAGTACCTTTTTGGGGACCTTAAAATGGAGTCTGTCCCCAGGGGTCTTGCAGGAGTGAATTTCTGTAGGAATTGTAGTTTTCCACTTTGGTGCCTAAATGGACCTAGTGGGAGAGCCCTTGCTTTGACAGACAGACGAATCAACCAACCGCACCCTTTTTGGATCAGAAGGAAGTCTCAGTGCTGCCTGCAGCAAAGAGTCAATCTGAGACTGGAGTGGAGAGAGTGAACAACTTGAGACATTCGAGCTGCTGCTCCTGCATAGTCATGTGGGAAACTTGTGGAAAGGCTGAGTTTGGCCTGTCTGCCTACCTGTCCCTAGAGAGGGATCCTTAAAGAGTGCTTAAATAAGCAGACTGTATCCAAACCAATTGTGACAAAAGCTGCCAAATTGTGACTGTACCTTTGCATGAAGAAGACCAAAGATTTGCTCCACATGATCAGCCTGTCAGGACATCTGAATCACCACAGAGATCACGGTTTTGCTCAGAAAAGTTAAGATTGCAACCGGACTGTCATCCAAACTGTGGTATTGCTTTTTTTTTTTTACTATAAGTGTGCTGAATGCTGTTAGTGGGTCTTGATTTTGTTATCCAATGCTTAATTGTGTCACGCTTGATGGAAGCTGCATCCAGCATTTACTGGACTGAATCCAAACTGTTCACCCAGCCTGGGCACTGCCAATTTGGCCCAGCCAGCTACTCCCAACACAGAGAAAACCATAGATGAGAGACCTACCTGGGAATCAGTCCCCTGTTCAACACCTCAAACAGGAATGACACCTCCGTGATTCATGTGGGTCCTGCTTCTACTGGCAAACCAGCAAGTCATCCTAAAGTCTCCATTTCATCCATCCTGTGTCCTGTACTGGATAGCGTGAGTAAACACCAGGGTAGCTCCCTGCAACAACAGCTCAATCAAAGCATGTCATCTGTTTTAGTACTTTTTTCTGATTATCACGAACTGACCCTCCTGGCTCTGGATTACAAATTGTGTGTGGTTGTGCATGCTTCTTCTTTCCATCACAGGGCCCTGACCAGCTGCAATGCAGCCCTACCCCAGTCAATGAATTAGGCTAGCCCTCCTTTGTTCTGACTGGGTACAAAGAGTGTGTGACTGTGAAGAGGCTCTAAAGTGCATGCATGATTGCCTGATTGAATCAGTTACAGAACTAATCAGTCAAATTATGCCCCTCCCTTGTTCATTCCCCATGAATAAATCAGATCTAATTCTTTTTGCATTTAAACTGACTGTGGTTCCTTCTTGTACCAGAAGCACTCTACTGTTGTTACCTGCTGTGTCTAACCTTATTTTACAGGTGGTCTCCAGGGTCGGACTGGTAGAACCAGCCCTGGTGATAAGTGCAAACAGAGTGGGGATTTGTATGCTGATTAGGGGCTATTGTACCTGTGTATGCTGCTTATTGTTTAGGCCACTAGAAGGGAAAGAGGGGTCACAGTGTACCAGAGAGCTGTACTCAGGTCACCTACGCAACCACTAACCCTGTCCTCTGGGTGGAGGTACCCATTTTCAGTACCCAGGCCCCTTAACCTGAACTAGTCACGCAGGCAGGGGTAGTAGCCCTTGGGATAATGCCACCTAGGGATTACATTAACTGTAAGTTTTCCCCTGTCATACTTTACCCAGGCAGGTGGGCATATCCCTAGCACTATGATCTGGTAGGTCAAGGAGGTGAACAGAGGTTCATTTAACTTGTTGCATAAATAATTCCTGAACCTGTTTATAAAAGGGCACTCCAGAAACAAGTGAGTTTGTGTTTCTAAGGTGGGTCCACAACCTGATCTGGGGCACTTTCTGTCTTCCACTCTTTTGTGCTTCATAGTTAAGCAATAAGGCATGACCAAGGGTTATGTTAATGGTCTGTTAATCACCTTCTAGGGGTGTACTGTGGCACGAGGTGCAGCCGAGTGCCACATGCCCCTAAAGGGTGATTAACTGACCATTAACATAATCCCTGAGAGTGCCTTATTGCTATTATAATAAAACATGTTTTTAAACAGTGTTAAACCTTGTTCAGCATATGGTTAACCTCTACATGTATGTTAATAAAAGATTAACATAAGGCTGTTAGAATGTTTGCAGCCAATCAGAAAGCTCCATTTCTCAGACCCTTTTTATAATATCCCATATCCCTATTTGGCCATAACAGAGTAACCATAAAAGATCCCACATGGAAGAGGGGAGTATCTTATTTACCAACTGTTCCAGAACTAAACATTCTTCTATGGGGCACAGCTTAAATGACAATGGGACCTAACAATTAACTAATTGCAGTGACTCATTGTTGAGTCCTAGATGAAGTATGCACAAAACCTAATGAAAGCTTCCACTGCTTCACCTTTATTAAGGGTTCTCTAATAAAAAAAGGTGCACTTGTTTTCTTCTGAAGTTTCAAAGTGCTCAATTTTCAGGCTTCCAATAAAGTTCTAACCAAGCTGCCACTAGCAGTACCCAATACTTACCTTCCTTGTAACACACTGCCTGAAAATTTGTGGTTATAAAAGTGGTGAAGAAGAAAACCACTGGATTTATCATTCCAACTCTTCCCTCCTTAATACAATGGTATGGTACTTCCCTCTTTAATAGGTTCATCAGGTTCCCTTAAAAAAACGTAAAGAAAACACTCAAATGTTTTTGTTTCCAACGCAATCAGTAATAGGTACATATATAGCTTATAAAAGGAAAAATGAGTAATAACAAAGACTTACTCAAAAACATCCTCTTTCTCTTGGAGAGTTTCCAAGATTTATAGTACTGTAGCTTACCTGTTGTCACCTAGAGCTGTGATTCCTAATTTGCTACTGCCATATTCCCCTCTGGCCCAAAGAGAACCTCCAAATTTTCAGTGATATACCCAAGAAATTGATTTCCAGTGATGGATGTATAACAATTTGCAATACATCCAATTCCAACCTCATTGTGTTTGTCTTAATTTATATGAGAACCCAAAGCCATTCCATACCATGCAAATTCTTGGGTGGGTGCTAATCAGGTTGCTGATATTCTGATCCAAGATGTCTGCCTGTGTAGATGTGGGTGTGGGAGCTAGCAGACTTTCCAGCATTTTCTCTTTGTCTGTTTTTCCACCACTAACTGGAAAGCCTGAATTTTGTTCAGTTTGAAACTGTTTCTGGCACTTTTCACCCATGGTTACCTTAGATTACATCTATGATAGAACAAGGACTGCACCAGCAACAGACATGCTTTATTTGCTCCCCCCTCCTCCCGACACTCTGGCTATAGGCTATGCCTAGGCAATTCTGGAGGAAAGATCTTCTGGCAGAGCAGGTAGCAGACAAACCCTTGAAGTGGGGGAAAAAAGATGCTCACATTCTCCTGATGTATTTTTAGTTGGCTCAGCCTGGTAAATTGTTCATGTTGATAAAAAGCACTGAAGCTTACCTTGACAAATGATGCTCTTCCAGAGGGCAGCACTTATAGTCTCCGTGGCAATACAGACCATGGGTCCCAGACCCAATCAACTGGTGCAGCTCCCTGATGTTGTCTCTCCTCTCCTTCCCTCACCACAGTTACCATTTCAGCCAGCCATGGCAGTTTGCCACTCAGTCATGCCAGAGGAAGAAAGGACTCTGGTTATCGCTCTTTCTGGGAATGTTGTCTCACTTGCAGAAAGCCTAATTGTTCCAGTCTTGACAGTTGTTGAAGGTCTACCAGCCCCATTCTGTACAGTTCAAGGCTTCACAGACATGTTGCAGAATAATTTATAACTGGATATTAATATAGTGGTGCCTGTATCATCCACACTTATAGATATCATGGGATCAATCTCTGCTGCAACTACTTGTACCTGGGGACTCTCTGCTATTCCAGCTATTGCCTATACCTCTGACCTGGACTGGCAGCAGGTTGGATGACCTTGTTTCATTACCTCTGTTACTGATCATTATAAAATGGGTACAAAATGTCCTAGATTTTGAATGACTGATAGCCTTCTTCTGCCTTGTCCTTATCAGGACACAACTCAACAACCAGCACTAATAGTGCCAAGCAAAATGCAGCACACAATTAAATCAATGTGTATGCAACCGCTCTCCCACTGCAGCTCCTCAGGTGGCATCTGTGACATCAATAGCTGCAGTGGGACAGCGATGACACATGTAACCCTCCTACAAATGGGGATTCCTAAAAAGCCTCCCAGGAGTTGCCTAAGTGTTCCCCCCCCCCCCCGCCTGCTGGCGTTCAGCATTTGAGATGCTGGAATGGCACTGTGAGTGCTTGTAGAGCCTCTGCATACTGTCTCTTTAAGAGCTGTCTGCTTGCAGACATAATTAATGCTTATAGAGGGGGACTGGCATTTCCCTGCTCAAATCCCGCCTGAGCTGCGGTGTAATCGCTCTGTTTTGTGATCGGTAAATGCGCACAGGGAGCCCATCTGAAATATGTAACTGTTTGCCTGTAATCATTTAGAGCCTTAGTAAAATTGCAGTTTGTCTAACCTGCCTTTATTGCAGCTGGGATTCTGTGTGTGTGTTGCCCCTCCATTTTGGAACTAACCTGCTATGCTGGCCCAATTGGGATTAGGGGGAGCTCTAAAATGGAGACTGCTTGGACCAACCAGAATTTGGACTCTCTCTGTAGCCGGTTTACAATGGGAATGTATACCTAGTGGCTCTGAGAATTGTAGTTTGGACCTTGGTGCCTTTTTGCACCAAAAGAGGGAGCTCTGGAGTGATTGACAGCCGAATCCACCAACTGGACTTAGTGAAACCTAAGGGAAATGCCTTGTACTGAAGCTGGAGAGTCAGATCGTTGTCACCTGTGAAAGGAGTAGGAGCTCTGTACTTCTCTGCAGTGTACAGTTTGCGTGAGAAGCACATGAGAGGCCTTGAAGTCAGCCTACTGCCGTGATAAGCTACAGTCGGACTGAATTCGAGTTTCTGAGAAGAAGGAAGACTGCAAAGTGGAAGCCAGCCTCACCCTGTAGAAGACTGGAGATATTGATGAATCACGTTCAGTCTGTCAGGAACTGAACTGCTGTGTGTTCTCCCGGGTATTTTGCAGTAATTGCGATGATCGGGATCGAGGAGCAGCCTGCCTGGTATAGTACTTTCCTTTGCACATATGAATGTGCATAGAGCTAGTGGGGAATCGCTATTCCTTGTCCCCAGTACAGTGTGCTGTGCAGTGAAGCTGGAAGCGAACCCCAGAGTGTTTCAAACTAAATCCGTTTGCATCAACTGCTTAGGGGTCCAGCCACAAGGGCCTTGCATCCATGCCTCGTTGTTTCTGGCAATCCAGAAGAACATCTACCATCCGGTCCTCGGCTTGGGTATTGTGAGTACAAATCAGGGTATTCCCCTGCAGCCTGTTTTCAATCACAAGTGTGTCATCTAATTCTTGTTGCTTCACTGCTTCATGGACTGAGCCATCCGGCTCCAGATTACAACTGGGTATTGTGAATGTATTTTCTTCTACAGGGCCTCATCTATCTGCACCTGCCGGCCACCCTAGGCAACGGACCTGGCTAGCCTCCCCCAACCTGGGTACCCAGAGTGTGACTTTTCAGACCCTATATGTGTGCACAGTACTGTGATTTAATACTGCCAATTAACCTGATTTTCCCCTCCCATGTTCCATTCCCCCTAAATAAACCAGATTCGATGTTGTTGAACTTTAAACTGTCTGAAGTATTAGTGCCTATAAAACAAGCATTGTATAGGGTTATGTATGTTGATTAACCTTGTTTTACAGGGGGTCCTCAGAGACATGCTGCAGAATCAGTTTCGAGGGTAAGTGGTACTTTATGAGTGAACAGTGTGTATATGTGTGGTATTAGGGCTATAACTCCTGTGTAATGTGTGAGCCACTAGAGGGAAGAAAAGGGAGTCTCAGTGTCCCAGAGGGCTGTTACCAAGCTACTCTAACCACTACAAACCCTAACTTCTGGGTGGAGGCACCCGTAATAGAACCTAGGCCCCTTAACCTGTCAGTAGTCAAGCAGGCAGGGGTAGTAGCCCTTGAGATAGTGTCACCTGGGGGTTACACACATGCAGACAAACTAGAAAAATGCCACTCAGTGAAGGCAAGATCCCCCTTCCTGCAGAAGCCTTAAACTGTTAATATTCGTAAAACATTTCTTCCTCAGAGATGCAGGTCTTACTTTTGCTGCTAACCATTTCTGGAGTCCCCGGCCCCCACACCCTGATGCACCCACCATACTCTTGTAAGTTGCAACAATCCAGAAGTTTGTATGTGAAACTGTAGCCCATGTCAACAGAAAACTGAAAACTATTTATTTTCCAACCTGTTTCTCTTTGAAAACAGTGACCTGCCCACAAAGCAGGTAACGACTATCTACGGCGGCCACTGAGTGACACGCTCATGCTCCCACTCAAGCTTGCTTTTTATTGTGACAGCAACAAAGTGATTTATCTATCGGTGTCAAGACATTTAAAAAAGTGAATAAAAGGACATACCCTAAAGGAAAGAATGCCTTCTGTATGGGGCGGGAGGGCAAGAAGCATACTGTTACAGTAAATACGTTAACCCATGTGGGACATGCTTGCTCCCTAAAAAGCTGGTCGGCATACGCACAAGGACATATGATGACGTCAGTCTTCCTAAAAGGCTAAAATACAAAATTCAGTATGAATTTAACAAAAAATAAACCAATATAAAACAAAATACCCTATCTCTGTAATTGGTGTGGGTGGGCACCTGAAACACTTATGAAAGGGGATTATTTTTCAATATTTCACCTATTAGAACTTTTTTATATATATATATATATATATATATATATGAGGTACTGGGACCTGGTACCATACTTTGAAGACCTGATGATTATTGCTGCTGGCCGAGTTTACCCAGATCAGAAAATATAGCTCGATTGAGCCCACAGAAGAATGGGATGTAAATGTTTAACTAATTCTAACTAACCCCACTTTGTTTATGTTAAGTCACATAATGTTCAGGATAGAGAACTCTTATTGCATAAAGCCCATGCAGAAAAGTGTCTAACTGCTAAAAATCTGAAGTTTCAAGTATTTCTTGATTTCTGTTCAGAAACCATGAATGACAGAAGAGCCTTTAACCCAGTGATAAACATATTATGAGAAAAAGGGATTAAATGTGTCCTTCCTCCTCCAGCTAAACTTTGTTTCTTTTGGCAGGGTTGGATGAGATATGTTTTCAGCCCTAAAGAAGATGAGGCACTGCTTCAAGAGGAATCCTGCCATGAAAATACATCTGGTCCCTTAGCTAAACACTTAGATGGCTCTCTGGGATCTGGAACTGTTTCTGGTTTCAGTATCCCCCGCAACAGGTGTTGCAACTTAAAAACTGTTTTGCTCCACTGCTAGCTAATACCAAGGCCCAACAAAGAGATAGAGCAAATGAAACATAATTATAATATTTGTATATTATAGCTGGACTGTATCCATCACTGTTTTGTAATAGGCATTTGATGAGATCACGGCCTCTTAAAAAACTATTTTCAATGTAGTGGAGGTGGGGGATCCTGGTTAATGTCATCTATGGGGAAGTAATAGAGTCTATTATTATAAAGTTCATTTTAAAAAATTGGGGGGAAAAGAAGGAAGGGAGAATACAAAAACAAACTAGTTTTCATATAACATAAAGGTATGAGATAGTATTTTTTTTTGTTTTCTTTATCTTTTATAGATTGCATTAGATTCCCTTACTGTATACATATTCCTAATATTTCTGGCATGAAGGAGAGTGGCAGTGCCAGAACACATATCAGATGTTCATGTCTGTGTTAGTCTTTCTGATATATTTCATGAATGGAGAGCTCAGCTTGGCTCCCCACCCTCACAAGGTAAGTGGTTTTGATCTAGGTGGTCTTTTGTTAATGCAAAAGGGTTTGGGAGGGGAGGTCTATGGGAACTGGGGTGGGCTTCATGAAGGGAGCTGTCTGGAGGCATGTAACTATGGGGGGAGCACCATTAAGTTTGATTTACAGATTAATGATTTATTTTTTCCTTTTGGGGGGGTTAGGAGGGGCTTTAAATGTAAACACTGAATACAACAAGGGAGATAGTTTTTTATTACAGTGTAAGTTTTTGCTTAAGTATGACTTTCTTTTGCTTGTTATTGTTTTATGGGGTTTATCTTATTCAGATGGATAAAAACATTCGAATGACTTTTAAAGTCATATCTTGGAATGAGAATGGTCTGGGTGATAGGGTAAATGCTAACAATATTTTCAAATATCTAGATCATAAGAATGTGAATATAATTTTACTGCAAGAAACTCATTCCTGTGCTGCAGAAATGGCATTTTATTCAAAAAAGTGGGGATATTGTCTGGCTGCTAACTGCAGTAATGTGGCCAGAGGGATTGCAACTTAAATTAAAAGAAATACCCCAGTTTCCTTCAGATGATCTTTCAGTGAGACAGAGAGTGGGTATGTTATTACTGAAATTAAATCGACTGATGACTTTATTAGTATAGCAAATGTATATGGTCCTAATATATGTGAACCAAGGTTCTACATAGAACTGTTTCTCAATTTAGTCATGTTTGAAGAGCCATATATTTGGGGAAGATTTTAATGTTGCAGCGAACTGCAGGCTTGATAAATCTTCCTCATACCTGGACAATATGTCTAGTACAAGAAAATTGCTTAGCACTTTTATGGAAAATTTGAATATGTTACATCCCTGGTGGTAAGTCAATCAAGACACCAAGGTTTATTCTTTTTTCTCTCCCTCTCACCAATGCTATACTTGAATCAATTACTTTCTAGTTTTCCTAAATGCTTCTACATTGCATCATATATATTCACTATAATAATATAATATGTTCAGTTCATGCTCCAGTCGAACTCTTTATTAATGTTTCTAAATCACCCAATTCTAAAAGATGGACTATTGATTCCTCTGTTTTAACAGATAAACAGTTTTCCACAACATTAAAAACTAATTGAATATTTTCAGTTAAATAACTCCCCAGAAATTACTCCTGACATTTGATAGTAGACTTTTAAAGCTGTGGTGAGAGGTATTATTATTAACCATACTTCTTTTGTAAAAAAAAGTATAAGCAAAAATTTCAAAAAGCAGAGAGGGAACTCAATAGACTAGAAAAACTACATATGATTTCTCATGTCTCCAAGATCTTTCAGGAACTTCTATCAGCAAAAACAATATTTAACAGACTATAGAGGCTGAAACTAATATTTTGCAAACTAAAGCAAAATACTATGCACTTGGGGACAAAATAGATAAAGTAGTGGCCCTGCAATTGCAGAAAGAAAAATAGACCCAAATGATTTTTGCTATTAGAGATGAGAATAATGACATAATAAAATATATAACAATGATTAACAATATTTTTGCAACATTTTATAAAAATCTAAATACTGTACAAGGGAGAGATGTAAGTTTCCTTTCACTACTGTTAAACTTTTGTCCTAGGTTAAATTATTCACATTGTCACCAAGGAAAGTTGAATTTTTGGAAGCTGCATTTATGATTAAATAAATTTTGCAAATCATGAAGAATATACCCCTGGGGAAAACCCCAGGCCTGGATGGCATTCCAGCAGATTTGTGTTTTAAACATTACACTAACCTCCTGGTGGAAACTTTGCTGGAGTTATTTAATCATATGATAGATACAGGTTCCCTCCTTCCATCTTCTTATATGGCTAAAATAGTTGCTTTCCCCAAGAAGATAAAAAACAAGAATTAGTTTCATCATATAATCCAATTTCCCTTCTCAACACTGACATGAAAATATTGGCCAAACTATTGGTCTGGTGCCTAGAAAAAGTAATGCATGGTCTCATTCAGCACTACAGAGTAAAGTGCATAAAGGGCTTTATCGATGCACGCCAACAGCTTGAACAAGATAAACCCCCTCAACTGGTTTCACTACTCAGAGCGTCCTCAGGAGGGTCTGAAATAGCAAGCATAAGCTTACATATAAAAAAGAGCTGCTTAAAGTGACAGTGTAACTACAAAAACATAGAGCCAAGACAACAAATACATACAATGATAGAAACACTCAGATGTGAAAGTAAAGAAATGCGAAAAAGTCACATGTTAACTTTATATGTGGTATACATTGTCACAAGGCTAATACTCACTAAAGTCTCTGAGTTTAAAAATAACTTGGACATAAATATAGCATAGCTGCAGGAGAAGCTAGAAGGATGAATTTTCAATTCCACCCAAAGGATTAGTACAAAAAGGCTGCCTGGAAACATCAGTAGTCACCTATAAGAGAATAAAGAAGGGAAAAACTAATAATTATATCAGACTAAATCTTAACAAAATTCAAAGATTAAATGATTAAAATCAAGATTCATAATAGGCAAGAGTAAACAGAATCCACAATAAACAGTCTACCACTAGTGGGAACAGTGCTATCGCTTCTTATTGTTTTTCTTCTTTATAAAAGGCATAACATCAAGTCTATCATTGATACCAGGAGTTTTTAAGCCACCCAGTGCGTAAATCCAGAATGCCTCTTTGCTTTGTATCCAAATCACCCCCCACCACTGGAAATGTCACCCATTCTATGTCACAGAACTTAAACAAATGTATTGTGGGATTACTAGTACTGTAGCAGTATCTCTGCTATTAGTGTGTTTCATGCAGTGCACTTCCAAGGTTACTTGGTTGCTTTGTTAAAACAGACAAAAAAAGGCAGAAGCCCATTTAATTGTCTCCTACACTGGTAGGTTTACTTTTTCAAAGTTTCAGCTAACAATAACTCATCCAGGGAAGTTTTAAATCTTTCAAAGTCAGTAGCTTGTACTATGTTAGATGGTAAGAATTCCATATTCCAACTGTTCTAACAGTGTAAAAATTAAACATTTTTACCGTATTAACCCTTGGCACACATAGCTGTTGTTTTGTGTGACCTGAGATTGCTTTTTCTAGGGTTGAACTTTACACCACATTGCTCCATTAAAATAGGATTCTGTAATATTTTATAAAGGAGGAACAGATCACTCTTTTTCTTCTTGTTTCTAGTTTGAATAATGTAAGTTTGGTTAAATTCTCTTCATATGATACTCTTCTCATACCTTTGATAGATTTAATATGTTTCCTTTGATTTTTTTTTTTTTGAGAAAAATATCCCTTTTGTGGTATGGATTCCACAGTGGAGACCCATAATCTATGTGCGGTATTGTATATGTCTTGTATAACTTGAGTAAACAGTCCTTGTTCCTAGTGACAAAGGCCTTCATAACAGACCTTATTAGTCTGTTCGTAGTAAGTGACATTTGACGACAGTGATTAAGTGAGGAAAGTTCATTATTAACACAAATCCATAGGTCTTTTCCCCTTGTAGAAGACTTTAAAACTAAACAATTCAATATGTAGTTATAGCAAGGATTTTTTATTGCAGAAATGCATAACAGTGCTTTTGGACTCATTAAATTTCATATTATCTGTAATTCCCCACTCTTCAATTTCTTTTAAATCATTATTCAGGATTTGATACTGTTCCAGGGAGTTAACTGTTCCACCAATCCTTGTATAATTTGTGAATTTTTATATAATACTGCAAGATCCCTTGCCCATGTCACTAATAAATAGATCAAATAACACAGGCCCCAGAACTGATCCCTGGGGAACACCGCTGCTCACAGGTCCCTCATCAGATGAAATTCAATTTATTCTGACTGATTGTTTTCGGTCAGTAAGCCAATCTAATATCCAGTTGACAATATAATTGTTTATACCCATTTTAGTGAGCTTATTTATTAGCAGATTGTGTGGAACAGTATCAAAGGCCTTCCCTATGTTGAGAAGTATGACATCGACTGGTATTGCTTTATCTATATTTATACTTACAAATTCATAAAAGGAAATGAGATTTGTAATGCAAGATAACCCTTTTTGAAATCCATGTTGTGAGATGTCAGTTAGACCAACTCTGTTTATTTCTTTATCAATTAATTTTTATGTTGATTGCGCGCAGTGCAAGAAACATATTGGGACAGCTTGCTGAGAAGCAGGCTGTGGAGGCGGGGCACTGTTGTGGCCAATGCCCCTACAGCCTGCAAACTCTTGTCCCACTTCCCCCAATGTTGCTGCAGGCTGCTGGTGACAGCAGTTTGGAATGTTGGCACCAAGTTCTGAGAATTTCACCGCTGCAATCAGGGGCCACCTCAACATTGCAGTGTCAGTCATCCACTGCAATGAAGGAGAGACCCATCATTGCAGGGCGGGATGTAAAACCCTGATATTGTTTGTGAACATGGTGGCAGCTTACCACCATCTTCACAAACAATATAACCCCCCCCACCGTGTTTACTTGCTGATGGGGGGCTCTAATTCCCATTGGCTTTGGTGGCCTCGTGTTTCTGTTGTTGCCGACGGGGGAGCCCACTCCCCATTCGCATTCTGTACCTTCCGCTTTTGTTTCTGCCAACGGGGTGCCCAATCCCCGTTGGCATAATGATAGCTGCCTCTCCTTGTTTGCCGACAGGGGTGCCCAATCCCCCATTGACTACTGCTGGTCCCCCAAACAAAAGCCTCTGCTGGCACAGTGGGAGCCCACCCCAGTGTGCTAGATGCCCCTGTAGAAGAAAAATGGTCCCTTGACATCTTTTTTTTTTCCTGAAAAAGAAACTGTCCTCCGGGCCACCCTGCCCCCCACCCGCAACCTGCACCCACCCACTGTGCACCCTGCCTCCCACCTCAAGACCCCATACTACCTCCAGAGCCCAGCTACGCGGTCTTCAGTGGACCAGAACATGTCTTCCACTCTTCAAAGCCGACCGCGAACTGAGGAAATGCCGGTAAGCTGTACAATGTAATAAATAGGTTTTTTTTCAACTTTAGTGCATATCTCAGGTATTTTTGGGAATTTTTTCACCAAATTTTCAACATGGGGTTATTGGGACCCCTCCTCATGAATGCTTGAACTGTCATGGCATTAATCAACCCCGAAAGGTGATTTCTGGGTCACCTGCGCCGGAATCACCTTTGAGGCCAATTAATGAAACGACAGTGCCAGTGTTCATGAGGTAGGCTCTCAAAAAGCCTATGTTGCAAATTAGGTGGAAAAATACAAAAAATGACTGTTTTATGAGCGTGCACTGCACAGTTGCTATGCACACTTGTAACTTCGTGAATTTGCAATATTTCCACACCAGATTTTCAACATTGGCATTTTGTCACACCTCCTTGTGAACAGTACAGCTGTCATTGTTCAAATCCTGGCAGAAATTTGATTTTGAACTTCCAGCGCAGAATAGCACGGTTGCTGTAAGAAATCAGTGTTCGGGACAGATTAAGAAAATGACAGTGACACTGTTCATGAGTAGAGGTCCTGAAATGCCTATGTTGAAAATTTGCTAACGATACTCCATAAAATTACTGTGTTACGGGCGTGCGTTGCACAGTTTACATGCACGCTCATAACTTGGCAAATTTATAACATTTTCACTCCAGATTTCCAACATTGCCATTTTCCCACACCTACTTATGAACAGTACAGCTATCATTTTTCCCATCCTAGCCGAAACGTGTTTTCACACTTCTGCAGCAGAATAGAGCTGTCGCTGTGGAAAATCACTGTCCGGGACAGATTAAGAAAATTACAGTGATACTGTTCATGGGCAGAGGTCCTAAAATGCCTATGTTGAAAATTTGGTGATGATAGCATATCGAATGACTGTGTTACAAGTGTGCGTTGCTCACTTTCCATGCACCTTTGTAACTTCGCAGATTTGTACTATTGTCACGCCAGATTTTCACCAGTGGAATTTTTTCACACCTCCTTATGAGCAGTACAGCTGTCATTTTTTGTCATTTTTCACATCCTGACCAAAATGTGTTGTCACAGTTCCGGTGCACAATAACGTGGTCACTGTGGGAAATCACTGTTTGCGACAGATTAAGAAAATGACAGTGGTACTGTTCATGAGCAGAGGTCCTAAAATGCCTATGTTGAAAATTTATGACGAAACTCCATATCATGACTCTGTTACAAGTGTGTGTTGAACTGTTTCCACAAACCCTTGTAACTTCGCAATTTTTTAATATTTTCATGTCACATTTTCAACAGTGGCATTTTTACACACCCCCTTAGCAACAGTACAGCTGCCATTTTTCACATCCTGGCTAAAATATGTTTTTGCACTCCTGCCACAGAATAGCACAGTCAGTGTGGGAAATCACCGTTTGGGACACATTAAGATCGAACGAGTGAGAGGTGGGAGTGACTGAGTTCAACTGAGCTCTGTCGGGACTGCTGCAGATTTGTTTGTGGGCAGAGAAAGGCCCAACACAAGAGCCCAGTACAAAAGGGCAGCCTGCAGCACTGGGAGAAACAGAACAAGAGAGCAAGTGATGGAGGAGGAGTGAGAGAACTCTCCGGGGCACTGTCAGGACTGCTTCGGATTTCTTTGTGGGCAGAAAAAGGCATCAATGCAGGAAGAGGCCCAGTACAAAAGGCCAGTCTGCAGCGGTGGGAGAAACAGTATGAGCAAGTGAGACAGGGGGACTGAATGAGCTCAACAGAGCTTTATCAGGACTGCTGTGGATTTCTTTGTGGGCAGAAAAACATGCCAATGCAGGCAGGAGTCCAGTACAAAAGGGCCACTTGCAGTGCCAGGACAAACAGAATGAGTGCGTGACAGAGGGAGACTGAGCGACCTCAACAGAGCTCTCTCAGGACAGCTGCAGATTTGTTTGTGGACAGAAAAAGGTGCCAACGCAGCCAGGAGCCCCATACACAAGTGCAACCTGAAGCACCACGAGAAGCAGAATGAGTGAGTGACAGAGTGGTAGTGAGCAAGCTTAATGGAGCTCTATTGTGACAGCTGCAGATTTCTTTGTGGGCAGAAAATGAGGCAACGCAGGCAGAAGGCCAGTACAACAGGCCAGCTTGCAGCATGGGCTGAAATGGAATGAGTGAGTGAGAGAGCTCAATGGAGCTGTGTCGGGACTGCAACAGATTTCTTTCTGGCCAGAATAAGCCGCCAATGTAGGCAGGGGCCCAGTACAAAAAAGCAGCCTGCAGCAGCAGGAAACACAGACCAAGCAAGTGAGGGAGGGGGAGTGAGTGAGTGAGTGAGCTCAATGGAGCTCTGTTGGGACTGCTGCAGATTTCTTTGTGGGCAGAAAAAGGCAGCAATGCATGCAGGGGCCCATTACAAAAGGGCAGCCTGCAGTGGCGGGGGTTCCAGAATGAGCGAGTGAGAGAGGGGACTGACCAAGCTCAATTGAGCTCTATTGTAACTGTGGCAAATTTGTTTGTGGGCAGAAGAAGGTGGCAATGTAGGCAGGAGACCAATAGAAAAGGGCAGCCTGCAACGCCGACAGAAACAGACTAAGCACGTGACAGAAGGGGATTGAGCAAACTCAACAGAGCTTTGTCAGGACTGCTGCAGATTTCTTTATGGGCAGAAAAAGGCACCAACAGAGCCAGGAGCCCAGTACAAAAGGGCAGTCTGCTGCACCATGAAAAACAGAATGAGTGAGTGACACGGGGAGTGAGCGACCTCAATGGAGCTCTGTCGGGACAGCTGTAGATTTCTTTGTGGGCAGAAAAATGTGAAAACACATGCAGGAGCCCAGTACAAAAGGGCAGCCTGCAGCACCAGGAGAAGTATAATGAGTGAGTGAGAGAGGAGGGAGTTACAGAGCTCAATGGAGCTCTATTGTGACTGCTGTGGATTTCTTTGTTAGCACAAAAAGGCGGCAATGCAGGCAGGAGCCCAGTACAAAAGGCCAGCCTGAAGCGCCCACAGAAACAGAATGAGTGAGTGAAAGAGGCAGAGTCAGCAGGCTCAACAGACCATGTTGGGACTGCTGCAGATTTCTTTGTGGGCAGAAAAAGCCACCAACAGAGGCAGGAACCCAGTACAAAAGGGCAGCGTGCAGTGCCAGGAGAAACACAATGAGCGAGTGAGAGAGGGGGAGTGAGCCACCACAACGGAGCTCTGTCGGGATGGCTGCGGATTTCTTAGTGGCCAGAACAAGCTGCTAATGCAGGCAGGAGCCCAATACAAAAGAGCGGCATGCAGCACCAGGAGAAACAGACTGAGCAAGTGACACAGGGGCAGTGAGCGAGCTCAACAGACCAATGCAATCAACATTCGGCATTGACAAATGCTTGTTTTAGTAGTCTTTCCATTAGCTTCCCATGTATAGAATTGAGGCTGATTGGCCTATAATTTGTTAAGCTCATTCTGTTCCCTTTTTTAAAAATTGGGACAGCAGCGGCCCTTTTCCAGCCTGTAGGAACTTGCCCAGATTGAATGGATTAATTAAATAAAATTGTCAAATAGTTAGACAGCACTCTGGCTAGTTCCTTAAGCACAATCAAATTTGGGTTATCAGACCCTGATGAGGCTAATGTTTTAAGCTGTAATAATTCCTCATGGATCAGTTTTTCCTCAAACAGTATTTGTTGACTATCATCTGTACATTGGGGTGATGCAGCACTACGTTTAGCATTAAACACTAAAACAAAGTAATTGTTAAAGCACTGCATGTTTTTTTTTTATTGTCTGCAATTTCAACCCTGTCATGTGTGATGATAGTAGTTCTCTTTGTTGTACATTTATTATTATTTATGTAAGCATAAAAGCTTTCATTGTCTTTCTTTTGAGCCAACTTTATTTGAAGATCTGACTTGGCTTTTCAAATTAATTTTTTGACTTTAGTTTGATGATTTCTATATGCTAGTTTAAGTTCAGGAGATGGATTTTTTTTAGTTTTTTTAAAGGCCTTGTATTTTTTCTTAATTTGATTTTTGATATGTTTATTAAAACATAGTGGTATTACACCTTTCTTATTACATTTATTTAGAATGGGAACATACAGTTCCAGTGCCTCTTGGACAATATTATTAAATGTGGTCCACACGTGTGTTGCACATCTAGCCCATCTAGTAACCTGTCCCAATGTATTTGTCCCAGAAATTCCTGGAGCTAAAGCCAGTCATTGTTCTTATAGCCAGGTATTTTTGTGTTATCGTAATTTCTTGTCCTTTTAGCAAGTATAGTACACTGAGTTATATTATGGCCACTGGAATCTAGTGGGGCACTAACAAGGGGGTTTATCAAGCAATCGGAGCAATTTGTTATTATTAAACCTAGGATATTGTTTCCTCTTGTTGGTTGTAGAATTAATTGGTCACATCCACAAGATGTTACAGTGTCCAGTAATTCTTTTTCAAAATCAGTTTTGCCAGTCATATCATTCCAGTTTATACCAGGTGCATTAAAATCACCCACCAAGAGAATATCACCCAGTTCCGATGCCATCTCAATTTCATGAAGTAGCATTGTACTATACTTGTTACTGTTCAGGGACATGTAACATATACTCAGGACTAGTTTAGGCATATGGGCTGGTTTTAAAGTAAGCCATAGTGTTTTTATGTCCACTTTGTAGTCTATAGTCTTTACTAAGTTAGCACAAGATAACTCATTAGTGACATAACAGCAGACACCCCCTCCACATTTATGCAATCTATTTCTGTAAAATAACTGGAATCCTTGACTGTTGTTACTCCATGTCACTGTGTCATCCCACCATGTTTCTGGAACACATATGAAGTCCATTTTTTTGTTATGTATCAGTACCCAACGTTCTGCTAGTTTAGCTGTATTAAGACTACAAGCCTTTAAATTCAGAATTTTATAATTACTTAATAATCCATTTTTTATAATATTAATCTTATTGTTGTTTGTAGTTATGTTTCCCTTGCCCCCTCCCCCCCCGTATCTCTTAGTTTAAAGGACACAGAATAATGTTTTCAAATGTTTTTTCTAGCTTGAATGCCTCTCTTTTTCTGAGGTGTAATCCATTCCAACAGTAGAAAGAGTTATTGTTTATAAATGATTCCCAATGAGTGACAGTGTGGAACCCTCTCTGGAGAGTCTACTTCCGGAGCCATTCATTAAAGGGTTTTATTTGTTTTTCCTTGTCATGATTGGCTTTCGGAATAGGTCGGATCTCAGAAAAGTGTACTTCATAGTCTAAACTCTCCAGTGTGTGTTACCTAAATTAATAAATTATTCCTTCAACTCATTCAGGGACATTTTATTCAGGTCATTAGTCCCTACATGGATTATAGCCAATGGGTTGTGACCTGCATTTTTTATAATCTTCCTGGTTTCATTATGTATCTCCTTAACCCTGGCTCCACGGAAGGATGAGCAGGTTATATTTTGTTTATCAGACCTGCAAATTATTTTGTCAATGTATTTAATGATTGAATCACCTAAAATAAAGAACTACCTTGATTCACCATTTGATTCAATATTATTAATTTCAACAAGGTTTTCTTCAGATGGTGCAGAGTGCAGTGTATGATTCCCATCAGTAATTTGGAGATTTCCAGGTGAATCATGTACCAAGTTTTCACTCCCATGTCCTAAACAATTACTAGTTGCTGTTTGTGGGGAAGAGTTGTGAGGAGCATTAGAGTTTATTAGCATGCTTTCTGTAACCTGCAGAATTACAGATTGATCCGGGTCAGATGCTAAGTCTATATTGGTAACATTAGACTCAATGGAGTTTGCCAGTTCACATGTCTCTTCATCATGTAGCTCTATTAAAGGCTGAAATCTATTATGTGTTTCAACTACATTACATACAGCTCTACATCTAGTTTTTGCTTTTCTTCCAAAATTAAAGTATTGATGGTACCACCCCCTTGTATGCTCCTCAAGTGTTCCCCAATACATGCTTTGAATGGTCTAGTAGTTTTCCCAATGTAAAATACCCCACATACACAAGTAGCCAAATATACTATATTGTCAGTGACACAGCTGAAGAAGTCCAGCATGTCAAAAGTGCCATGTGCATTTACAGTTGTAAAGGTGTAGCTCTTCAAGATGGTGGTCTCATTCACCCCAATCAGAATGGCTTCATAAAGAATAGAAAATGAGGTACTAATACAAGGCACCTTATTAACCATATTGATGTTTGTGATCACAAGAAGCATTAGTAATGACCCTTGACACTGAAAAGGCCTGTGAATGGGTTGAATGGGACTATGTATTTGATGTGTTTTTTTATTTGAATCTGGAGAAGTATTTATCAAATGGATTATAGTTTTATACCACCCTCCTACTGCAGTCATTCAGACAAATACTAATATATCTGAAAGTATTTTGCTTTCAAGAGGTACCAGACAGGGGTGTCCACTGTCACCGCTAATATTTTCCCTAGCTACTGAACCCCTGGCGATAGCAATCAGGTATAACACTTTCATTAAGGGCATCAAAACTGGACTGGCTGAACAAAAATTAGTTTGTATGCCAATGATACCCTGCTATACCTAACAAAACCTTCTACCTCATTACCAGCTTAGCTATCTTTAATTACTGTGGCATCCATGATATGGTCAGATATTTCCAGAAATGTTGTAAAATATCTAAAGAGATTCTCTCTGCTGGCCCATAGTGGTAATGTAGGCAGGCAAGAATTTCCAGGTACATCACAGACATTTCAGGAAATATCTGACCATGTCTATGGCTGCCACTGTAAGGCCTTCAGGGAAGCTTCAGGATATAAGATCAATATGGCTAAAACCGAGGCTTTATATTTAAATCCTCAACCTAATTTCCAGGTTTTGGTACAATATCAAAATATAATATCCAATAAAATCAAATACCTGGGGATTGCAATAACTAAGCAAATATCCTGTCTATAAATCATAACTATATACCTCTAGTTAATTCAATCCAAAAATATATATTTAAGTTGGTTTAACTTCATTTAACCATGACTGGATGCTACAATGTCATAAAAATGAATATTTTACTCCTGCTTCTGTTTTTATTTCAAGTCCTTCCAATAACCATTCCAAACTAATTTTTTTAAGGATTTAGATTGGTTGATTTCCTATTTTATTTGGAAGGAGAAGAAACCAAGACTTAGTTCACAAAAACTTATGTTATCTAAACAGCAGGGTGGTATGACTCTCCTGAATTTTAAAAAATATTATTTAATTGCATAAAGAGCTCATATTTTCAATTGATTTCAAGGTGAACCCACAAGCAGACAAAAAACGTAATTATATTTTCACAATTACCCTGATCCCAGGAGCATTCTTTATGCACAATATTACAGCAGTGACAAGTCATCCTGCCAAAAGTTAATAGCCTCCCACAATATGTGATATTGCAGGAAAAAGGCTCACAATAAAATTGGTTGGAAAGAATCAGTTTCTAACTATATGCCTATTTGTCAAAACTTTGGGTTTAATTCATCTCTACTGGTCCTAGCATATAACTATTGGGAGCAAGCTGGTATTCAAAAATTTGAAGACAACATCCTGTTGTCCTTCAATCAAAGAAGGGATAAATACATTATACCGGCACAACACTTTTTCTGTTACTTTCAAATTTGATTTTATCATTAGAGCTATTTTTTTCTTAAACTCTATTCCCTATTGAGAGTATTCTTTCATCCAAAAATCCCAATTGGAAACCTCTTTCTGTGATTGAGTTTTTATTGCAAGATTTGGAGCCTTTCAATCCTGATAACCTAAAATCTAAGTTGGAACAGTATCTTGGCCATGCTCTTACCAAGGAGGGATGGGATAATATAATATTATATTATATCCTCACCAGGAATTCTACTGTACCAAGCTACAGCAAACTCAATTTAATGTCAGGCACTGCAGCTAACTGGCACTGGCCATACTGCCCACATTTAATCCAAGTCTTAAAGAAAACTGCCCCAGATATTAATCTAATCCAGGATCCTTTATACATGAGTTTCTAACCTGCAAAAAGCCCACTAAGTTCTGGGACCCAATTGTTGAAATCCTAGAAGGTGCAACAGGTAATAAATTAACTTATGAACCATCGCAAATTCTTTTAGGTCTCAGTCTAAGATGCCTCAATTGTTCGCGGAATCACAAGATAAATTACTCTCGTTGGGAATACTGCTAGTGAAAAAGTATATTCTAATGACATGGAAAGGATGTAGTCCCTTGTCGTTAAGAGTGTGGTTTAACTGTATAGTAGACCTATATTACTTGGAGTGAATTCATTATACATAAGAGATAAAGCAGAACCCTTTCAGGATATTTGGGAACCATTTATCAATATAGCTTTCATTTAAGCTTTTTTTCACAGACCTTTTAAGATGCCTGGTCTTCTTTTTCTTTTCCTTGGCTATTTGTAACTGTGCTCCAAGGTTGTCTACTGATTAACATTGGCCTAACAACACTGACAGATGTATATGTATAAGATAGTAGAATCCTATATGGTCTCTTTGTATAATTAATGCTTTTTTGTTCACTGTCTTCTACTCTTTGGTTGCGGGAACCTGTTTTCACTTGCTGCTGTCTGTATCAAATATGTTTATGTTCAGTAAAAAAATGTTAATTCTTGGGCAAAGTGCCTCATTCCAGCTTTCTGGAGCTAACAAAGACTGATGCCATCAGCTTAGGCCATTACTTTGATGCCTGGCTGTTTAGGTAATAGCGTCAGCCCTGTGAGTAGGGTTTTTTTTATTAAAAGTTAAACAACACAGAGACTAAATTACAAAATTAAATAAACAGAAATAGTACAGAAATCAGAAAAAAACACAGACAAAAAAAAAACAACATTTGGCACCATAGAAGTGTAATACAAAAACAAAATACTACCTACACAGTATTAGGGAAGAACCCAAGACAGATATGTTTAATAGTTTGCCATTTTGGTTGGAGATAAAGAAAGTGAATCATTTTCATAAACACCATCACATTCCTAAATATTTTTTTCATTTAAACCAGAAAAAGAAACCTCCTGTTGATGAATAACAAGCGGCATTATACTTGTCAATTGTACCATGTCATGCATACAAAAATCACCCATAGAGTCCCCAAATGATATTCCCCATCCTTCTGAAATCACCCCATACACCAAACTGTCATAATTCATACCAGAAAACAAAGGTTCCCTCCATTTCAAAGCCAATTATGACCATAAGGCCTTACCATATGTACAGTAAAAGAAAAAAATATCCATAGACTCTAATAGCAAATTTTTAGGTATCCTTTAGGCAATATATGTCCTCTAGAATGTTAAGTTTATGATCACTGCAAGCATTTAGATGGTCATGACAGGTGACACACACTGTGTCCCACATTTTGGCAGGGATCCTAGTTTCCCAGAGTTTCACCATCAGCCAGTGAGTGCAGACCCTCAACGAACAATCATAAAATGGATCTGTGGAAAAATGGTAGCAAGAACATTCTCTTATAAAGCTTTCTTACTATAATTTTGTAGCATAGTTACAGAAATACCCCATTGTTTGATTTTTTAAAAACAACTCAAAGTGTGCCCTTTAATATTCTCAGAGAGGCCTCTAAAGGTTTTGAGGGGGCCAATGGATCATTTTCCTAAAAACTATCAATACTTCATATGAAACACAGGAACACAAGGTTGAGAATTCTTTAGTAGTAAAGGGTACAAATTTCTGTAGACAACTATACAGCAGAGAAAAACAAGAATTTGTCAATGCTGAATGTTGGCTTGCTGGCACTGGCATCGTTAGTGCAGGAGTTAGAGAGATGCACAATAGAACTGGCAGTGAAGTAGTGAACTGACACTGACCACAGCCCTACTATGCAGAGAGTGACAGGCACTGGGGTGTGCTTTTGGGTCGTTGGTCATAACACTCATGCCATTTCACCTCACCCTACCCCACAGAGACTGACAAGTGCCTCAATGTGCCTTGGAGTCTTCTGGACTTATGCTCACCCCATTCCATAAGGGAATATACTGACATTGGTGCAGTGTAGGAGAATGGGGTGAACATTGGGACTGAAGAGCCTAAAGCACATCTCAACACCTTTCATTGGCTGCAGGCCGGGGAGGTGGAATGGTGTGAGCATTGCAGCCAACAATGCCAACTCACACCCCTGATGCCTATCAGTCTGTTCAGGGTGGGACATTGCAGTTGGAAACCCTAATGCTGAGGGCATTTGTTGGTATTTGCACTCTAAATATTCAACATAGGCTGCTTGTGACCCCACCTCATGAACAGTGGCACCATGAGTTTGTTTGCTGAAAGGTGATTTTGTACAGTGACTTTGCATTTTGGTGGCACAGGTTCGAAGACACATTTTGGGCAGGATGTGAAAAATGACAGCTGCACTGTTCATGAGGAGGTGTAAAAAAAATAGCATTGTTGAAAATCTGGACTGAAAATATTAAAAATTGGAAACATCACTAGCATGCATAGAAACTGCACAATGCACGGCCATAGTGCAATTATTTGGGGCATTTGTTTAAACAAATTTTCAACATAAGCATTTTGGGAACTCTGGTCATGAACAGTGTCACTGTGATTTTGTTAATGTGGCCCGAACATTGATTTTCCACAGCAGCCGGGCCATTGTGTGACACGTGTGAAAACACATTTTGGGCAGGATGTGAAAAATGACAGCTGTACTGTTCATTAGAAGATGTGAAAAAAGGGCAATATTGAAAACCTGGAGTGAAAATATTAAAAACTGTCAAAGTTACGAGCATGCATTGAAACTGTGCAACGCAAGCTCGTAACATGGTCATTTATGGGAATTTTTCCACCAGATTTGCAAGATAGGGTTTTTGGGACCCCACCTCATGAACAGAGGCATTGTCATTTTGTTAATTGGTCCTGAAAGGTGATTTTGCACCGTGACTGCAAAAGTACTTTCTGGGCCAGGTAACGAGATGACAGTGCATGTGTTCATGAGGTGGGGTCCCAAACACCCCATGTTGAAAATTTGGAGGCAAAATTCCAAAAAATGGCTGAGATATCCACCTAAGTTGAAAAAACCCTGTTTATGCCATTATACAGCTTACCGGCATTTCTTCAGTTCATGGTTGACTTTGAAGACTGCAGACATGTTCCCAGTCCACTGAAGATTGTCACGCCAGGGTCCAGAGGTAAGTATAGGGTGAGGGGAGAGTGTGGGGAGGTGGGGTGTGCAGAGGTTGGCTGTGGGTTGGGGAAGGGGACCCCACAGCGAGGGACCGTTTTCTTACTTTTAGGTACTTGGAACAAAAAAAAACCACAGAGGATAGTTTTCTTTTTCCACAGGCGTATAAAAAGTGTTCTGCACACTGGGGTGGGCTCCCAGTGCATGCCATGACTTTGGGGGGGTGATGTTACCACACTGGGGTGAGCTCCCAGTGTGGCACAGAATAGGGGCGGGGCCTCAACATGCCGACGATGGTCGGCTTTCATCATGGGGAGGCACATTGGGGCTGGCTCCCAGTGTGCCACACAATCTTGGGGGGGGAATTTAGCATGCCGACAGAGGAACAGGGCACTCCTGAAGTCAGCATTGTGCAGCAGGTGGTGGTGGTTTATTGAAATATTTCACCAGAAAAGGCACATCAGGAGAAGTGTTAATTTGCCGCTGCATGACGAGCTTGCCTTTCATTGCAGTGGCACTTTTCTTAGAAGTTTTTACTACTTTTGATTTTGCTGATGTCAGCGCCTTCATGCTGGCTTATTGGGGAATGAGGGATGCACCTACTGATGCATGCCCCGCATTCATCCACACTGACTGCACCTCCAAAATCTGCTACTACTGCAAGATGTTGGCTGGTGTGCAAGCACAAGCCAACATAAAAACAGGGGGTTGATCACAGATAGACCACCTTCTTTTGAAGGGTAATATGTTTTGTTCCTTTTAATCAGATTGAGACTACTACCCCAAAGTACTATAAAAAAGACACCATAAATCTGAGCTTCTAGACATGGTGGGGGGATAGACTGCTGTAAGATACAAATAATCAGGAGAATAAATTCGCACACAAAAAATTGCTTTCATTTTGACATCGGCCACGACTTCCACCACTCTACTTTAGCCTCAGCCAACTGTACCTTTTCTGACCAAGTGATCAAGGTCAGATCTCGTCTGTCAAACTTAATGCTCAACATAGTCAGAGGCCTTTCCTCTAGTGCCACCCCAGAAATGTCTGCAGACCAGGGTGACACAGGACTTATACGCATTCACTTACATTTTGCAAGATTGATCTATGAACCAGGGTATTTCCCAGATTCATTCATCAGGTATCAGTAAACACACATCATTAGCATAAGCCACCAGATGATGAAATGGGCATAAGGAACCACATAAGAACTCAGTCCCTCCATGCTGCTCAATTTTCCTCAAAACGGTGTCCAGTAAAAAAAATATATAGGGAAGAACTAAGCGGGCAGCCCTTCAGCACACCCTTAAGCATTCTACAGGGAGTGCCCAATTTCCCATTATTGAACGAAGTTAAAGTGGTAGCTTTACATAAATATTTTATCCTGCCACAAATACAAGAGGAAAGCCATGCTTCTTTAAGAATTTAAAGAAATAAGGGTGTGATATACAGTTGAAAGTTTTTTTCTAGTCCAAAGCCAGAAGAAGGCCCTTCATCCCTTCAGTATTACAGAGCTCAATGAACTCTGTGAGAATAAAAAGGCTGTCATAAATCTGTCGACCTGGTACTGAGCAGGATTGAGGTGGAATATAAAGTTGTCCTGCCATGTTTTCCATTCTCTTTTACAAAATCTTAGTCAAAATGTTTCAGTCTATATTAGGTAGAGTGATGGGGTGACAGTTTTGAAGTTCCTTCGTTGTTGGGTCCTGAGTGGATTGGTCCCTGAGTGGACTGGTCAACAATGCCAAGGTCTGTACCAGAGAGGGGCCATGAAAAACAAGTTCATCAGTACTTCTAGTAGTAGAGGAAGGGGCATTCAATGGCAGTCCCACAGGTTGTTGAACAGCAATTGTTCTAGCCTTGCCCAGTGGATGTCTAGTAGGCAGAACCTCATCACAGGTCCTATAGGTAAAGACTGATCCCCCAGCAGGAGAGGATCCATGGTATCAGAGGAATTATCAAGCTGTGGAATCACTATTACATCATCAACCTTTTGTTGCTTATCAGAAACAGATTGAGGATGGATATCTTTCTCCTCCATAGTATTCCCAGTCTCTACCTCTGTTGGCAAACCACCCCCTGCCCCCTGAGACTGACTCCCTCTCAGGTCTTGTTGTGTAGGAGAAAGGTTAACTGGTGCTAGAGGAATTACAGATGGGGGGTGTTCAGGCAATGTGAGCTCTGTGACAATGTCTGCTAATAAGTCAGGAATGTCACTTCATTTTTGCGCCACAGTTGGATTATCTGGCTCAGGGGAAACTGCCCTAGGTGTAGGCTGAACTGGGATGGCAGTAGGAAATAATGGCACTGCTCAACTATTATACAACTGAAGTGAATACAGAGACTTGCCTCACTCCCACACTGTCCCTCTGAGGTTCTTGCTTTAGTTACAGGAGAGCCATACCCATTGTCTTTTGGTAGGCCTGCAGGATCCACTGGAACCTTCCAAATTGTTGCCACAGGTTTTTTTCTCCCAGCCAGCTTGTCAAAGATGTTCTTCAACTGATAAGTTGGAAAACAGGGGCTCCACCCTGGTTTTGCCCTCTAGTGCCCATCTCTGTGTGATTCTGTGACATTTGCTACTGACACTATAAGAAAAGACCTGATCAGGAGAACAGCAGTTTCTAGCCCAGTGCTGTTAACACCCACGTCCCAGTCAAGGCCACTCTGAGAAGTTTGGGGAGACAGTATCTCACCTACTGTAGAAGTGTAGGACAGCCTCCGTAGAAGTTTCTGATGTAGGCATTTATTTTCTTCTTTTGTGATCAGCTGGAGAAATTGTGCCTTTTTGTTTTGTAGATCAAAATTTAGGTGCTGCTTTGCCCTCCAGAGCAGCTCAGCTTAAGTCTTCTGAGCAACAAGAGACTCTACCATCTGCACTGCTTCAGTCTCAGATACAGGTATGATTTCCTCCATCACAAAATTAGTAGGCGTATCACCAAACATACAGGTAGAGGCAGGATCCAAAATACCCTCCATAGGGGCCTCCTCCGTACACTGGATAGGGAGGGAAGGAAACTCCACCATCTGGGTCACCATTTCTCCTCTCTCCTCACTGATGTCTACCATCTTCCCACAGGAAGCAACAGACCCTCCTTAAGGAATAAGAAGGAAGTTTCCCCAGTGTCATGCACCAACATTCCTCCTGTCAATAAAACAGGTCCATGCAACCTATCACTCAGAAAGCACCTGGAAACAAGCTATCATAGCTTAGCGTGCCTTTCCTGGTCAAAAAAATACCAATAAGTAAAATAAATAAACAAGAAATGCCTGCAGCCAGAAGTGAATGGTGGCAATCAGTCAGTAGGACGTTATCCAGGAGAAGAACAATTACTAATGTTTTGTATAGAGCATATTGAGAATGATCCAGCAGCATGCTTCTAAAAGTGAATTGAATATGCCTGCACTACTTTTACATTCAAATATAAATCACATGTCAAAAAGGAAATAATGATTGCTTTGAATGGCATTGAGGTGACCAAGTAAAGGACGAAGAGCAACGGTTTTGAAGGCATCTGAGATGTCAGCTTTAGAAAACTAAGCACCTTGATCAGTGAAATTGATCTGTCGGACAGACTCATCAATATGAGCATAGAGCAAATCTTCTGACAGAATTAAAGAATTGGTGCCTGTCATGCAGCAGTACCTAGTCACATCATGGAGAATATCCAGATATATAATTATGTGTCACAGGAAATCCCCATTAATTAAAGTGGATTTCAGTGATGTTTCCTGATATAGCTAGATATACTGTACTGCCCCATTGCTTTACTGCCTACCCTCAGCAAAACTTTGGAGAAACTTATCCACCAACAGATCTCTGCCCATTTACAAAATTTTAATCTACAGTCCCCGATTCAACATGGCTTCAGGGCGGGTCACAGCACCACTATGGCTCTTACTCTATTAACCAGTGAGGTAAAGTCCAACATGGATAAGGGTCTGCTTACCGGTGCCGTATTCATTGACCTCACCAAGGCTTTTGACTTTGTTAACCACCCCCTGATTGCCCATAAATTGCACTCTATTGGTGCTTCCAGTTCCACTATATCCTGGATAAACAGCTACCTCTCTGGCTGATCTCAATCTGTCTCATTCAGCAATGTCCTTTCATCTTTGGCTCCTATCTCCTGTTGTGTCCCACAAGGATCTATTCTGGGACCCTTGCTCTTCTCCATTTTTGTAAATGATAGTCCCACTTCCTTTACCCACTGTTGCTCCATTATGTACACAGATGACCTGGTGCTCTACACATCCTCTCGTTCAGTCGGTGACCTGAATGCTCACCTGTCATCTGCATCCCAACAGATTCAATCCTGACTCTTCTCGAACTCCCTAGTCCTCAATCTACCAAAGACCCAGGCCATGCTCTTCAGGTCCACCAGAAAAGTTCATGCTGAGACTCCCAAACTATGCATTCTGCGTCATGATGGGTCTGCAATCACTGCAACCGATTCTTTCAAATACCTTGGAGTGACATTGGATCCTGCACTTGACTTCTCTTCTCACATAAACGAGGTATGCAGATCAGTTAACATCAGGATAGGTGCCACCTGCCGTGTGTACCACTCCCTTACCCCTGCTGCCAGGATCTCCATGGCTAGAGGTGTCTTGCTCCCAAAGCTACGGTATGCCCTCCCTATCTTTTCCCATGCCAGTACTTCTATTCTTTGTAAATGAGACACCACATACAACAATATATGCAGATTTGCCCTAACAGCCCCTCACCTTATGCACCACTGCCTCCTGTACTCCTCCCTACACTGGCTATCCCCCCAAAATCTGTGCTCCTATTCTCTGGGCTGTTTCACTGACTCCATGACTAGAAACCTTCACCCTGGCAGTCTTGGGATAATGCTCACCCCAGTGCCTCACTCCCGCCCACTTAGGTCCTCTAACTCCTTACAACTGTCTGTTCTGCTCTGTTCAACTAGACTGGGGGAGCAAGCTTTCTCTCATTTTGCCCCTAAATTCTAGAACTCTCTGCCTCCCACTCTAAAGTGCTCACTATCTCACTCCTCCTTCAAGTCTGCACTTTTCTCCTACCTTTATGCTCTTAATTCCTGTGACTGCTCCCTACCTACCCTGGCCTGTTTCACTATACTCCTATCTACTACTGCTTGGATCCTGTAACGTGTGCATTGAGCTTGATTGTCAAAATGTTCCCTTCCATCCTTGTGTGGATGTGTATCACCTGTAGGTTTAAATCCCCTTCTGTCCCTGCGAGGATAGCTGTGTGGTTAAGCGCTCAAAACCGTCTGTATTTTATCTGTCATAAACATGTATGCTGTAATTCCTGGCATATTCTGCAAGGATATCTGTTGCATAACTTCAATAGCTGTTTGTATTCCTCCGATGTCTTGCTTGTTGATTGTACTGTATCTTGTACTCTCCTGGGTCGTGCTTGAAAATAGGCAGGTTCTTGCCTAACACACCCACCTGGTCAACAAAAACTAATAAATAAATAAATAAAAGAAAAAGTAATACATGAAGTTCAGCAGTGGTCCATATTGGGACCCCTGCTGTTTCTATTGTTCATCAATGATCTTCCTCGGGTGGTAAAACATTCTGCTATAAGGCTGTATGCAGATTATACAGCATTGATCACCACTGGCAGAAGCTTGGTGGACATGGAAAGTAAATTGCAGGTAGACTTCAACAGTTTAAGGGAGTGGTTCACCAGGTTGAGGCTTAAGATGAACACTAAGAAAACAAAGATATTACACTTTGGAGCAAAAAATAAAATCAGATTGCATGTACACATAAACAACATGGAACAGATAGACCATGTAAAGAAATATTGTTATTTGGTCATAATTTTTGACTCTGAATTACCTTTTCAGAATATATTGCTACACTAATCACCAAGACAAACAAAACAAGCATTTGTCAATGCTGAATGTTCACCACTGGTAAGGCATTGCTATTGTACTTGTTTTCAGATTTTTACCCCAAATTTTCAATATAATATTTTTATGAGCACTCCTTCTGAGCATGACAGGTGTCATTTATTATACAAAGGCTGATACATCATTGTGCACCACAAGTGTTAAAGCACATTTTGGGTAGGGTTTGAAAAATGACAGATGTCATATTTTTGAGGTAGTGTCAAAAAATGGCTATGTTGAAAAGTTAGGGTCAACATACTGAAAATTATTACAGTTATGAGTGTGCATTGAAAAACTTGCAATGTAGACTCATTACGTTGTTTTTTAGTATTTTTATCTCAAATTTTCAACCTAACCTTCTTATGACCCCACACAGCCTTCTTATAAGCCCACCTCATGAAGAAGGATGGAGAACATTTTCAGATGCTGCCCAAAATGTGATTTTGCACCACAAGTGTGAAAACACATTTTGGCCAGGATTTGAAAAATGACAGCTGTCACATTCGTGAGGTGGTGTGAAAAAATGGCTATGTTGAACATTTTGGGGTCAAAACATTGAAAATTACCAAAGTCACAAGCCTGCTTTCACAAAATTGAATGCAGGTCCATAACTTTGTTGTTTGTTAATATTTTTACCCAAAATTTTCAAAGCAGCATTTTTTATCACCCCACCTCATGAACAAGTGCAGAGAAAATGTTCAACTTCTGCCCAAAAGGTGATTTCATGCTGCAACTGCAAATATCTCCTTTCAGGATGGGAAAATGCATTTTGGACAGGATTTGAAAAATGACAGCTGTCACATTCATGAGGTGCTGTGAAGAAATGGCTATGTTGAAAATTTGGGGTCAAAATATTGAAAATCACCAAAGTTACGAGAATGCATTTGCAAATTTCAATGTAGGCTCATAACTTTGTTGTATTTTAATATTTTCATGCCCGTTTTTTATCATGGCCTTCTTAGGACTCCACCTCATGAACAAGGGTGGAGAAAATGTTCAACTCCTACCCAAAAGGTGATTTCATGCAGTGCTCATGAGATCATCTTTCATTACCAATTTACCTAACATCACTTACATTTTTCATGAGGTGGGGTCCCAAAAAATGCATGTTGAAGCTTTGGGAGAAAATACCCCAAAATGGCCAATTTATGCCACTAAATTCAAACCCCTATTGAAGTACATTGAACAGCATACAGTACATGATTTCCTCAGTTCACAGTCCGGCTTTGAAGAGTGAAGATGTGTCTCCGGTCCTGAGAAGATTACGGTGTCAGATCCCCAGTGGTAAGTAAGGGCTTGGGGGTGGTAGTGATGGTTGCAGAGTGGGAAGACTGGGTGGGGAGAGGAACAAATATTGCAACAGACATTGATGGACCATTTCCTTTTTTACAGGGTGTATTAAAATAATGCTGAGGGAAGATTTTCTTTATTTCCGGTTTGGACACCCCAGTGGCAGTGTTATGTTTGTGGAGGTATTGGGTGGTAGGTGCTGAGGGGGAGGATTGGGACGGGTGACAGTTACAGGGGCGCCAGTGGGGGCACCAGCAGCAGACATCAATGGACCATTTTCATTTGTGCCTGTATTTGGATTGGTAGCCCAGCTCAAGGGTAGTAGTAGGATGTAGTTTCTTTTGTGCTATAAGCTGCCAAGGATTGTATTCATTAACAACCTGTCTATGCATCACCAAGCAGGCAGCTCATGGTGTTGTTTTCCCCTTCAGTATGTAAAATCAAATTTTTTTTTTTATCTGTCACAGTCTTGTTCGGGTGTTGTGGAAAGTATGGGGTTCAGAAACAATTTGAGTCTCTCATTTATGAATAATGCCCTGATGAGATGCATTTGCCTTTGCATGTATTTGGATTGGTAGCCCAGCTCGATGTGGGCCTAAATGACAGGTTAATAATAACATTTTTTGATGCTCAAGTTGTTAGAAGTAAGATACAGTGTCTTCTGGATATGGTCTAAACTTGTTCCGTTTTGGCAACAGATCATGGATGGTCTGTATTTTTGGTTGGGGATAAGGCGGTTCTTACTCCAGAGCTAGTCCTTCTATCCATCCCTCCTGATGATCTTCATATACAATGAAGTTCACTCCTTCTTACATATATCCTAGTGGTCAGAAAAGTGAGTACTCACCTCTGGCATCAAACCAGGGCACTTATGCTAGAGGACTAGCATCATATTATTAATGATATACATTATACTCCCTGGAACATCTAATAGCTAGATGTACAGGTAGAACCTCACAATTTGAGATTAGATGGAGGGCATGGATGTTTTATATTTCAGAGAAGGATCTTCTTTTATCCCATGAGTAGAGCCTGAAGCAGGGGATCTGATTGTGATTGTGATCTCCTCTGGGGAAATTGGGAATATTGCTCTGAAGTGGATTGGAGGAGCCTGGATCCAACTCTAGAGGCCTTATCAACTGTGACTTTTGGTTCTATTCAGCTAATAGCTGTGGTATATACTTTATATTGATATCCATCCCAGCCTCATTGTATTAATTTATTATTTAAGCTTATCTTAAGATTGGAGTCTATTCAGTTTATGTTATTGTATTTCTGTCCTTGCATGCTCTTTATGTGTGTCAATAAAAAATTAAAGTTTAAAAAAAAAGAAGTAAGATACAGTAATGGTGTGGCTTGCAACAGTAATGAGGAAGTGAACAGTTCCATTGCTTCAAGTTCAGTGTTTCAAACAAAGCGTACTGAAGCTACAAATAATACTTCCATAGGGTAGAGGTATGTGATTAGTTTCCAGTGATTTTTGCATTATCCTAATATAAGCGACAAATTACAGTGTTTTGCCACTATGCATCACTATAATATATGGGAGTGCTGTGAATGTGAACCTAGCTGTCTTTAGTTTTTTGCTTCCTGCCCCACTACTAGGTTTTATTATTCACAAATCCCCTATTAAATGAGAGCATTCATAATACTTTCCCCACCCCAATGAGGGATGGTGTAAGCATAGAGGTGTCTTTTGATATAAAGATAGCTTTTCAACAATTGAAAAAGTTGTTTTAAAATCATGCAGACTTTTTTAGCAGAAGGCCCCACAGGAGGCTTATTTAAATGTAAAACTGGTCCCTAGAGGATTGAGGTGGACCCAGCAATCAGCTTTTGAAAAGGAAAAATATATTTTTTTAACAAAATGGCAAAATCTCTTATTAGAATCCTCAGCAGGATTAATATGTATTATTTTAGATGACGGAGTAAAGGATGAAGAAAATGTTAACGTGATTTTATTACAGAAAGAGAAACAAGCCAAAGTATTTGAAAATCATTGAGAATATAGAGAATATAGGAATCAATTGGACTATGTGATTAAGAAATATGAACAGAAAATTAAGCAGATTAAAGTACACAAGTTTGAGCATGATAGAAGAGACAGTCAGGAGGGACATATTTTTTATTGGGGGAAGGTTCCAATTTTAACTCTCATTCAATTTTGGAAAAAGTAATGATGTAATTAAAAACACCTACATGAGTGGTTCAGAGTCTGAAGACTTTTTAGAAGTAAGTCATGAGATAGTAGATCTCCCGTTATCCAATCAGGAGGCAGAAAGAGCCAAACAATTATTGGAACTAAATGTATCAATCAATCAGGTTGCAGGTCAAGTTCAATTGAATCCTCAAACAATTTTAATGGAACCAACCCAACAAGTTGGTCAGACATCAATCATGTCACAACAACAAGAACCCAATTTAGTACTCCAGCTGCCCAAAAGAACGCTGAGACAGAGCCCCAGAATAGCCAGAATAAAAGAACCAGAAGGGGAATACGGGATGGGAGAAAGAAATTACAAGTATCATCTAGGCTTCAACACTATCACAACAACAATTATCATGGTCCCCAGAGAATGAGGGGGTAGAGAGGCTATTGGGGCAGGTACAGGAGGAGCAGATGGTGATTAGACAAGTGTGAACAAAATGAATTAAATATGTTTGTTGAGCCACGAGTCCATTGTAATAAATATTTCTGGATGTGAATTGACCACTGCTGAAGAACACGTTTTAAATTATGGTTTGTCTTTCATTCCAAAGACTGGCCTTAATGAATTTAATAATATTATACAGTACTTGTATAAGTTTACTAGAAAACTGGATTTAGCAGCATTTTTTTACAAGTAAAAGGAGCACTGTTAGTAATACGGATTCAATGACTACAGAGGAATCTATTTCTACTGTAGCTCCTGTTTGAGACACAGTGAAGCAATGAATATTGACATTTTGAAATGTAAGTCTATGTTTTTTCCCCTCACTAACCCTGTGGTTCAAGTTTTTGAAAAGCTATGTGAAAAAGACATTCAGATCCTGAAGCAGCAGAAATTGAAGCACTACAGAAATAATTACGCTGCAGAAAAATGGAAAGTGCTTGAAAGCTTGAAGCTGGGACTGGTCACCCTTGCTAACACCCTCGACCCTGATCACACTCTTGGCCTTTTTATCACCACCTTCAATGCAGCCTGTAACAAATTCGTACCCCTTATCAAGAGAATATCCAAAGGTAACCATGCCCCTTGGTTCGCCGATCACATCCTAGATCTACTGTGACATCATGATGCCCTTTGGCATCTTGCAAATGAATCTAAATGGCCAGTAGACAGGCAGCGGTATAGGGAGGCAAGTAACAAGTGCACATGGACCCTACGCACAGCCAAAGCTGAGTACTACAAAGCATCCTTAACCTCCATCTGGGGCTCCAGGAGAAACTTTTGGAATAATATAAAGGAACTCTGTGGTAAAGTCCCAAATCCACCCTGGATCAAATGGCAATAGATAGTAACCTTTCCTCAGATCCCTTCAGTATAGCATTGGCCCTTAACACTGCTTTCATTGATCTCAGCCATGTTCTCCCCTCTAATTTCTTTGACCTCCCTCCTGCCCGGCCCCACCCCTCAGCCCCTCTTGCTCCACTCTTTTGTCTACTTGTTATTATCCTGGAGGTAGCCAAACCCTACCTTGCCAAAGACCTAAGCTACTCCCATTACAGTAGCGATTCACTAGACCTGAGACTTCTCCGTCTCACCCTCCTGGAAGTCCTAAACCCACTCACCCATATTCTCAACTGCTCCCTCTGCCAAGGGAAATCCCCCACCCACTGGAAATCAGCTTCCATTACCCCATTTATAAGAGTGGGGACCGTACCTCCACTAACAACTACCACCCTATCTCCATTCTCCCCCCATCTAAAGCATTGGAGCATATTGTCTCTGATCAACTCACTGACCACTTAATGAAATATAGTCTACTAAGTAAACAGCAACATGGCTTCCATAAGGGGCATAGTACCACCACAGCCCTCCTTGAATTCACCTCACACATCCACTCTGCTTTAGACTGTGGTCACCTCTCAGGGGCCGTCTTTGTGGATCTCTCTAAGGCTTTTGATACCATCAACCAGGCCCTGTTACTGAACACTCTCTCCTCCATTGGCTTTTCCAGTGATGACCAAAGTTGGTTCACCGACTATCTGTCAGAACACAACAGGTCAAGAATGGCACCACCCTGTCCACCAGCCTCCCAGTCCACTACAATGTTCCACAGAGCTCCATTCTAAGCCCTCTGTTATTAAGTCTGTATCTAAACTCCCTCCTGTCGGCCTGCTCTGGCAATTTGCTCCTTTACGTGGATGATGCTGTCCTGTGTGCCTCCAATCCAGACCCCCTTAAACGCCACCAAGCACTCCAACACTCTTTCTGCGAAGCTGAAAAATGGTTCTCTGCCCAGTGACTAATAATCAACTATAACAAGACAAAAGTCATGATCTTCTCACATCCACAGAACTCCCTTAAGAACCTCTGCCCCAAATTATCGATGCCAACCAGACCCCACTCGAACAAATGAACATTTTTAAATATCTAGGTATCATGCTAGATCCAGCCCATAACTATTATCAACATATTCATCAACTATCCACTGCCCTTAACTCTAGAATTGGAGTGCTCTATCAGTACAAACACTGCCTCACACCTGACACCCTCTGACTCACCGTCTCTTCCTCTGTCCTCGCCCTTCTGGACAATGGTATACTTGTATACAGTGCAGCATCTACCGCTGCACTCAGCAGACTCTGGCTCACACTAAGCAAAGCCTGCCCCCTCATCCTCAGCTGTGATCATTTCACACACACCTGCTCCCTCTACAGGGCCACACATTGGCTAAATCTAGACAACAGGATCAGGTTTCACACCTGCCTAATTGCCAAAAAAATTGCACTAGGTCTCACCCCCCCACCCTATCCTCACTCATGCACCCAGCCTCAGCAGTCAGATCCATCTGTAACTCAGGCAAGCCGTGGCTATGTGTACCCCACTGCCAGACTTCCCAATTCCAAAGATCTTTCTGTTACAAGGCCCCTTCCTGGATGAACTCCCTCCCAAGCCATATATCTAATGAAAAAAGGCTTGGCCCCTTTAAATCCCAGCTAAGAGAACACCTTCAGGCCTCCAACCCATGCGATTGCCCCTGACACTTCCCCTTCTATTCTCTGCCCTCCCACTATGACAATTGTCCCCTCACGTCCACCCTCCCCAGACCTCTTGTCCACGCATACCTAATTATGACTGTTATTTTTTATTAAACTGAATTGTTAAGTCCTCTTGCCTGAAGGCTCTAATACTACTATATGACCATCAGCCTACTACAGAATCCTTCTGTAAATTTATGGCTGTGCTAAAGTCCTGAAACTTCTGTTATCCTTATCTGATAGCCACTTACTGAACACCTATGTACTCCTATGTGTATACCAATGTACTGTAATCTGTAAATATGTTGCCTCTGTACGTCCTTGTCTGATGTGGAACCTTTGTAAATGAGTCCTTGACTCAAAGGTCTTTCTGAATTCCTCAATAAATAAAAATAAATAAGAAAAATGAACAGTTGGAGATTAAGACAGCAGATAAAGATGGCTCTGTAGTGGTGATGTCAAAAGTTAACTATGAAAATGAACTTGTGAACCTGATATCAGATATCACTTTCTATGAAGCCTTAAATGATGGTCCTATGATATCTTTTAAAAAAGAAATTGATCATATTTTGAATGATGCATTTTATAATGGTACTAATTTTAAGGATACTCTTGATTTCTTAACTGATGAGAATCCAATAAGGGCAACAATGTATGGCCTGCCGAAGTTCACAAAGATAGAGATAATCCACCATTAAGGCCTATTGTTGCTAGTTTCGGGTCCTTAACGGAGCCTACTGCACAATACATAGACCAATATGTAAAATCTGTAGTTCAGAACAGTAGATCCTATAGAAAAGATACTGCACATATGCTGGAAATTCTAAATTCTTTGGGTATTGATGATGATTGATATCAAGTCACAATGGATATACAATCTTTGTATACAAATATTCCACACCATGATGGGGTAACAGCTGTGGAAAAAGCATTATATAAAAAACTTCTTTGAATAATGAATTGATACAATTTGTAGTAGACATGACTGAAAAGGTGTTAAAACGCAATGTAATCTTGGTACTTAAAAAAATTTTATCTGCAGTTTAAAGGGACTGGTGGTGTTTGCCCCAATTTGTTAATATTTACTTGACAGAATGGGATGATGTACATATTTATGATGATACTGTCAATATGTTTTTTTTTGATAAAATTGATATTTACAAAAGATATACTGATGATTTATTTTTAATATGGAAAGGGACTAGTGAAGAGTTAAGTGAATTTGTTTTGAATTTGGAAAGTATGAATGAAAACGTTAAGTTTACTGTGACATCAGATTTACAGAAAGTGAACTTCTTAGATCTGTGCATCGAAAAGGACAATGAAAGTGGAGTGGTGACTAAGTCATTCCGCAAACTGACAGATAGAAATCTGTTGTTAGATAGCACAAGTTGTCATCCAAGACACTGTGTAGATGACATACCAGTTGGGCAATTCTTAAGGTTGTGGAGAAACTGCAGTAGGTCAAAGGATTTTGCTGTTGGTGTGACAGAGGCTACTACAAGATTTAAAAATAGGGGATATAGTGACACCCACATTGAATAAAGAGTTTTAAAAGCACAAAATAGAGATACAAATGATCTGATTATTAAGAAAAATTGAAAAAAAGGTGACAACAGATGGAATAGCTCAAAAAGAACATGTAACTTTGTTGCTATTTTTAATTTATAGGCACAGGGGGTCCATGAGATTGTAGGAAGACACTAGAAAGTTTTGAACACGGAGACCAGATTGGATGTGACTACAAAGGAACACTCCCCTTCCCCCGATGGTCTTTAGAAGAGCAAAGAATCTGGGTGGTTATCTGGTGCACAGTTTGTATCAATCACCTAATCCTGTAGTTGTGTCCAGACAGCTGCTTTGTGGAACTTATAAGTGCGGCAACTGCAGGTTTTGTGTGAGCATTTTACAGAAGAAAGACATGTTCAAACATCCAGCCATCAAAGAAAAGCATAGGATACAGGACTTTATCACTTGCAGTTCTGAGGCTGTGATATATGCAGCTATTTGTTCCTGTGACGCATTCTATGTGGGTAAAATAAAATGGACTTTTAAAAAGCATATTGGTGAATGAATATCTTGGATCTATTTGTAAAATAAAATGAACTTTTAAAAAGCGTATTGTTGAATATCTTGGATCTATCAGCAGAATGAACTTGACAAATGCACTTGCTCTTCACAAAAAGAAGTATGAGAATGATGGATTGGGTCAATTCATTTAATTTACTGGTTTAGAGAAAGTAAAAAACAGGCCTGCAGGTGATTTAAATAATGCATTACTCAAGAGGGAAACTTTTTGGCAAATGCACTTTAGGTGCCAACAATACCCAAGGGCTCCACAGATTGTGGGCAGGTACTGCGATCCTCTCCAAAAACTCATCCAACTCGAACAGTGTTATGTAATGCCAGGTCGATTAGGAACAAGACTGCTATTATTGCAGATCTTGTTGCAACATCTGACCTGGCATGTATTACCGAGACTTGGCTGGATGAAAATGCAGGTCCTATTTTAGACTCTGCTGCTCCAGCTGGGTTCTCGGTAATGCACCGTCCGAGATTGGATCGTAGGGGTGGGGGAGTGGCCATCTTTTTTAGATCAGAGCTAAGTCTTGTGGAGGTGCCAGTGGGTAACACCAGATCCTTTGAGTGTATCCTGGCAGCAGGTGCAGAGCTCAGGATTCTCCTCATTTACCGTCCATCCGGTGATGGTGGTGAATTCCTGAAGGAGTTCGCAGACTTCATCGTTGACATGGCACTGGAGTCACCTAGATGGTTAATTCTGGGTGACTTCAATGCCTGGGTCGATGATGAACTCTCGCACTTTGGAAAGAACTTCCTCCAACTTATGTCTATGTTGGGCCTGTCGCAGGTAGTTACCTCTGCTACCCATATAGGTGGACACTCATTGGACCTGGTGTTCCTACTGGATTTGGATGTCTCACATTTGGAGGTGGAACCAAATGCGTGGACAGACCATCACACCATAAGATTCAGTTTTGGGGCACCCCCTAATAGGCCTATCCCTACGGAGATGGTCCAGTATCGCCCTTTAAGGGGAGTAAATCCAGAGGGCCTAATGGTGGTACTGGACCTATCGGGTATTTCGGACGAGAGCATGGGTCCAGGGGACATGGTTATTGCCTATAATAAGGTGGTGACCGGGGCCCTGGATCGAATTGCTCCTGTTTGCGTTCGCTACCTCACTTCAGCGCCCAAAGACTCCTGGTTTGATGAGTCTTGAAGGAGCTGAGGAGAGTGGGGCGAAGGCTAGAGAGAGCATGGCAGAAATCCTGCCTGTATGCCAACAAACTTAGATTGATGGATCATTATGTTATCTATCAATCGGCAATATCCCGTAAGAAGTCAGAATTCCTGTCCAGGGAGATTGCTGCTGCGAGAAACCGACCGGCTCAACTCTTTCGGACTGTTGACAGATTGTGCAATCCACTCTGTCTACAGTCTGGAAGAGATTTTTCACAAATAAAGTGTGATGAGCTTGCTCGATTTTTCGCTGATAAGATTGCCGGCATTAGGGCGTATCTCAGCCAGGTTCAATCTACAAGGGCTTGCAGTGGTCGGCGAGGGGAAGCAAACACCTGTGTCACCTGGTCTGACTTTGGTAGGCCGGAATTCATGGACATTATGAGGATTGTCCAGACTGTACGTCCAACCAGCTGTAGTTTGGATCCGGGCCCTACGCCACTTTTATTAGGTTGCATAGATATTATCTGTCAGATCATTGCTGAAATCATCTGGAAATCTTTGAAGCAGGGGATCTTTCCTGAACCCCTAAAGGAGGCGGTCGTTTGACCACTCCTAAAAAAACCTTCACTGAATCCGGACTGTCCAGCTAACTACAGACCTATCTCTAACCTCCCCTTCTTGGGTAAGGTTATTGAAAAGGTGGTTGCACTGCAACTGGACAACCACCTTATAAATCATAATGTCTATGATACTCTTCAATCAGGATTTAGGAAACGACATAGTACTGAGACTGCTCTTGTCCGGGTTCTAAATGATCTCCTGATAGCGAGGGATCAAAAGGCTTGTACTATTCTAGTCCTTCTTGATCTCTCTGCAGCTTTTGACACTGTGGACCATGGTGTGCTTCTGGAACACCTGCAGTTCCATTGTGGACTGTCTGGTACGGTCCTACAGTGGTTTCAATCTTTTCTCACAGGGCGGAGACATAGGGTTATCACTGGAATTTATTCCTCTGATGCCGTCTCCTTGCCTTGTGGGGTTCCGCAGGGTTCCATTTGGCACCCATGTTGTTCGCTGTCTATATGCTGCCATTGGGAGACATTATTAGGCAATATGGCTTGGTTTTTCACTGCTATGCAGATGACACCCAGCTATATTTGTCCTTTAGTCCCGGCAAGAAGATGCAGTCTCTAAACTTAACAACTGTCTATCCGAGATCAGTGATTGGATGAGTGCCAGCTGGCTAAGGTTAAACCGGATAAGACTGAGGTGTTGGTAGTGGACCCAGGTCGTCGTGAGGCAGGTTGTGGGGCTGGTCTTCCTCGGGCATATGGATCGATGGGGCCCAGCTCTTGACCTCAGACAGGGGTGCGTAACCTGGGCGTTATTATTGACGACAGTTTGACGCTGAAATTTCAGGTGTCATCTGCCGTCAAATCCTCTTTTTACCATCTGAGGAATATCGCTCGGGTGAAACACCTTGTTCCTCCGGCTGACCTTCCGACATTAGTCCATGCCTTTGTTACTTCTCGCCTTGACTACTGCAATGCCCTGTACCTAGGGATGCCGGGGGTTGATATCCGCCGCTTGCAGCTGGTGTAGAACGCTGCAGCCAGGCTTTTGACGGGGACATCAATGAGGAATCATATTATGCCTGTGCTGCACGAACTGCACTGGCTGCCGGTTCAGTGGTGGATCACCTTTAAGGTCGGTTTACTGACTTATAAAGCCCTACACGAACAGGGACCGCGATATCTGCAAGATCTGCTTGTTCCCTACCATCCCTCCCGCTCACTCCAATCCACCGACGAGGGATTGCTAGAGGTTCCCAGGGTTCGTTTAAAAACATCTGGGGCACGAGCGTTTTCTTATGCTGCCCCTACCCTGTGGAATTCTCTACCTCGTCGGATACGAAGCTGCCTGACCGTTGAAAGCTTTAAATCAGAACTGAAAACCTATTTATTTCAAAAGGCTTATGGGGAGTAGTTATTGCACTGCATTGAAATTATTTTTATTGTTGTTTGCTATGCTGTATGTATGTTTTATATGTATTTAATTATTGTAAAGCGCTTTGATTTTGAAAAGCGCTTAAAAATAAACTTTTACTTACTTACTTACTAAAGTCTGGGTCTAAATGACTTGCTCCAACTCATTCCATATCTTAAATACTTTTATAATTCTATAATTTTGTGTTATAAGGTTTATTATCTGTCAAGCAGTCTTATGCACAGAAATTTAGTTTATGTCCTTTAGTATGTATTGAGACATTCGTACTTCCAGACATATTGCATATACCATATATTACAGGGTTTTTTTTTTTTTTTGGAGTTGAATTTTTTATTGAACTATAGAGACATACAAACATTAATTAACAATCAACAATTCATTTGAATTTACAGTAGGTCAAAATCACAGTGCTATATTACAGGTTTAAGTAGTATTGTAGTCTCCAGGAATGTGCTGCCCATAATGTCATTTAAATAGTCCCAGTGTTTTTATTGTATTGTCTTGCTTATATTGTTAATATTGTTTGAGTGTGCTTCTCATCTTTATATATAAAAAATGTATGTACTTTTGACATAGGAATTCCCAACATTAGCTGAATGCTTATTTATATAAAAATGGAGCTTTTGAAATGTTTAATATCGATTTATCAAGTTGAATTAAATACGATCTATATGACTATTATACAGCTCTTATATATATAAAAAATGTAATTTGACCTTTGGCACATATAGGTGACATATGTATATTTTTACATATTATGTTAGATATGCTGTAGGTGTGGTTTTAATAAGGTTCATTATTTATGGGTATTTGTGAAGTATTTTTTGCTGGTATTTTTTGTGGCTATGTATTTGTACAATTGTATTGTGTGGCTTTGTATTAGAATTAGGAAAATTAAGCAATGTCTCTTTAAGATAGATGTATAAATATGGGCACAATAGCCACACTAGCCATGCCTTGAGAAAGCCCACAGTCATGTGGGTGAAACGTTGGCTACTGCTGATGGAATGAGTTATTATCAGCTATTTCTGTTAAATGAAAGCTTTTTGACTATACAGACAAGCTATGGTCTCTTCTTTGCAATATTGTACACTAGTTGCCTGTTAGACACCTTTTCTATACTGTTAGGTTTTATTATTGCAATTTAGGTGGGGTCCGCCAGCCAGCCCTCCTCATTCATGCACCACAATCATAGAGTTACTCACTGCTTCTGACATGCTCTGCCTCAATTCGGTGGCTGTGCCAGGCTTACTAAGCTGCTTGGTAAATTTTCTCACTTCAAATATGTTGTTTGACAATGATGAGTGGCCACCTTGGCATGCCATTTGTTGGTGCCAGCAATCAATCTCTGTCTTACTCCTGCACAGTCGGCTTGTGCTCTCCAGCTCCACTCTCAATCAGTGGAGGACATACACTGACGTAGAAGAGAGAGAGAGAGAGAGGAAGAGGAGGCAGAGCAAAAAGCTGCTCAGCTGTTTGCTGATGCAGCTTCATGTAAATCACAAAGGACTGAAGCCCTCTCTGATTGGAGTCGCTCAGTCCTTTGAAATACACAAAGTTTCTGACCTCCAGGCAGAGAGTGGTGTCAAGATCACAGAGCATGGTCATTGGTGTAGACTGCCGAGCCCATTCTTTTGTGAACTGCAATGGGCTCGGCAGTGACACATCCCGCAGAAGTGCTCTCTTATTGCAAGATGTTCCCTGCGCATGCACAGTGACCATAAAAATAGGTGCCCTAAGGCATACCACACAGTGTTTAAATAGGTAGGCCCCAAAAAACTGTAGTGGAACAGATGATTCTTCCATCAATAGAATATGGAAACTTAATTTACAGAGCAACAAGTAAGAGATTCTTAGACAAATTGGACAAGTTACAATATAAAATGGCTAGGTTTATATTAAGATGCAGTTTCAAAAGACATCACTGTAAATTACTATCAAAAATAGGGTTTACCATAGCGCTTCAACAGCGCTAGTGCCAACATCCCCTACAGCGACAGCTACAATGCCGACTGTCGGCATTGTAGCCACAGGGATGTCGGCGCACGCAAATAGGGGGCTGTGGCCCAAATCCCCCTTGTGGGGCGCTCTGCCCCCCACACCCTCCAGTCTCTAGGATTCTAACTCCAAGTCGGAGTTGGAGCGGGGGGGGCAATCACTCAGCGATGCAGTCCCGATCGCTGCAAAGACCAGCAGAGTGACGGGCGGGTGTTGCTTGATTTCTGGTGCTATGCTGGTCTTCGCCATTGGGGAGTCGCTGTGGTGATGGTATATGCAAAAATAGGATGGAAAAAACTACAAGAAATAACAAAACTTCGACAAAACTTTGCATAAGCTAATGACCTACAACCCAGAACATTATGTTTCAAGAGCAGCATTTGGTAGAAAAGAACTTTCAGTCTGGGTATTAACTAGATCTGTACACATAAACAAGATTGGTCCTGGTTTATGTAGGACTAAATATGAAGCAAAAACCTTGAGATTTCAGGCTTCACAATCCTGGAATAATTCACCTTTCACCTTACGCACAACCCTTTCTCATAATATTTTTGTTAATGCCTTAGAAAACTGTTTTCCTCTAGTCTGTAATTGTTTTTCTGCCTAGTGGTGTTATGAGTATTCTTATAACTCCACAACTGTATATAGTTGTATGAGTAGTTGAGGAGGTGGTAGGTGTCGAAACGGTGGAGAGATTCAAGACTGTACGGGATAGGCATATGGGGTTGGTTAGAGGACAGAGGATAGGCTCCTTGTGCACCGGTGACAAGTAGGGAAGGGGGGATGTGGGCAGACTGGATGGGCTAGGATGATCCTTTTCTGCTGACACATTACTATGATACTATGATATGAAGTGATGTGTGTTTTGTAAGCATTGTATCATATTTTATTTTTCTTAGTAATTTGTATGTTTCTTTAGCATGACTGTCTTATAAACAGGGATTTTTCCCCCCTAACAATATGCTTTCTCCTGTATAAAAATACAATTTTATCTATCTACTGTATAGCACATGTTGTTAATGGCTACCACTGTAGTTGCAGAATGAAGGGCTGATAGATCAAATATGTGTCTTTTCTTGCCAAAATAGTTTTGATTTGTCACCCTGAAAGGACATATTCTGGAGTGGTGGTATGGAAAATGGGACCATGACAATGCCTTTTATTAATACTGGACCTGGTAACTCATTAAGAGAAGCAGTGTTGCAGACATCAAGGGGGAGGCTACTTGTGGAACTTTGTTTGCTGTATGGTGTGATTCAACATAAGGATGCTGCAGAATCGAACCACGCTGTGGCAAAGGTCCTGGACTTCAGGATGGCAGATTTTGCAAAGCTAGGTGAATGCTTCAGGGATGACCTGGTAGGGAGGATGGCCTGGTTGAGGTGCAGAAACAGTGGGCAAAGATAAAAGGGAGCATAGTAAAGGAAAAAAACATCAAAGTCAAACAAGTGAGCAAAAGCAAGAGGAAAAAAAAAAGACTGCTATGGTTCTTAAAAGGGGTGGTTGAAAAGGTAAAGACAAAATGGGTATGTAACCCCTAGGTGGTGCTATCCCAAGGGCTACTACCCCTGCCTGCATGGCTAGTAGCAGGTTAAAGGGCCTGAGTTCTGAAATGGGTGCCTCCACCCGGAGGTCAGGGTTGGTAGTGGTCAAGCTAACCTGGGCACAGCCTTCCGGGACACTGTAACCCCTCTCTTTTTTCACTAGTGGCTGTAACAATATACAATAATCACTTTCACAATACCCCTGATACACCACACAAGTACTCACACTGTTTGCACTTACCACCAGGGCTTTCTTCTGGCTCAGCCCTGGGGACCCCCTGTAAAACAAGGTTATACACAGCAAATAACAGCAGTACAGTACTCTTGCACAAACTGGAACCACAGTCAGGGTAAATGCAAAAAAGAGTTAGATCTGATTTATTTAAGGGACTTGAACAAGGGAGGGGTGTAATCAGGTTAATTTGCTTAAAGACTCTATCATTCAGACAGTTATGCATGCACTTCAGGGTCTATAAACAGTCACACACTCTGGGTACCCAGATGGAGAATGGTGGGCTAGCCAGGAACATTGTAGCTGATTGGGACCCTGTGATGGAAGAAAACAACATGCACAACACACACTATTTGTAATCCGGAGCCGGACGGCTCAGTTCGTGAAAAGAAAACAACAAGACAATCAGATGACACACTTTTTGATTAGGCTGTTGTTCCAGGGAGCTACCCTGATGATTTCTCACGATACCCAAGACTGGACACAGGCTGGACGAAAATCAAGACAGCAGGTGGTTATTCTGGAGTGCCAGGAGAAGCAGGGCCCACACAATTCACTGAGGCGTAGTTCCTGTTCAAGCGTGGAGCAGGGAGCTGATCCCCAGGCAAGTCTCTCGTTGGTGACTTTCTCTGTGCAGTGGGGTAGTCCGCAGGGCCAGCATGGCATGGCCCAGACCAAATGGAGATGAAAGCGAATTCAGTCTGTTTTGGGTTGGATGCAGCTTCCTGCAAGCGGAACACAGTTCACACAGTGGGTAACCAAATAACGACCCACTAACAACTCACAGCACATTTACATGTAAGGAAATTCTGCTGTACCAGTCAAACCACTCTCTGGTCATGATCGCAAAATCTCTGCACAAACCGGGATTCAAAAGCAGCTGCAAATCCTGACAGGCCGATCGCATTCAGTAAAATATTCGATCTTCTTCAGGTATGAGCCTGGTAAAAAATTCAGTGGCTTACTTCATTCTCACAAACTTGGATTTAGTCTGAAATAAAGGAAGTTGTTGGTCCTCTGTACAGACAGTTGGTAAGACCACAATTGAAGTACTGTGTACAGCTGTGGAGGCCCCATCTATGCAAAGACATGGACAGGGTGGAGGCTGTCCAGAGGAGGGCAACCAAAATGGTGCAGGGTCTGCACCAGAAGACATATGAAGAAAGACTAAAGGAGCTTAAGATGTATAGCCTCAAAGAAAGGAGGGAGAGGGGGAACATGATAGAAACTTTCAAATACCTCAAGGGAATCAGCAAAGTCCAAGAGCGTAGCATCTTTCAGAAAAAGAGATGTGCAAGAACAAGGGGGCACAATTTGGAGACAGAGTGGGGACAGCTCAGAGGTAATGTGAGAAGGAATTTCTTCACAGAGAGGGTTGCAGATGCATGGAACAGCCTTCCTGAGGAGGTCGTAGAGTCAAAAACAGTGGTTGAATTCAAGAATGCATGGGACAGACATAAGTCAATTCTACTGGGGGGGGTAGGAGGAAGTAGGCTATTGGTTAACTAGGATCTGCAGCTTATCCATTAGGTAGAGAAATGGGCAGACTAGGTGGGCCAAGCAGTCCTTATCTGCCATCATATTCTATGTTTCTATATTTCTATAATTCTGTTTTCTCCCTCTCAGGGGCAGCAGGCAGACATGAAGGCCATAACTGAGGCCTTTCCACAGTTCTCCCATGCAAAACTACTCAGACGGCTGCTTAACTGTCTCAAGCATGTTGTTTATTCAGCTCCCAGCTTAGATCTGCCTTAAACCGTAGGCAGCTTGCGGATTTCCCTCAGATCCAAAAGGTTCAGTTGGCTGATTCGGCTGTCAGTCAAAGCAAGAGCTCTCCCTTCAGTTGCAAAAACGCACCAAAAGCCCAAAACTACAATTCCTACAGATTTTGACTCCAGACAGCTCCTGTAGTCTGGCTCCATTTTAGGTCCCACCAGTACTGATTGGTCCAATTCAGCAGTCCAGGACCAAGATAGTGGAGATAAACAAAACAGTCCTTGCTGCAAAGAAGGCAGGTTAGACAAACTACATTATCATTATCACTCTAAATGATTTTCAGCAAATAGTTACAACTTTCAACAGAGTTCCCTCTCGGATTACTTATGACTGCAATCCAGGGAGCTCTTAAAGAGAAAGTACACAGAGGCTATACAGGCACTCTCTGGCAGTCACATTCAAACTGCTAAAATGCAGGACACCAGCCTGGCAGTGAGCATTTAAGCATGCTCAAGGGAAGACTTTTCTGGAACCCCCATTTGTAGAGGGGTTACACCCTTCCCTGCTTGGAGAAAACTTGGCATCCATGTCAAGTCTGCACCGTCATGCATCCGTTAACATAAACTTATTTCTTTATTATACATATTCACTACACTTCATGATACTATATCCATTCTTACAACACATTGTGCATATTTTACACAGATAAATTGAACATTACTATACTGAATCAGGTAATAACTTCTTTACAATGCAAGAGGATGCCCTTCCCTATCAGCTAACTTGGGGCTGGATAGGGCAGGGGCACCATGGTGAGAGGGCAGATTAAGTAACCTGGAATGGGCCGTCAAGCTCAATTTGGGCAGTGAGCTCGGTGAAACATAAACACCTTTGTGAACCACATGGAGAGGCAAGTCCACAGGCCTCTCCAGAGAATCATAGCTGAAATGCAATACTGGCTTGACAGCTCGGCCAGTCTTTCTGGGGGGAACAACCACAGTCTCTGTACTTTCAGCAACAGTCTAGGGGCTTCCATCACTTGTGAGGGGTGCCTCTGCCTAGGTAGAAATGTCCAAACTTGGAGCACTGTCAGCTTCTTGCTCTGTAGGCTCTGTTCAGGGGTCAACCTTAACTTTTTTTTGCACTAGCCAGCCAGACAAGTTGATTAAAAATTGCACTAGCCCACAGATAATTGCACTAGCCCACAATAATAATGTTACAATTTGGTTATACAGGAAAAATGCAAGCCAAGAAATACTGATTATTGCATATTTATGCTGCTCCTACATTGCTTCCTGCCTCTGCAAAAAAAAGTCTGCAATACAATCACATGCAGTGTGTACCCCCACTGTTTTACCATGTGCCCCTTGCTTCCGCTTTCTTCACCCCCTCCCCACCAAACCAGAGAATACCATAATAGCAAATATTCAATGAAGCAGTTCTAGCTCTGCACACACAATAACCATCATCATCATCATGCACCACACCACAGTCCCACCCTGACCTGCAGGGCAATGAACAGAGTCAAGCAGAGAAAGACACTCTCATCCCCCACCCTGTGATTAACCTGGACTTCTGGAAGTTTTCTTACACTGCGAAGTGGGCCAGGGGCAGTCCTTGGATTTCTTTGGAGAGAGCTAAACAAGCACAGGAGGCTTGAAATGTAAGAAACTTTGACATATGTGTTTATATATACCAGGCACAAAAGTATTGATTTAAAGCAGCAGTGCAATAATCAGGTGAAAATTTTGACCTATACTTTTTATGCCATTTTAGATTGACACTTACCTCCTGACTTGTATCATACCCTTCTGCCCACAATTTGAGTCTGCTTTAGTCCTTTTTGTCATGTTTGAAATAATAAAAGGAGCGGTCCTTTTAATATGGCTCGGAACAGGTCTTCATCAGTATTCTCAGCTGTTTTGTCCATCAGTTGTTTAAATATCACTTATATTGTGACTAAAATGATGCATTATGCACCAGGCAGTGCTACTTGACCTTATGGAACAATAGATGTTCAAAAACAGCTGAGAATACTGATGAAAACCTGGTCTGAGCCATATTAAAAGGAGCGCTCCTTTTGTTATTTCAAACATGAAAAAAAGTGCTACAGCAGACTCAAATTGTGGAAAGAAGGGTTTCATACAAGTCAGAACTCAGGAGGTAAGTGGCAGTGTAAAATAGCATTAAAAAGAATAGGTAAAAATGTTCACCAGATTCTTGCACTACTGCTTTAACATAGTCTGCCCTAACAAGGGGGAATGTGAGGAAATTCTTTTTCACAGAAAGAGTGGTGGATGCATGGAACGACCTACCTCAGGAAGTGGTGGCTATGAATACAGTGCAGGGCTTCAAACAGGCATGGGATAGGCATAAGGGAGCAATACAGATGAGTATGAATAGATAGGCCACTGACAGAGCAAAGGCCGATGGCACATTTATAAGGTAGAAAAAGAAATGGGCAGACTGGATGGGTCTTGCGGTCCTTATCTGCTGTCAACCTCTATGTTTCTAGGATTTTTCATAACAGTGTCCTTTCATCGGTCAAAGGGTGAGCAGTATACAGGCATGATGCTGTATTACCTCTTTATCTATATAGGATGATCTGTGCACACCAGGAATACCTATTTTAACTTTTAAAATTCTGTATTTTACTAAGGTTTTGCTTTGTACCATACATGCTCCAAAGCATTGTTTTTAGGTTGAAATGGCATGCTGCTGGTATAAGAGTGGTACTGCATGGATGGTATTGACTGGTGTGATCCATTAAGAGGAGCTTTGGACCCCTACACCAGTCAGTAATGGCAGCGATGGGTCTATGGTTGGCCACTTCAGAGTCTAGTCTGCAGTGGTGTACAGAGAAAGTATAGAGTGGACAGACCACCTGGTTGGGCATACCGTGTATACATCATTGCATTCTGTCACTGCAGTATTGGAAACAGACACTCAAAAGGTTGTGAAATGAGGCACACTGGTCTTAATATTGTGAGACAAATCAAAGACAAGTTCAGCAAACTGAAAGCTAGTGACTTAACCACTCTACCTTTGATCACAGCATGCACATTAGCTGAATAGCCCAACAATTGAGTGATAATGACTCATATCAAGTCTTTTGTTGGATCCCCCTCTTGAACTATCAGATAATTGCAGCTCTTAATGAGCTGCTAATCACACCAGGCCACCTGGAACACTGAGGGAGATTAGCAAAAGGACCACAGCCTGCTAAAGCAGGGACATTTTTAACTTCTTTAACAGCCATGAAAAACCTGCACTAGTCAAGACGGACAAGTAGAGGGTTAGCTGCACTAGCCCAGGCAAATTTGCACTAGGTTTAGAGCTAGTAAAACAATGTTAAGGTCGAACCCTGGCTCTGTTTCTACAACACTTTGATCATTTTGAAGAGGCCCTGGTACTGAAGGGGGATTATCAGCACTCTCATAGTGTTCTTCAAGTTCTGGCATGTCACCAGAAAGACTCATTCCATCAGCCCCTCCCTCAGGCAAATCATACAGTTCCACAGTACACAGAGACTCAGCATCTTCAGAGGTGATACTTTGCATTTCACTTTCAGGGAGCATTGGCTCCAAGGACAAAGTTGGAGGGTTAGGCAGTCCAGAATGCCAAGCTTCATCCCCACAATCAATCATAGGGTTACCTCAAAACAGCTGTCTCACTTCATAAGAGGGTAAAAGCCATAGTCACACTCACTTACGTCAGAAGTGGACTGACAGTCAATACCATTCTGGGCCTGCTGCGGAGGAAGCCATAAATCTGTGACTACTGGGATAGGTTGACTCTGTCTCTTTCTTGCAGCAGCATGAGTCACCAGCCCAGGGGGCTCAGTTACTGGGGGTTCAGCCTCAGTCATGATGACTTGGCAGATAGGTAGCAAGTGGTTATGGTGCACGGTCTTGACAGCTTTGGAGTTGTTCTCTGGGTGCACCTTGTACACAGGTAAATCATCCAACTTTCCAACTACTACATGGGGAAGATGGTGCCACCAATCTGCAATTTTGTGTTTACCATGCAGTCCCAAATTGTGTAACAATATATGCTTTCCAGGTCAAAGCTCTTGGGCCTTTACTTTGTTATCATGCCTCTCTTTGTTGGCTAGATTTCTCTTGGCTCCATTGTCTGGGCCAGTTGATAGGCATGGTTCAATTGAGCTTTCAGTTTTTGTACATATTGCAAGTAGTTTTTGGCTTGGACCCCATCTGGAGAGACCCCAAAACAGACATCAACTATCAGCCGGGCCTCTCTCCAGAACATGAGGCAGTAGGGGGAGAACCCAGTAGCATCATTTTTCATGCAATTGTATGCATGTACCAAGGTGCTAATCTGCTGGCTCCATTTATGCTTGTCTTTTGGGTGGAGGGTGCCCAGCATGTCTAGAAGGGTGTGGTTAAAATGTTCTGGTTGAGGGTCTCCCTGCAGGTGATAAGGGTGGTTCTTGACTTTCGTACCCCCCATAGAGAGAGCATTTCTTTGATTAGTTGACTCTCAAAGTCTCTGCCCTGGTCAGAGTGGATTTGTTGGCAGGCTCCATAATGGACAAAGACATTTTCCACTAGCACCTTGGCCACGGTAGATGCCTTTTGATCTTTGTTGGGAAAAGCTTGTGGATACCGTGTGAAATGATCCGTAACCACTAACATGTTGCCAATGTCCCACTGATCAGGTTCTAAACACAAGAAGTCTATGCAGACTAATTCCATGGGGGTGCTGGTAGTAATATTAACAAGGGGGGGCAGCCCTCTAAGGCAGGGCATTTTTTTGCAGACAGTGACTACAAGTCTTTACATGGTGCTCAACATCAGCCCCCATTTTGAGCCAGTAGAAGTGAGATCATACCAGGTCAAGGGTTCTGTCAATACTGAGTTGTCCCATGTGATTGTGGAGGGACCTCAGTACCAAATCTTTAATGGCCATGGGCAGGACTAATTGTTGGTTGTCTACTTTGCCACTATGATCTACTGTCTCTCTATACAACAACTGATTGAGCAACTTCAATCGGGGTCCTTCTTTAAACAATATAGCAGTTTGCAAGTCAGTGGAACATAACTTAGACACATCTTTCCCTGCACGCAGGGCATCAAGTGCTGGCTGAATCATATGATCTTGGGATTGAGCCCACTGAATGCTGTCATTGTCAAATTGAGGTAGTGCACTAATATCTAGAGCAGAGAAGTAGCAATAAGCAGCTGGTATGCAGGTGTCAGAAGGGCTCAAACAATCTACTAAACACTCCACTGTGTCCACAGACATCTGTTCATCTCTGTCAAACTTTTGGCACAATGCTCAAATGTCAGGTTCAGACAGCCTGACCCAATCACTCCTGGAAGTGGGCCTTCATGATAATAATAATAATAATAATAATTTTATTTTTAAAGCGCCTTTCAAATTTCAAAGCACTGTACAATCATACAAAAAAATACAATCCAATACAATCATCATTATAATACAATATAAAACACTCATAAAACCATAATTTTATAAACAAATCACATTATACTATAAAAAGGCCATGTGATACAGATGTGTTTTAAGGCCACTCTTAAATTCCCCCAGGGAGGTGCACTGCCGTAACCGATGGGGTAGAGAATTCCAGAGAGTGGGAGCAGCATAAGAAAAGGCTCTACAGCCAGATGAATTTAAACACACTCTCGGAATCTCTAGCAACCCCTCGTCAGCCGAGCGGAGCGATCGGCCAGGGCAGTAAGATACGGGAAGGTCTTTCAGATAGGCTGGACCCTGATCGTGGAGGGCTTTGAAAGTCAGTAAACAGACTTTAAAGGTGATCTGCCACCGAACCGGAAGCCAGTGCAGTTTGCGCAGCACCGGGGTAATATGACAAGACCTACTGGTTCCCATCAAAACCTGGGCTGCTGCATAGGGCGACAGCATCAATATGGTTCAGGCCTGGTCTATATTCGACAGCATAATCATAGGTTGATAATGCAGAAAGCCACCAGAGTCCAGTGGCGTCTAACTTAGCTGAAGTCTGTACATAGGTCAATGGGTTATTGTCAGTCTTCACCAATATCTTTGCCCCATAGAGGTATTCATGAAACTGGTAAATGATGGCCCATTTTAGCACAAGGAACTCCAACTTATGCACAGGGTAGTTTTGTCTGGATGGAGTCAAGCTGCTACTGGCAAAAGCTACTGGTCTCAGGCCATCCTCATGGTCTTGATTCAGCACCGCTCCTAGACCCTGCAGACTACCGTCCATATGCAGCACATAGGGTTTGGTGGAGTCAGCATAGGTGAGGATGGGGGCTTGGGTGAGCTGGTATATGAACTCATGGAAGGCTGCTTTCACAGTTGGGCATCCAGCGGGGCCCAAAGAGTTCACCTAGGTGGAAGTATACTTTTTCTGGTTCTTTAATGGCCCCTTATTTGTATTTACGATTGGTAGGAGGGTAACCCTGGGTAAGGTTCAAGAGTGGAGGAAATCACCTTGGAATAGTCTTTTATGAACCTGCGGTAGTAGCCACAGAACCCCAGGAAACGTTGTAGTTCTTTCAGATTATGGGGCTGGGGCCAAGTAGTCAGTGCTTCAACCTTACTGGGATCAGTCTCTATCCCCTTTTGTAGATATTATGTGCCCCACATACTTCATGAAGGTTTGGAAAAACTGGCACTTGTCAATGGACAGCTTGAGGCTGAAGTCTTCCAGTTGGTCTAGGACTTTAAACAGTCAGTTCTCATGCTCCTCTAAGGTGCTCCCAAACACAATGACATCATCCAAGTACACCAGGCATTCCAGCAAATTCATATCTCCCACTGTACGTTCCATCAGTCACTGAAAGGTGGCCAGGGCACCCGATATCCCCTATGGCATCCTCAGAAACTCGTAGAATCCCAATGGACAGATGAAGGCTGTTTTCTCATGGTCTTCTGAGGCCATCAGGATCTGGTAGTATCTGCTGTGAAGATCCAACACCGAGAACCATTTGCTCCTATCCATGCAGTCCAGGGCATCTTGTATACGAGGCATAATGTATTGGTCTGGGATGGTCCGCTGGTTCAGGGTTCGATAATCAACACACGTCCTCACAGACTCATTCTTCTTATGCACAACCACAATGGGAGAGGTGTATGGGCTCCTGGATTCTTGTATCATGCCAGCAGTGAGCATTTTCTGCAGCTGTCTTCTCACATCATCTATATCTGCTGGGGCTAGGCGTCGGGACATCTCTCGAAATGGCCGTTCATCATGCAGGCTTATGTGATGCTCCGCACCCTTGACACATCCCACATCCCATTCCTTCAATGAAAACACTCTCTCTGGGCAAGTTTCTTGATAATTCTCGCCTTCCATTCAGCTGGCAATGGGGAGTCACCAAAGTCAAACAAGTCTGGGGTGCTCTCTCTCTCTCTCTCTCTCTCTCTCTCTCTCCTTCTCATCAGGGTGCTTGTTACTGGGCAATACTGCTGTGTCTGTGCAGCGTACCATAGCTAGGGTGCACCCTCTGTTCACCAGGATCTCCCGATCTGACACATTGTGAATCTGGACAATCACTCATCATGCATAGGCATGGGCATGAGCAAGCAAGATGCTGGGCTTGACCAATAATATTTCTGGCAATTTTCCATTGCCTGGTGCATCCAACATCAATATTTTGTTCTTGACATCTTTCTGGAGGTGGACCTCCCCTTGAATGGTACACTGGGCATTAGGGGCCAGTACCATTGAATCGTGATCCTTCTTTCACATAATCCCCACTGGTTCATCCTGGTCTACTTCCTCAGGTTTCTGTTGCAAATCATAGGCCCTCTTGGTCAGAGCCGGAATTCCCATGGCCCTCCCAGTCTGTCGCCCTTGTTTCTTGTGACAGAGTTGTGCCAGTATCACAAACATGGGCATTTGTCCCAATTAACAGGAGGACCCCATCATACAGTCTGGTGGGGGGCATACTAGGGCCAATGTCTCTACTCACTCCTCTACACCAGATACAGTTGCAGGAAAAGTCAACCAGAGGCAGACATACTCTAGGTAGGGATAAGACTTGTTGCTCAGGTTCACACATGTAGGCCTTCCAGGGATTGCAAAGGCACATCAGATAAGTGTTTGTCATACCAGTCCTGGAATACAATGGTCACTTGCGACCCACTGTCAAGCACAGCCCAAGTATGAATACCATTCATAGTCACCATAGTCTCCATTGAAGGGCCCACTATTTTGTACCAGTCTGGAGAGGCAGTAGCAGAGGCCTGGACAGACAATTTAGCCACAAAGAAATTTGAGTTAGGGTCTCTCGAACCCTCACTGTGGTCATTTCAGGCACCCCTTGGCCATTGATTTGCTTTTTAGAGCTCCCCTTGGAGTCTGTTTACTACTCTTTCTAAGTCCTTCTGAGGCTGGCATTCTCTTTTCATATGGCCATCCTTTCCATAGTTGTGACAAATGATAGACTCCTGGGTCATCCTGGGAGAGAACATTGTATGAGGAACTGAAACAGTAGTAAGAGATTGAGGTCTAGTATCTGCTTGCAGCGGTGAGAGTGGTGCAACATGTCTTAACAGTTCCTTTAGAGTGGCAGTCAATCCAGTGATCTCAGCCTTGGAGCCACCCTCGGTAGCGGATGCCAGAGGGTTCATCCCAACCCCCATGGCAGTCACGTCCTGAAAGAGACCAGAATCATGTTCCATGGGGAAACCCTTACAGAGGTACTCATCTTCAACTCTCGGACTTCCTTTAGTAGCTCGTCTTTCCAATGCTGGGTCCAGGTCGGTAAGTCCTTTACATTCTCAGAGTGCTTGTTAAGTGCCGACTTTTGCCCCTGAGCCTCACTTGGCTGATCACTCTCAGTTACTTGTGCAGCAGCAGCAGATATGGGTGCAATTCCCCCACAGGGTCACCTTTGCTCAACCCCCCCGGATTTCTTTCATTAGCTCGTCATAGGAAGGGGGCAAGTCCATTCGGGTGGCAAGGCGCAACTGAAGCAGTAACAATTCTGAAAACAGAGCAGACTTAAGAATCCGATCCAGCCTAGTTCGATCTAATTCATTTGATGGCAAACTACCCTTTCTGAGGCATTCTTGTAGCAGCTTTTCAAGCCGAGGTACATACACAGACAATGGCTCCCCTGTGTACTGCTGACCATTTCTTACTCTCCACCACAGATCCTCATCTGAATCCAGACTCCCATACACATTCTCCAATGCATCAAGATAGTCCGGTGCAGTTGCTTCAGGGTTATTGGCCCTCTTGGCATGGATGGTAGCCAGGGCAGGACCTTGGAGGCTCTCACTCAACCTCTTTCATTTCTCTGCTTCTGAACATTGCCATTCAAGTACTAGAAGGCAACATAATCTATCCAGGTCTCCCAGTCATCCTCCCCCTGGGGGGTGGGGAGGGTGCCCCAGAAGATTCTCAGCCTTCGGTAGGAGTCGTGACCAATGGCAGGTACAGATATAGGGGTCAGCATTGGCATGGGCACAAAAGGTGGAGCAGTAACAGGTGCTAGAGTGGGAGGAGGTGTTGGGGAAAGAACACCCCCAGGTGGCAGGAATCATTTCTTAAAGTCCTCTACGGTTTTTCCTTCCTCCAGCAACAACTTAGGAAAATTTTTCCTCAAAAGTCTCAGATAGTGGTGGGAGCTCATCCTCCCCGGGGTCTTTACTGTCTTTTGTTATCACTCACCAGGCAGCTGGAACCCTTTCTGAGGCAGTAGTCTGTGGCACTTTAGAGCTGTCCATGAGGTCACTACACTCTACCAAGGCTATGAAAGTTTGGGCGATCAAATCAGCCTGTCGACCCACCACCACAGGGTTTTTTAAACATTCAACTTTGGAAAGTGATCCCTCTACAGTGTTTTTACTGGTACCCAGGGGAATATCCAGTATAAGCAGAGCATTTTGGGGGTCGATCTCTAGCCCCGTACATCACCCCACCAACTGATGTATAGCCATTTCTACTGGGGTAGCCATTAATCTTTAACAATAATTCATAATTTTTGGCCACTAGAAGGCACAAAATCCCAGCGGTGAGCCTCCAAAATGTAACCCCTAGGTAGTGCTATCCCAAGGGCTACTACCCCTGCCTGTAGCTAGTAGCAGGTTAAGAGCCTGAATTCTGATACGGGTGCCTCCACTCAGAGGTCAGGGTTGGTAGTGGTCAAGCTAACCTGGGCACAGCCCTCTGGGACACTGTAACCCCCCCTCTTTCCTTACTAGTGGCCAGAACAATACACAATAATCACAATAATCACTTTCACAATACCCCTGATACACCACACAAGTACCCACACTGTTTGCACTTACCACCAGGGCTTTCCTCTGGCTCAGCCCTGGTGACCCCCTGTAAAACAAGGTTATACACAGCAAATAACAGCAGTACAGTACTCTTGCACAAACTAGAACCACAGTCAGGGTAAATGCAAAAAAGAGTTAGATCTGATTTATTTAAGGGACTTGAACAAGGGAGAGGTGTAATCAGGTTAATTTGCTTAAAGACTCTATCATTCAAACAATTATGCATGCCCTCCAGAGTCTATAAACAGTCACACACTCTGGGTACCCAGATGGAAAACGGTGGGCCAGCCAGGAACGTTGCGGCTGGTTGGGACCCTGTGATGGAAGAAAACAACATGCAAAACACACACTATTTGTAATCTGGAGCCGGTGGGCTCAGTTCATGAAAAGAAAACAACAAGACAATCAGATGACACACTTTTAGATTAGGCTGTTGTTGCAGGGAGCTACCCTGATGATTACTCACGATACCCAAGACTGAACACAGGCTGGACGAAAATCGAGACAGCAGGTGGTTAATCTGGAGTGCCAGGAGAAGCAGGACCCACACAATTCACTGAGGCATCATTCCTGTTCAAGCGTGGAGCAGGGGGATGATCCTCAGGCAGGTCTCTTGTCGGTGGCTTTCTCTGTGCAGTGGGGTGGTCTGGCAGGGCCAGCGTGGCATGGCCCAGGTCGAATGGAGATGAACGCAGATTCAGTCCGTTTTTTCCTGGATACAGCTTCCAGCAAGCAGAACTCAGTTCACACAGTGGGGAACCAAATCATGACCCACTAACAACTCTCAGCACATTTACATGTAAGGAAATTCTGCTGTACCGGGCAAACCACTCTTCGGTCATGAGTGCAAAGTCTCTGCACAAACCGGGGACTCAAAAGCAGCTAGAAATCCTGATAGGCCGATCGCATTCACCAAAATCTTCGGTCTTCATCAGGTATGAGCCTGGTAAAAAAAATCAGTGGCTTACTTCGTTCTCACAAACTTGGACTTAGTCCAAAATAATTATCTTCTTTCCTTCTCAGGGGCAGCAGACAGACATGCAGGCCACAGCTTAGGCCTTTCCACAGTTCTTCCATGCAAAACTACTCAGACGGCTGCTTGACTGTCTCAAGCATGTTGTTTATTCAGCTCCCAACTTTGATCTGCCTTAAACAGCAGGCAGTTTGGGGATTTCCCTCAGATCCAAAAGGTTCAGTTGGCTGATTCAGCAGTCAGTCAAAGCAAGAGTTCCCCCTTCAGTTGCAAAAAGGCGCCAAAAGCCTAAAACTACAATTCCTACAGATTTTGACTCCAGACTGCTCCTGTAGTCTGGCTCCATTTTTGGTCCCACCAGTACTGATTGGTCCATTTCAACAGTCCAGGACCAAGACAGTGGAGATAAACAAAACAGTCCTTGCTACAAAGAAGGCAGGTTAGACAAACTACATTATAATTATCACTCTAAATGATTTTCAGCAAATAGTTACATCTTTCAACAGAGTTCCCTCTCAGATTACTTATGACTTCAATCCAGGCAGCTCTGAAAGAGACAGTACACAGAGGCTATACAGGCACTCTCTGGCAATCACATTTAAACTGCTAAAACGCAGGACACCAGCCTGGCAGTGAGCATTTATGCAAGCTCAAGGAATACTTTTCTGAATCCCCCATTTGTAGGGGGGTTACAGGTAGCTTTTAGAAGATATAAGGAGACACAGAGGGAGGAGGATATGGGTGTGTGTCAAGGGAAACAAAAGGAAGCTGGAAAAGTCTTAAGGAATGCAAAGGTGCAAACTGAAGACAGAATAGCCCAGGAGGTAATGACAGGGGACAAGACATTTTTTAAGTACTTTATGTAAGTGAAAAGAGGAACATCGGGGATGGGATTTTAAGGTTAAAAACATAAGGAAGAACTATGCAGAGGGTGACCATGAAAAGGCAGATATTCCAAACAAATACTTCTGTTCAGTATTCACAGAGGCAGGAGAAGGGGAAGTACCACAAAGTAACAAAAGCTTTGGAGGGAGGTGTACACTAGTCCTTTTGTGGAGGCGAGAGTCCTGAAGGGACTTGCTAATGTGAAGGTTTGTAAAGCAATCAGGTCAGATGGGGTGCATCCAAGGGTATTGAGGGAGCTCAGGGAAATACTTGCTGGGCCTCTGACAGTTCTGTTTAACAGCTCTCTGGAAACAGGAGTGGTTCCACAGGACTGGAGGAGGGGGGTGAAGTCCCACTTCAGAAAAGTGGTAGCAGAGAAAGGCTGGCAGTTATACACCAGTCAACCTGACATCGGTGGTGGAATCACTTTAAAAGTCTGTGCTGCTCGTTTATGCTCCATTTCTAGCCAAGGGGAAACTTTTGCCATCTACTACCCCTTCATAAGTTTTGCAGCAGTTACCACTACAGCACTTTATTTTTTCTGGCAGCAGACAAGGTGAAAAAATATTCACAAGAAATGGGAAAAGTGCAGCTAAGTTTAGGACATTGACTGATTGGGAAACCAATGTGTGAGCTGCAGAGGTGGGGATTATAGATTTAAAAGTCTGTGCTGCTCATTTGTGCTCCATTTCTAGCCAAGGGGGAACTTTTGCCATCTACTACCCCTTCCTGAGTGTTGCAGCAGTTACCACCACAGCACTTTATTTTTCCTGGTAGCAGACGAGGTGAAACAACATCCACAAGAAACAGGAAAAGTGCAGCTAAGTTTGGGACATTGACTGACTGGGGAACCAATGTGTGAGCTGCAGAGGTGGGGCTTATAGATTTAAAAGTCCATGTTGGTCCCTACATGCAAGAGTGTGAGTGGCGCAAGTGCCACTCCAAGCTAAAAAAAACAAACAAATAAAATCCAAAATATAATTAAAAGGGGATTTGCTAGCAATTAACTGGTGAAACAGTCCTTGGATATCCTTCTCACTTTGCAGGTAGGGAGCACATAAAAGCCTTTGTATTAGAGTGGTGTTTGCCTGCCTGTAGAGCGGGTTCAAATACCCTGGATATCTGGGTTAACCTGTATTAGAAAATGCTTTCAGTAAATGTGTTAGGGTATCTAACGCTGGGTTTGATACTTGCAGGAGCAATATTTAGTGAATCAGACTTAGGAATAAGTAAAACAATCTGGCCCTCTTATACTTCAATCCACCTCCATCAAGATGGATATGTGTTTCTAAGTAGAAGAAATACATTTTCAAACTGCTGGAACAAGTATATGCAAGCAGGTAACAAACTAAAGGATTTCTTCCCAAATTTTAATAAATCACCTGAGGGTTTTACGGATGTATGTTATTTAGTATTAATTTTGGGGGGTGATGTTGAGTTGAATCCTGGACCTAATATTTTAAATGAAATAACTGTTTTGCATGATTATGATGTCCATAGTATATCTAAGAAGTCTGATCTGCTAGCAACCATTGTAAATCTCAGAATCCTTGTATACTGGACCTAAGTGAAACCTGGCTCACTGATAAAATCGGTACAACTGAAATGGGTATGCCAGCATATCAGATTTTCAGACAAGATAGAAAAGGTAAAGGGGGATGGGTAATGTGTTTTGTTAAAAACTCACTAGGGTATATCGAAACAATGATGGCAGAAAGTAAGGATAATATAGACTATCTAGTTATCTCTGTTGTCCATTATAACTTAGTAGTAGCTGTGATCTATTCTCCTCCCAGGACAAATTTAAAAATCATAGAGGGGGTTTTAAATAAAATAGGGGACTATATAAAGAACAGACCTGTCTTTTTGATGGGGAATTTGAACTGTAATTGGGCTAATGTAAGAGGAAGACAACTACAATACATTACAACTGAAATGGGACTTACACAATTGATTCATTCACCCACAAGGTACACTGACACTACAGTAAAAGGATTTATTTTAGATTTAATTTTTTATCTCACAAACTCTTCAAATAAAGGATTCAGGAATTTTGCCCCCTCATTTTAGTGATCATAGTCCTGTTTGGATTGTTCTTATTACCCATCCTAAATGTGGGTCTAGAGAACATCTGAAACAAACTTGGTCCTGAGATATGAGACATTTTTCAGAACCTCATTTCTTGAATAGTATAAAATCAGAAAGATGGGAGAGGTGTTTATTAATACCAGACCTGGATCTTAGTATTAAATATTTTACTGATACTTTTCAAAAATATGTAATATACATGCCCCAATAATAACAAAGAAACATAGTGCCCTGCCTAAATTTCCATGGATGACTGATAAATTGCTAAAAGCAATTCAAGTTAAAAATAGAATTTGGAAAAAAGACAAAAAGGCAGAAATGATCTCTGACTGGGAATTATTTACAGCTAGAAGACATGAGTGTAGAAAATTAAAAAAAGGCAAAAATACATTATTATCAGAGTAAATTAAATCACAATGCCAACCCCCCAAAATTCTGGACAATCGTAAAAAACTTGTCAAACCCTGGAGGGCGAGGGGGACAAGCCAATTTAAATTTGAGGGTAAATGATGTTATAGCTGAAGATCCAGGGGAGGTTTCAAATATTTTGAATAACTATTTTGTTGATCTCCCTGATTTAGGGCTATTAGACAATGCACCAATAAAAACTAATACTGAGATCGAAAAACATCTTTTGATCCAGCATCCCCCTTTCAGATTTAAAAAATTAACATTACAAGAAGTGACTAAAGAATTATTAAGAATAAATCCATATAAATCTGCAAGCTTAGATAATTTAGAGGGACGCGTCTTAAAAATAGCTACCCCCTATATAGCATGCACAATTTCAGCTATATTCAATTGGAGCTTACAGGGGGGACATTTTCCCACTCTCTGGAAGACTGGTAAAATAGTACCTATTTAAAAAGCTGGTGATAAAACATCCCCCAACAACTATCACCCCATTGCAATTTTAGCCATTCTCTCCAAATGTTTGGAGATACTGGTAAACCAGCAAATGGGAGTCTACCTGGAAAAATATGATTTACTTACACAATATCAGTCTGGTTTCTGGAAGGGTTTTTCAACTACATCTGCCTTGGTGTAATTCAATGATCTGATTTGTACTTCCTTGAATAAAGGTAAGGATACAGCAGCAATATACATTGATTTGTCAAAGGTGTTTGACCTGGTGAATCACTCCATTTTGTTTAAAAGGCTGGTGGGTCTGGGTTTATCTGGGGATCCACTGACCTGGTTTATATCATATTTAACTGATCGAACCCAGAGGGTACAGGTACAGCATCATCTTTCAAACCCTTGGACTGTTCAAAGAGGAGTTCCACAGGGGTCCATTTTAGGACCCCTGTTGTTTTTGAGTATGCAGCCAATCACCAAGGAGCTTGGGACTTCCCTTGAGCCATCATTTGGTACAGTAGGAGTACAGAGTTGCAGCCCTGCAAGTAGATGCACACATGGTGCAACCATAATTTTTTTTCTCTATCCTTATCCATTTCCAACAGAACATCTTCTGCTGCAGTGCAACATACTGGCATTTTATTGTGTAAGTTTATACTATGTTTGGTGAACTATGCAAGAAAAGAATGGAACAACTGCCTATAGCACAGGCATGCTCAGAACAGATCACAACAGGGCAAAGGCTGTTATTAAATTTTGATTGTTGTAGCCCAGGTAATTAGGCTACAGAAGTCCAAATCAAGTAATGGCATTTGCCCTGTTGTGACCCATTTTGAGTATGCCTGTGCATTAGGCAACTAAACAAAAAAAAGAGAAGGAGAAAACCACTATGCTTCATAAAGGAAGTAGCAGGGAAGGTAAGAGAGAAAAAGTTGGCAGCTAGGAGGTAGAAGGAAACACAGAGGAAGGAAGACAGGGAAATGTATTTGGAAAAGCAGAGGGAGGCAGGGAAAGTAGTCAGGAATGCAAAGGCGCAAACACAGGAAAAAATAGCCCAGGCAATAAAGAAAAGGGACAAGACATTTTTCAGGTACATTAGTGAAAGAAAAAAGTCCAAAGGTGGAATTGTGAGGCTAAAAAGTAGTAAAAGTAGTAGTAAAAAAGTTAATTTTTATATAGGAATAAAAACATGTCATTTGGATAATATAATCCAGTTTTCAAGACAGTTCTGTACAAGCTCTCTATATTTAACATAATATTAAGACAACCACAAACATTTAGATACAAGAAACAAATACACAAAAGATCCATCCCTTAGCATTTGCACACTATACTTAACAACTAGATTGCCTACATTATATAAGAAGAAAGGGCAGATAACAGAATAATCACTATTGTACACATACACATGTATAGACATAACACTTTTCTAGTTCCACAATAAACTTTTTGGTGGATTTCTCTGCTCACAGTAGGGGAAGGAGTGTACTCCAGCATACTGATGCTTGTGATGCCAGTGTTCTATCCCCGAACCTATATTTTCACCTATCTGGATCAATTCTATTTTGGTACATTGGCCTAACTGAGTGTTTCCTAAGGGCAGAATCCTTGTCTGCCAATAGTTTGAAAATGTTGTGATTTAAGTGAATTGTCCTGTATAAACAAAGAGAAGGAGAAAACCACTATGCTTCAAAAAGGAAGTAGCAGGGAAGGTAAGAGAGAAAAAGTTGGTAGCTAGGAGATAGAAGGAAACACAGAGGAAGGAAAACAGGGAAATGTATTTGGAAAAGCAGAGGGAGGCAGGGAAAGCAGTCAGGAATAATCTAAATCAAGAGGTAGCCAGTCTAACCTGGTTAACAAAATACAGTGATGAGTTCTGAAATTGCAGCGCAAGACATATCTTGCCACCCTATAATATAATTTATCTAATTTATTTAAAAGCTGTTTTGTTGCAGACCTATACATAAATTTTCCCTACTTTAATACTGGAAGTATGAGCTGTTCTGCAATCAGTTTCATGTCCTGCAACTTCAGACATCTGGATGTCCTTTTCAAAGCTCCTAATTTTTCATGTGTTTTTGGTACATTGGTTTCACTATGCCCCTTAAAAGTCAGCAAGGAGTCAATATTTACTCCAAGGTAACAGTAATTTGCTACTTGTTCTATTGGAATTTGATTAATTGTTAGAATCTGTACGTTCGAGACCGGCTGATGTTTGTTAGTACTGAAGTACATTAGTTTAGTCTTATTTACATTCATTTTTAGCTGTGACCTGGTGAACCACTCCTGTACCCTGGTGAAATCGATCTGGAGTTTTCCCTGGAGATCCACTAGACCATGCCCAGAAGCCACCAGGACCCTATCATCTGCATACATCCTTATGTCTGTGTGCTGTATCATTGATGGTAATTCATTGTTAAAGATCAAAAACAACAAGGGAAGTCCCAAGCTCCTTGGTGATTGGCTGCATACTAATCTAGGGTTCTAAGTCATGGCACCATTGTCACGGGCTGTTACTGACTTATCTTTCTCTGTTACTTGAACACCTCACTGCCCCATAAAATTCAGCCAGGCACACAAAATTTAACAACACGGAAGATTTATTCTGTAAAAATCAAATAAAAATCATGAGCTACAATGTGCTACACAGAACGGTAGTTTATCCCTTCAGCATCCTCCATTATTCTGTTGCAGACTGTAATAAAACATTTTTTAGCAAACAAATACAGTTCAGCAAATTACATTAAGCATTAAGAACTTCTCCAGATTCATACATGAAGGAAGGTAATCTGTGACTGTATAGTGATTTTGATTAAAATACTGTAACTACATCTTATTACCATACAGCAACTTGTGATAACCCCCTTTTACAAAATTACTTCCTTAGCACAAATCAAATATCAAACAATTACAAACACAATGTTCAAATGATCAGTTCAGAATAAAAATATATCACAACAGGTTCACTGTATTATTTTTCATTCTAACTGCAAACAATAGCAAAAATACGTTCAGTTCAGTACACTGTATGTAAAGCCATAAACACATACTGTACATGTAAAAATAAAAAAACAAAACATAAGCTGCAATCTGCTGCACAGAACAGTAGTGTGTCCCTGGCAGAAGAAATATAAACAACATTGCCAGTTTGCAAACAAATTCTGGCTTAGAAAGACATTCTGTTTACACTGCTCTGACACAGTTACTTCAGTCTACCGTGTACTCAGAAAAATACTTAAACTGTTTTTTAAAAATATCAAACCCAGTGACTTAAAACTCACATGCACTTGTTGACTGGTAACATTTCTCAGTATTAAACATGTATTAATCTGTTTACAACCTCCAAAATAGCTTGATTAACTTTTTAAATAGAGGACAAAATAAACATCATGCCTATCTTCAGCATGCCTCCATTAGTTTGCTGCAGACTGTAGTTGGAGCAGAAGTTTCACAAAATGTCCCCCAGAGGTAGCAGAGAGAAACTCTATACTTGCCAGAACAAAGTTTAACAGAACAACCACATACAAGGGGCCTATACTGTAATTGTAGTGGAAATTAACAACTGAATAAAATATATTAGTAAACCCATTACACTTAGCTTCTGAGATCAGATAGGATCAGGCTCTAAAGGTGATAAGGCTGCAGGCTTTTATTTATTTTATTTAGTTCTTTCTTAACCAGGTAGACACTTGGGCAACAAGTGCCCATTTCAAAGGTGACCTACGGTTGTACGAACAATAAACAAATAAAAAAACATAATAAAGTAATACATACAAAAAGTTGCACTTAAAACATTCTAAGAACACAATTAACACTTAGACATAACATTAAGTTGCTGCTTTAGAAAACTGCATTCCAGAACTAAAAAGTCAGCAGTTCTGCACAGTACATTTACTGAGACTTTGTAGGTTGAATGATAAATGAGTAATACCTACATACAGTATTAGAATAACTGGTGATCCCCAATATAAACCTGTTTTTGACACCTGTAAAAAGTCATATCAACCTACAAGTTGATATGGCAAAGTCATATCAACCTGCAAGTTAATATGACTTTTACTGCCTCATCCCAGGTTGTGTGTATTACACTAAGGTGCTTACTGACTCAGAAAATGGAACCGTTCACAGGTTGTTTTTAACTTTTAACGATGGAGAAGTCATTGAACCTTCACCTTGTCTTTATAACAACCAGCATGCCATGGTTGAATCAGCAATGCAGGAAGCACAAAATGCTAAGACTCTGAGCGTTGTTTACTTAGCACATGTTATTATAAAAAATAACACATATGTAGGTGTGCTATCTGCAGTTTTTTTACACACCCTCAGTGTGTGATAATATATTAACCTCTCGAGCTTCACTCTTGAGGCTTATATATTATCACACACCTTGGGTGTGTAAACAAACTGCGCGTCACACACGTACATATGCATTATTCTCTATGTATTGCACAATACAAAGATATCACTAATTAATGTTATTTATTTCATTCTAGAGTACAGTATGCTAATTAAGGTGTGTGCTCCCACATTGAGTGATGATGAGATCAAAAGTGACACCGTAACTCCAGAGACTGTGACTGAACCTGCACCAGTTGATGACCATGTAGTGGAAGAAGAACAGCCAAGGGCTGACTGTATGCAAACATCTGTGCAGTCATTTCCCAGCTGGACAACAGAGAGCATGAGGATTATGTAAGAGTGTCCCAAGCAGCCTTTAAGAGGAAACATAAGAAGTAGCACCTGATCAGTGAGAGGGTGTAGGAGAATGAGAAACTCAAGACTCAGTTTAGTTGTGTGGCTCAATTTGATGGATATTCTGCTACAGACTGTACTAGGCCAGCAGCGGCAGAGGAACCTGATCCACAATGTTGCATGACATCAATGGTCATTCTCCAGTTTTTACAGCTAGATGCTGCTTTGTGTTGCTGACAACCATTTGTTCATCAGCTAGGGTGCTGGGGCAAGAAGCTCAGTGGCTGATCCTAGGTTGCAGATGGACAAACTTGAGTGAGAGAGCAGTAGAGCGACTGAATGTCATTACCTCTACCCCAGTTCTAAATATTAGCTTCACTCTAGTTCTCATTCTTACCTCACCCCAGTTCCACAGATCAAGTTTGTAGACCATAAAAGGACAATGCCAGACTGTGATTTTGTTAGGCTCAGTGAACAGATGGAGCACAACATAGTTTTAACCACTGCTGGGGGATCTGACTGTCTTATTGCTCTGGTGTTCCATTGTCTGGTGCCTCTGCAGCAGTATCTATCTATCTTGGGGGAAGTAGGTCAATTGGGATGGCAACAGAGGGAAATGCCAGATCTCAAGCAACATTTGAAATGAAGTGCTGAGAGTTGTTCATCATCATTTTGACTTTCCCACACCACAAGTGTGGTTGATCAGGGACAGGATCAATGAACAATTGTGAAATCCCAGAAAGTGTAAATATATCACATTCATAAAAAGAGGTGTTTTGCATTCCCACAAGGCTTGTAAAATGATACATTGTTCTTCCCAAGCAGTATGTGCTCCTTTATGACTGTGTGTATTTGTAAGTGTGTTTGGGGAGGGTTGAGGAAGTTGTTCAATACCCGTAGCTAAACATCAGTTGTTACACTGAGTTACAAGACACAGAAAAACAGTTCCTCCCTATATAAAGGAAAGCACAGCTTTCCCCAGGTGAATCGAAAATGCCTGAAGGCAGTAAAGAAATAGTTTACTGTTAACTCTAAATTCTTTTTTAATTAATGGCCAGCAATTTTTATTTATGGATAACAGTACTTTTATTTTCCCATTAAAACCTCCCAGTTTATATTTTCAGTTACAACTGGGAGGTTGTAATCAGTGTCCATCAATCAAACTCACCTTCAGAAACCTCATTAGCTACTTAACTTTCTGTGGTGGGCTGAACATCTCACACAACATGGCGGCTCTGTTCTTGTGACTGCAAGTGCTCCCCGGCACTCATTGTTTCCCTCACACCCATGAGAGGTACAAACTCTGACAACATTTTTCATACACATCTGATTGATCCTGCCTTTGAAACCACCCCCCCCCACACACACACTTTCCTGAACCACTGCTGTAGAGAGAGGCAGTACGAGACCCTAGTAAAAATACAGCAGCAGCAGGGGTGTGAGAGAGAGAGAGACTAAAAGCACAGAAAGGCAGATTGAGCATGGTAAACCACACCATGGTTCTTTGTAACACTGACATTCCTACTAAAATAATAATAAAAAAAAAAGTAAATGAATCTCTCTACTAAAAAGAGACAAAAGGCAGAGAGTGTGTGTGTGTGTGTGTGTGTGTCTCTCACACATAAAAAATTGCTGGCCATTAATTAAATAACATAATACATGGGTGAGCATGTGTAAATCGCTCTCGTGGTTTATGTAGCATCCCACACCTTAGGTGTGTCTAAAGTTCTGGTTACACACACCCACCCATGTATTATTCTATATTTTAATGGTTTAGACAGTGACTTGTAACTTCTGCTTTTTATTGCTGGCAGCCATCAGCTCATGAGCAGCCACCAGCTTCCCTAGCTCACTTTATGCTAATGTGTCCTGCCGACCAATGACTGACGTCGGCAGGACATATTATCATGAAGTGATATAGGGAAGCTGGTGGCTGCTCATGAGATGATGGTTGCCAGCAGTAGAAAGCAGAAGTTACAGTTTACTGTCTAAATCATTAAAAAAGAATTTACAGATAATCATAAAAGAATTAATTACTGTCTTCAGGCATTTTTGTAGCAGATGGCGAAAGCTGCGCCTTCTCCTATGTTTTCCTTTAAAACACTCAATGTGATTTCCTGATAAATAAAATGAGTTTGTTTGGTTTAACCCATTTTTTCCAAAAAATGACACACCCCATTGGGAATAGTAATAGACCCAGGATACCCAGAACCTGCTGTCTTTTATTTAAAGTGGCAATTTAAAGGCCTGCACACCCGTCTGTTAACAAGGGTCAATTCACACTCACATGGTGCATGGCCAGCATTACCCTACAGTCTTCATACAGTAGATGTTGCCTTAATGTTCTATATTGAATTACTGACAAGTGATGCTTCTTTAATGTACCTATAATGGTGCCATACTGTACTGTACTGAACCTGTAAGTCCTCCAAAAGCCTTCTTTAATTTTACTGAACATGAACCTGCGTGCCTATTATGACATTCGGTGTGTCTATGCGCCTGAAGGTTGTATACAGTACAGTACAGTACTAACCTGTACCTCTACATTGCTTCTGGTTTTGTTTAGCAAAAAGTTTTGTCAGCAATCTGATGGCAGAAGCTGGATGCCTGGTTATTACAAATACATTCACAATCCAGAATTACACACATAAAATGCAGGCATGTTTGTAAGTCAAACTGGTATACTAGTTGGGTGGAAGTTCCCTACACCGTGAATACAAAGAGGTTTCCACATTACATTATATCATTCCATGTCGCAGTAACTTCTAGCCATTTCTGTGCTGTAGGCACAGGAATGTAAGTTTAATGTTTCCTCAGGGTTTGTGTCAATACAGGGAAAATCAGGGCATGAAGGTGATAAGATAGAACACTGAATCAGAGCATTTTTATATGCCCTGTACTCACATACACCACCTGATCCATGTAGATGCAGACTTCTGTCTCTTATATCAGAAAACTGGTCCAGATGGGAAGTCCTATAGGGGAAATCTAAGCAGGACCTGGCCAATCGGTGGCTATTTTGTAAGCATTGGTTCACAGAACAATAGTGGACTACTGCACAGTACATCAATAGTGGAGCATAAAAATCTGATGAGTGATTTTTTTTTTAATAATTTAATTAAATGCATTTGAATCATTTCATGATTACTACATGTTTAATGAAAGAGAACCACTTGAACTGAAGATTTCATTTACAAGTGTCAGTACAGTATCATCACATATTATGTTACACATATACATACTGTACCTCACTGGTACAAACATAGAAACATTCAGGCCAGCCCTTCGGCGCAGTGGTTGGATTTCCGCTTGCGACACCAGCAACCCGGGTTCGGGAACGGACTTGGGTTGCCAGAGGACCGGCCGGGGGGAGAAGGATTGAGCATCCGAGGACAGCTCTCCTTCTCCGGGGGGTGGGCAGGGGATGCATACCCACATAGGCTGACTTCTGGCGGAGGATGGGAGTACAGCATACAGCCAGGGCATGGTGTTCAAAGGGGCGGTGACAGACGTCGGTGTACGCCTTGATGTCAGATGTCACTCCCCCACAGGAAAAGCAGAAAATCTGCTCGCTGCCCACCAGGATGATGGCTCTCCATTTCCGGAGCAACCCCAGTACCTGGCCAGGGCCTCCTGTTCCTCAGCAGCATCCCTGGGCCCTAATGGAGTGTGTGCTGGGGTCCTTCCCCTCCCCTCTCCCCGGTGCCCTTTCTCCCTCGGAGGAGGGGGACCCGCCCCGTGATAGGGATACACTGGGATATCCTGGGGGTCAGCTGCGATCTGAGGACCTGAGGAGGGCTGGCTAAGGTCAGTGGGGATGAAGGGAACTTGTGGAGACTGAAGGAGTGGGGGACAGTGAAGCACGGGAGGAGGGTATAAACACATAATGCAAAAAAAAAAACATTTAATGACAAGGACATGGACAGGCTGTGCAGTAAATGCAAAAAAGATGTTTGTTTTGGGGCAACTGGAACAACTGAATATGTAGGTAATGGTGAGAGGTTTAAAAGTACATAGGCATTTCTGTGTACAATATTGTCACAGTAGTTCAGTCACCTGGTAAAATTAATTACAGTGCACTGCAAAGGTCCTCCCTTCACAGCATTCTAAGCATTATTCTACTGTGGAATACACAGTGAAGTTCAAGTACTGTTTTTTAGAGAAGCAATAACAGACACCATGTCTGGACCCTGCCTTTAGAGAGGTGGCAGGATGGTAGGAATGAAGCCTAAACACAGATTCTTTGCTATTGTTCATTTTTTTCTAATGGCATATTTAGTTGCCTTGGTGTCACAGCTGTTAGCACAACTGAAGTGGTATTTCAGGCAGCCTGGGTTCATGACCCAGCTAAGGCTCTTATTTTCTGGGGTCAGTACTGGGACCAGTCCTCCTTAATGTCTTCATTAGTGACAAAGCAGAGGAACTGGAAGGGAAAGTATGCCTCTGTGTGGATGATACCAAGATCTAAAACAGGGTGGATACACTAGATGGGGTGCAAAAGGATGGAAACAGACTTGAAATGACTGCAGGAGTGGTCAAATGTTTGGCAGCTAAGGTTCAATGTAAAAAAGTGCAAAATAATGCACTTGGGTCACAGAAATCTGGGGGTGCAGTACAAAATGGGGGGAAAGATACTAGTAGTGACCAAGCAGGAAAGAGATCCCAGGGTAATCACATAGGATGAACTGAAGGTGGCCAGACTGTGTGACAAACAATCAGGAGAGCTAGTGGGAATCTGGGATGCACAGGTAGGGGTATTACCAGCAGGAAGAGGGAAGTGATGTTGCCACTATATACTGTAAGTGTTTAGTAAGATCCCACCTGGAGTACTGCGTCCAGTTTTGGAGGCCACATCTCAGGAAGGACAGAGACAGGATGGAGGCTGTCCAAAGGAGGGCTGCCAAGATTGTACAGGGTCTACATCAAATGTTCTATGAGGAGATGATAAAGGAATTAAGCATGTGCACCCTGGAGGAGAGATGGGGGGGGGGGGATATGATTGAAACCTTTGAATACCTCATTGGGTGGATAAGGTACAAGTGGGAGGTATTTTTCAGAGGAAATGGAACTCCAGAACAAGAGGCCACAATATAAAGCTGGAGGTGGGTAGGTCTAGGAGAGATGTGAGGAAATACTTCACAGAAAGGGTCATGGATGCCTGGAATGGTCTTCCAGCGGCAGTTGTGGGGCCAAAAACAGTGGTGGGGTTCAAAATAGCCTAGGATAAGCACAAGGGAGTCATAAGGAATTGATGAGGGAATGGTTGTATCTGATAATGGTGAAGGAAAATGGGTGAGGATGAAAAGGGCAAAGGGAAAACAGCACATTCACATAGGGTGAGTGGCAAAAACAGCAATCACTGAATCAAGTTTCCTACTTGCCCTATGTGGCCACACTATTTTCTGTTGCCCTTTTTGTCCTTGCCATTTTTGGTATCATTGTCTTCACAGGATACCAAGGGGGTGGCAGAGAAAGTGCTGTAGACCTGGAGGGGTATGCAGTGTAAGCAATGCAATAAAAAAAAGGCAGACTGAATGGGCCATGTGGCCCTTATCTGCCATCAGCTTCCATGTTTCTGTTTCTACTACCTTTGTTTTTCTTTTAAAAGTTATTTTCTGATTTGAATTTATTGCACTATAATTATTTATTTATTTAGTTTTTGTTGCCCGGGTAGGGTGCACTAGCCATAGCAATCACTATTTTCAGGCAAGACCCAGGAGGTTACAGAACAGGACATATGAAAACAATAACAGTATAGTAATTGCAACACATAATTAGACAATTATCAAGGAACAAAATACAGTGCATGTATCAGAAATAAACAAAAAGGTAGGGTAAAATACAATACGGTGTCAAAACAGGAGTATAAGAAGGGAATATAATAAATGAGGTCATAAGAGCTTAATTTGGAAACAATTAAGGTAGAATTTTACAGTGATGAATTACTGATGAGTGTGTTTATTGACCTGATTGACACACATTTCAAATGCCATATTAACTGGTTTCTATCCATATTACCTGGCTGGTTGGTATGGTACGAGTGTCAGTCAAGTCACAGGCATTCCATTTTTCCTTTTGTTTTGTCTCTATGCATCTTTAAAACTGGTGACTTTTCCACGTACATCTACAATAGTTTAAAGTGGTTTGATAGGGCATAAAAAAGAGAATGTGATATCCATGGTCTATGATTTGTGGACCAGCAATATAAAATAAACTATGGGGCATCAATATTATTTTTTTTTAAATACCTTTGGTGTGTGATAACATCACAAACCACTCGTGCTTCGCACTCTTGGTTTTTGTAGTATCACATACCTTGGGTGTGTAAAATAACTCATAAGGCACAACACACAATACATTATTCTATGTGTATATTCACAATGTTTCCCGAGTAAAATAACTCTTTTTGAATGTGACTGGGTTTCAAGTATATTTCTCTAAACTGTGACACCACCACACTTCTGGTCTGAGGGGATTTGTCAAGGTGAGTCAGAAATTCAATGTATGTGAGGTCAGTTAAAATGCAAAACTGAGCACAGAATCAAATAGAAAGGTAAACACACTGTGAGTCAGTCAGCAACAAAGCTGAACCAACCAGAAGACAGTGCAATATCATTAATCCAACATTACAATACCAGCAATGGAAAATTTTTGCAAATGTGGGACATGGACATTCTGGATAACTAAATGCAGTGAATGATGAACACCTTCTTGTAGAGATTGGGATATCAGTTACCTGGCGACAAAAGAACAAAAAATGACATGAACGTTGTTACCTGCCGATGCCAGTTTAAAGAATGTGCAGTGACGCAATGCACCGCCAAATCCAACAGGGGGCTGATCATGATTGGAGATTAAAATATCCCATAATAACAACTTCCCCTAGGCAGCATATTCAATTTACATTTCCACTTGGAGTCCATCATTATACCTGTGATCACAGTTTGGTGGTCTTTAAAAAAGTACCGACATTTAGTGGTTTGGTACACTTATTTTCTGTTAGTGCTCATAATGTTTTAGATCTGGCCTCTTTCAAGTCATTCCAGAGTAAAGCAGAACTGCCAAACAATTAACTTTCCAGCTATAGATTTTAATTCCAGTGTTCAAGCAAAGCAACCCTTTTCTGCAATGTGCAGTCTTATATATTGATGCAGTGTCCTATTGTATTACTCTTTCCATTTAATATTCTGATCCATTAAATGACATAGTACAGTTATTAATTATTTATTTAAAGTATTGGGGTAGTGGAGGCAGAGCCTGCAGACCTGCATGGCAGATGTGCCTTGATGGAGCTACTGCTGATGTTTTACAAATTCAAACTGGAATATAAAACATCCTATCCAAGTCTGATGCCTTAAATATAAAAAAATATATACAAAATACTGAAGAAAAATGTGCAGCCTCATGGCACTCCTGCTAAGCAAACAGTAACTATTTTAAGCCAAGACAATACAGATTGATGCAAAGCAGTTCAGTGGCTTTAGTTGTTCAAGAAAACACCAGTCTCAGATACTGCATGGAGCATATAGAAAACCAAATAGAAGCTGTGAAACAATGAGTCCTTGGTTTGCCTGAGGACATAAAGGATGAGGAATGAATGAGATTTCTTGAGACATGGTTGCTAGTTGTGCTCAAGCTAAACAGAACCAGAGCCTCTCAGTAAATAGCACACATCGCATCATGCTGAGAGAGTCTCAAGATGAACCTCTCAAGATACTTCTGTATACTGTATCTTTGGCGGTGTGAAACAATATTATCTTGTTCTGCAAATGGGCCAATATTTGGAAAATGTAGAACTTGATGAGGGAAATCAATGTTTTATTCTGACCCGAAAGCTATAGCCACTGCCTGTGCAGAAATGGTTTTGACACACCTGACAGAAAATACACAAATGAAGATACCTTATAATTTGTTCTTCCCTGCTCTACTCTGAGTACCCCATAGAAGTTGCCCATTCATTTTCTAGACACCAAGGTTTCAGGGCATTTTGCTTCAAAACTAGAATGAGTGGCTGCAGCCACTTAGGAAACTGAGGAATGAAGCAGTAGTGAACCATAACAAACTCTGGTTAGAGCCGATATGGATGTGGAGAGCTTTTAGGAGTGGCAAGAGCATGGAAAAGAACATGTGGTGCTTTTGCTGCAGCCATAAGTAATACTGCAGCAACTACAGTACTGCGCATGTGTGATACTCACACTTGTGCAGTTTGCCCTGTAGTCAGCCCTGCTCAACATGGCGGTGCTGACATAACTATGAATGCATGATAGTCATGCACACGCAGTTTAAGTCAATGTCACCATATTGCACACAGTATCCATCACTGCTGCGGTTGTGGAACAGAAACATAGTGCACTGGGAAGTGAATATGTTTATGCAGCCCGTGGAGTGGAAGGGCTGCATAAACAGAATCACTGGAAATTATGTTATAGCAATGTGGCAGCACATCAGACAGCGGTCCAGTTATGTGCTTCCACAGTGCTCTTATACAAATCTGATGATGACAGAACATCCATGGAGCTTGGCCCACACAGCCATACAAGTCAGACTCAGGAGGAGTCTATTAACAAACTAGAGATCTGGTCTGGGACTTGCTCGTCATCACACTCACTTTCTCTTGTAAGTAGTAATTTCTGGCAAATGTGCCTTAACCATACTGATCTCAATGCTAGTAGACTACTTCTGGTTTTCCTCTGATTGTATTTGGTGGGGGTAGTAGCAGTCTTGAAGTGGTAGTTGCCGGTGGTGGCATGGTCTGGAAAAAAGTGGTCCCCATGCTCGTCTGCACATTTTAGAAATGATGACTTTCCATGTTTTTGCTGTAAAGAAACTGAACTCTTTAACACAAAAACAAGGAGTCAGTTATGGCCTCTACCCCCCCTCCCCCTTTTGCTTCAAGTGAGGAACGTGATTATGGGTTTGCATCAGATGTACAGTGGCAGCCATAGATGCATACTGTTAAACAGTAATCAACTGCATGTAAAAGCTCTTTTTTTTGTGTGCTTTCTTAATGTTGTCAATACCACTCCACCCGTTCATACCCTGCCCCTGGGTATCTGTGCTCTAAGTGCATTATTTTATATTTTTGTGTTTAGGACAAAAAGGCCTTTCAAATGAGGGTAGTCACTTATTTAAATTCTTTATAGTTTTTTATGTTTCCTTGTGCATGCTCAAGAAATATCTTGTGGTAAAACGACATTTCAGAGGTGTGTCAGGGACAGGTCCAATGCACAGCAATCTACAGTGTGCTTGTCCCTGACAGACCAATGAGCATACAACAAGACTGTGACACTAGTCATAGTTTCACAGCTGGAAGCCATTCTCTAGCTGAAAGAAATCAAACGCTCCAATGAGAGCGCTTCATTCCTTTCATTCATGCCTTTACTTATCTTACAGTTTGTCTCCCCACCCACCCTGCAGATGTCCAGGTACTCAGCCATACACTGCAACTCCCTCTGTGTGTGCCATAAGCAGTAAACAGTCCTAGCAGTAAAGAATAAATAAATATCATTTATTCTTCCCCTGACAGACATCCGTGTTGAACTTGTTTATGTCTCTGTGTGAATGAGAGTGTGTGTTCTTGTCCCTGAGCACTTCTCTCACTCTCTCTCTCTGGTGCTTCATCTGTGCTACAGTGCTCTGCCTGAGCATTGCTCTCTGTGATGGTACCTGTTTACCCACCCCACAGATTGGAGCTAAAGTGCTGAAAAATGAGGCAGCATTGCCTGCAGAGCTGTAGCTTAACCCTGGACTGTGGGGGGAGAGAGAGAGAGAGACAGGCTGCAGGGACAAACACTGAGAAGGAGACACAGCAGTGCTCCCCCTTCAAAAGAGAGCACAGAATCAAAAGAGGTGGTGAGTGACACCTGTGTCAGGGAGCCCACAAACAGTGACAGCAACATGCTGAGATGTGGTGAGTAAGCAGAATGAGAGTGATCAACTGGTGACAGGCTGTCACTATTGCAGCACAACCTTGGCAGTGTGAAATAGGGGGCAATGCAAAGTAGTGACCATAACCACAATGACTGGTGGCTCCCAGACCTGCAACTGAACAAATGTTAATTTTAATCAGTGACCCTTCCCCTAGCAGTGTCTACTCCCTCCCTCACACACCCCCACCCCACCCCTGAGACAGACACAGCAACAGCGAGAGCCATTTCCAGTGAGGCGTGTATGTGCAGGTCCAATCCGTTTCAGTCAGAGATGGTGTCAACCATCCCTAAAAACAGAGAAGTGGAGTACAGTGTGTGTCCGAGCTCGGTTGCCTTCCATTTTATTTCCACTCACTCTTCCAGCACCTTGCTATCGGTCTGACTCTCTGTTTGTTTTTCTGAAGCCCAGCGGAAGCAGACAGCACATACAGGGAGGCAGAGAAAGTGGCAGCAAGACTGCCATGAATGGCACAGAGAGCAGTGCTGCAGATTTTTCCTTTCACCGTGGGGGAGCGGAGGTCAGAGAGAGAGAGAGAGAGACCAGGAGAGAGACAGTGTAAAGCAAACTGGTGCATCTATTCCACCACTGCACAAGAGGAGCACCTAGATAGAGACAGAGACAAATATGACAGTCACATATCTGCCTCTTCACATTGACTAGCACAGTGTAGGGTGGGCACTGGATGGGCACCCCTGGGCAGTTGCTACCTTCTACATGTCCAGCTCACATCAGCACATATTGAACAATCTGTAGTAGCCAGAGACTGATGTAGGTTACTCATCTTCCCCTCCACACCCATCCCACTCCACACAGGTTGGCACAATGAGAAGGTGACCTCCAGGTGGGCAGCCCAAGGCAAATAGTGGACTGTGGCCTGGCAGAAGTTGGTGATTGGTGCCCCCTCCACAAACATCCCACCACTGCACATTGGCTGCCCCAGCCAGAGACAGAAATGTGAGTTGCACATTTGCCACACCATACCTGTTTCTATCTAACCTGGTGGGCTCCCGGTGGGTGGAAATGGGGCTGCAGTCAAGATCCACTGGGTGGCCCAAGGCCACTGGCACCCAACACACCATTCTGCATCTCTGCACATGTGAAGCATTTTCTCCTTCCATTCCAGCTCCTTCGTGTGAGGAGCACTCTGCAGGAGTCAGTGACAGATGTGGTTCACACATCTGTCCATCTTCACCTATCTGAGTTCCATGAAAGTTGGAACTGGCATTGGGTGGGCTCCAGGCAGGTGGCTCTGGGAGAATAATGCTCCATCCCCCCATCCCACCTCCACACAAAGGTAGCACCCTGCAGCAGCTATGGATAGAGATGCAAGTTGCACATCTGCCCCTTCATATCTATCCCTGCTCCACTAGGGCTAGCATGAAAGTTTAAGAGGGCTTTGGGTGACTGGCACGTTCTCACTCTATGCCACACCTCTACACTTGCAGAACACTGCTGCAGCCAGAGGCTTTCCCTCTTAATGTGCTCTGCCCATGGACAGCACTCTGAGGTACTGAAATATAAAAATGTGGCTCCTGTATCTGCATCTCCACAACTGTTCCCACTCTGCTGGGTAGGTGGGGGGGCAGGATACAGTGGGTGCTCCTGCATGACTGGTGCCCCCTCTTGCACCCCATCTATCAACCCAATATTTTACAGCAGCCAGAGAAGAGATGTGGGTTACACATCTGCAACATCATAAATGGTCCCCATTTCAAACAGTTTCACACACAGGCTGAAGTGGCGTCAAGGATGGTGGCCCCTAAGTGACTGTCTTCCCCCTCCATCCTCTTCCACACATGGGGAGCACTTATCCCCCTCCATTACACATTTGCACATAGAGAGCACTCCTTCCCCTCCATGCCTTCTTTGCATATGAGGAGCAATTCTCCTTCTCTAGCTGTCTTCCACATGGTGGACATACTGTAGTGCCTTATGTAATCATATTTGGTCTCAATCTTTGTTGAATTTAGCATTGTACATATTCTGCCGGGGGAAGCCTCCTTGGAGTTCCCAGGGTTAGGTTGCGGCATTCTTGGGACAGGGCATTCTCAGTGGCCATGCCTACCCCAGGGAACTCCTTTCCTGTCTATTTAAAGGCAGCTCCTTGGTAGACGCCTGTAAGAAGGGCTTAAAACTCACCTGTTCCAGCAGGCTTTTAGTGATTAACTTGTTGATGTTAGTGGGATAGATAGATGCATTTTATATCTGCTCCTAGCTGAATTTTACTAGTGCTGTGCAGAATTTTCAAACTGCAGCAGAATGAAATTCTGCAGAATATTCAAAATTCCGCTGAAATTCCACCAAATTCTGCCAGAAATGGAATGGTGAAATTCTGTAGCATAAAATAGTTGTGGAATGATTTTCCACAGAAAAGTCACTGTTCTGCAGAATATTATTCCATGGATCTCAATATATTCTGCCAAAAATTTTCAGAATATTTTTCATGGAAAAAATACTATTCCACGGAATATTATTCCATGGATCACAGTAGGCAGAATTCCACAGGTGAACAAGCAAAATTCTGACAGAAATTCCACCGGCGGAATGGTCATTCTGCACTAATTCCACCAGCAGAATTCTGCATTCTGCACAGCACTAAATTTTACATACATTTTTGGGGTATGATTTTATATTGTTGTTTGCTGTTTATATTGTACTGCTCCCAGAATCCCAGGAAATGGGCACTTTTATAAATACAGTATCTATCTATCTATCTATCTATCTATCTATCTATCTATCTATCTATCCATCTTTCGTATATATTAATGTAAAGAAAATTGCTTTATTTTAATTTATATTATGCGTCCTTACTTTTTGTATCTCACACCATCTATTGTCTTTATCATTGCTTGTACAAGGGACCTCTTTGCAATGAGCTTGCTCAATGGATGTTATCCCTTCCCAATAAACTTGAACATGGAGAACACTCTTCCCTTCATTCCATCTCCACACATAGGTATCATTGCTCCACCTCCATCCACCTCCATACATTGTGAGCACTGATCCACTGACCCCCCCAGTGCTTCTTCCATTAAATTTCACTTCCCCCACATGGAGAGCACTTCTCCCTCTGCATCCCACTTCCGGCACATAGGGAGCACTCCTCCCCCACCATTCAACCTCTACACATGGGGATCTTTCCTCCCACTTCATATCAGCTTTATAGATGGGGAGCAATCCACTCCTCCATCCCACTGTCCCTACATGGGGAGCATTGCTCCCCATCCATCCCACTCCTACACATGGGGACACCTCCACACATTTGCATAACTCCTTGTGTACCACCATCCCACCTCTGCGTATAGAGAGTACTCCTAACCCCATTCCACCAAACCACATGGGACCACTCTGCAATAGCCAGAGACAAAGATGTAAGTCAGGCATCTGCCTTTCAACACCTATTCCCATGCCACATGATAAGCTCCAAGTTGGGCAGAACATCGGTGGGGTTGAGATGCAATGAGTTGGTTGCCCTGGGAGATGGTGCCAATATCCCTCACTACCTCTCTGAATGACAGAAGTCCCTTCCCCCGAATCAATTTTTATTCTTTTCTCCACTCACCACTTTTCTGCTGATTATCCTACTGTTGGCTTGCCTTAACAGTTGCTCCCCTCCCAAGACAGGACTGTAGGCCACTAGGCCAGGGCAGATTGTTCCTTGACCTCTCCTGGTTTCTCTTCAGACCACACCATCAGTCCAGCCAGCATCCAGCACAGTCAAGAAGACACACTATGTGTGTTACTTGCAGCTCAGCCAGGATGGGTCTGTTCTTTCTGTGGTAGACCATACTTCAGCTTCTCCCACAGTTCAACTGAGGCTAGAGAAGAGCAGCACACAGTCCTACTCTAGCACCACGACAGTCAACGGGACACCACAACTTGCTTGGCACTGTACAGATGATGCAGCACAGCAGCGTGCTCACTAGTCTGTCTCACCAGGCTTCTCCTGTTCTCTCTGTTGATGATGTCTCTATTTCCCTAGCCATCAACGGTCCCATGCATGCACGTTGTGTTGCAGCTAGCTCCAACCATATGAAGACTGCTGAGACACTGTGCATTTTAGCAACTGAGCATGAGCCAACCCAAAAATAAAATACAGGAATTAGAACATTTCTGAGATAATTTCAGGGGGGGGATGAACACCCTGAGTACCCCCTTGCCTATGCCCATGCAATCCATAACAGTTCAGACACATGCAGTCCTTACACTTAACGACACTCCTCCCAGCCCAGCTAGCCCCCCTGCCTGCCTCAGCACACAAATGAACATCAACTGCTACCCCTCCCACTTCCTTTTGCAAGCAGCAAGGCGCCCTCACTCTCAAGCGATCAGTCCTGTACAAGTAGCAGAGTTCGGGGTTCGGGGCTGTAGTTGGATCTGTTGCTGTACTGGAGCTCAAGCCTGCCTGAATACAGCAGGACAGCTAAACTGAGTGCCCTTAATCCCTACAGATGGAGGGCTGCTGCACAAATGATTGCTACAGCCACTCAGGCACTACCAGGGATTTAAAACAAGAGCTGGACTACGGCAGACTGCCTGCCATCCACCTCCTCCTCCTACACTGACTGCTTGCAGCACTTGCCCTGCCCCTCCTCAGCTACCAGTGCCCACCAGCAGTCAATAGTTTCAGTGGGTAACCCCCCTTGGAGTGGTCAAGTGAGCTCCTTGACTTGCTATTAGTCCCCACAACTGATACTTTCTTTTGACTTCTTTCCACGTCTGGTTGCATTTGCCTGTTTCCAAACACCCAATAAATGTTTTTTCTAGTGTCTACTTAGATACAGATTATTAAATATATCAAAATAGGGGAGGCAGTATAGGGCAGTGGTTTAAGCCTCTGAGCTGCAAATCTAGAGACCTGGGTTTGAATCCCACAGCCCCACTTGCATACTGTGTGACCTTGAGCAAGTCACTTAACTTCCCTGTGCTCCCAGGCTGCACCTGTAAACAAGCTTTCAGCTTAGTGCGTCTCACCTGGTTAAACAATTGCAAAAAAAAAAATAAAACAAATAAAATATAATTGCTTTGAAGAAGATAGAAGCCTTTATTATGGCTCGGCTTCACTGTATGGTTGGAGAACACTGAAATCTCATCTTGGTTGTTTTACTTCCTTATTGCTATTTTATATTTTCAGGTTAAATCACATATACAGTAATAAAATAGAATTGTTTTTTTGATAAGATAGAAGCTTTTATTATGGCTCTTTTTGGTTTAATCTACACACACTGAAGCAATGAAGCAATGAGATCACCATGATTTTGGCAGCTTTGCACCATCCATCTGATCCTAAAAATATGTATCACAATGGTTGTATAATTGTAGGTCTATGTTCAAATGTCTTTAATTCATTATAATGACACACTAAGAAGAATAGTCTTAATGAGTGCATTTAAGGTTTCATAATTTGACCTTTTGCAATTTTAATGACCTTCTAATCCTGGAGCCATCAATTTGTTTTATCTAAACAATTATTAGCTCAGTTCATCAATAGTCCAATAAGAGTCAAAATAAAATTACTTTAGAACAAAAACTGTATAAACGTTGGGTTTGATTTTTCGCAAATATTAACTTCTGTCTAAGTTGAAAATGTATAGGAGATTAGTTGTACATACTTGTGTATTTCTCCCCACTTTTACTTTGGAAATTTGAAAAAAAAATATGAAAAAATAACACCCAACAGTCCAATAAGATTTAGAATAAAACAACTTTAGAACAAAACTGTATAAACTTTGGGTTTGATTTTGCACAAATATTAACTTCCCTCTGAGTTGAAAATGGATAGGAGATTAGTTGTACATACTTTTCTATTTCTCCAAACATTTACTTTGGAAATTTGTAAAAAAATATGAAAAAATAACACTTGACCCTTTGCACATGACTTGACCTCCCACAAAGGGAATGGCTTAAAACGTATTTAGGAATCATTCAAGAGCTATCCCATGGTCAAGATTTAGTAAACTATATATTTAATGTGTTTTAATAGTAGAATTTAATCAGTTGTGCAGCATATATGCCTAAAAGTTATCAAACTATTTACTTCTAACAGTTTCACAGACAGCCAAGCCTTTTTTTACGTGTGTGAGCATTGTTTTCTTCTGTGTTTTCCTTCTTCCCCCTATCTGGTCAGTGTCAGTTTCACATATACTGTAGATGTTGCTAGCTAATAATTACTAAAATTTATCTGCTGCTTTTTTCCTGAAAAGATTTAACATGATCCCATCCTGAAAAGATCTAATGTGCCCCCAATAAGCAGATAATTTTGTTTCAAGTTGTTTTTTTTCCCTTCATATTAAGAAATAAAGAATTCCATTGAAGTGTTCTACATTCCTAGAATAACTTCAGGGTCTGCTGTTAAATTAGGCATGACAAGATATACACCCTATATAGAGTGTAGTGGAGTGTTGTTCTGTATAGAATTCCATCCCTTTCAAAATGCTGTTCTACCACAGTTCCAAGGTCATGAAATGCTGTTCTGCCCTACTGTGGTAGAACAGCATTCTAGAACCTCTAGAGACAGTGTGAGTCAGTTTCATTCTGAAAACAAAAGAACTCACAAAACACATTTCTCACACAGTATAAAAGATACAGGATGAGCAACTCTATGCACAGCCAGTGTGTTTTGCCACCTCGGGGTTCTGATTCCCATGGACCTCTCATGCTTCACTCTCGAGGTCAGAGGGAATCAGAATCCCTCTGTGGCAGAACACACTGGTTCTGCATAGTTGCCCATCCAGTATTCTCTATGTTCTGGTCTCAGCGTAGTGGTTTCAGAAACCAGGCTGTCAGAAGCGTAATAACAATTATTTTTATTTATTTATTTAAAGTTTCGGAATTACAACCTTTGAGTCAGCGACTCCTTTGCAAAGGCTCCACGTCAGGGCAAAAAGACAATGACAACAAATAAGTAGTAATAAGGTACAAGGAGATAATAGGAAGAGCAGAAGCTTTTACATTTTGCAATCAGAAGATCTTGTCACTGGAAGGATAAACAAGAAAAACTAGATTAATTTCCTGACGCTATGCATTTTGCAGTCAAAGACCTTGTCTTAGGTTGGATAGCAAACCTGCAATTTAGTGGCGAAGTGTGTTTAGGTGCAACAGCATGTTTCTGATTCTAGTAGGTAACTCTTGATGCTGGTTTTGAATTGACTAATGCTTGTGGCTTGTGCTATGGATGGGGGTAGTTCATTGAGCCAGATGGGAGCACAATAAGAAAAAGACCTCTGGCCCTGCGAGGTCCTTCTTTGGGGGATTGCGTATCGTGTTTTAGCTGTTTGTCTTGGAGTACTCCTGTAAGTGTTAAGTTTTATTAGTGGGTGGAGTCCAATGGGAGCAAAGCCCAGTTGGATTTTTTTGGCCTGGAGGCAGGTGTGGTAATTTAGCCTGCCAGTGAAAGTCAGCGAGTTAGCTTTTTTGTAGAGCTAGCAGGTATGGGTTTGCTTGTCACTATCCGTTACCAGCTGGCTAGCTTTGTTTAGGGCCAGGTTGATTATGCTAAACAAATGTAAATATCTCTAAAAGTATAGGAGTTACTCATAACCCATCAGTATGGAAGTTGTTCAGGACAAAAATATCTTTCGAATCAGCCTATCCATTAAGCTGCACTAATTCTATTGTTTAAACTATGGCCATCTGATTACCTGAATTTTCATTTTTCTTCACAATTTTCACCTTTCAGATGGCTATATTTAAAAAATCTAATGAATTCAGATTAGTGACTACACTCATTTAAAAGGTAATTTTGTCCTGAACAACTTTCATGTTGGTTGTATATTGGTAATTTGTAAACTTTCAAAGATATTTACATTTGTTTGGCATGACTCTTACTGTGAAAAAAATGAGGTTGTTTGGGAGACCATATTTTAAAAAATGTAAAGAATTCAGATTAGTGACTACCCTCATATGAAAGGTCTTTTTGTCCTGAACAACTTTCACATGGTTGTTTTTGCGCATCTTAAATAGTTTTAAAGATATTTAGATTTGTTTGGAAGGTGTGCACATTTGCTGTCAGATAAAAGCAGCTTTGAGTTCTGTGTCCATCATTCTAATCAGAAAGAAGGGAGTATTTTTCAACTGCCATAGGGATTTGCAGTGTTATGGAAGGATACACTGAAAACTACTAAACAGATGTGTTCCATGAAAACATAGAAACATAGAAACATAGAAGTTGACAGCAGATAAGGACCACAAGGCCCATCCAGTCTGCCCATTTCTTTTTCTACCTTATAAATGTGCCATCGGCCTTTGCTCTGTCAGTGGCCTATCTATTCATAGTCATTTGTATTGCTTCCTTATGCCTATCCCATGCCTGTTTGAAGCCCTGCACTGTATTCATAGCCACCACTTCTTGTGGTAAGCCATTCCATGCATCCACCACCCTTTCTGTGAAAAAGAATTTCCTCACATTCCCCCTTAATCGGCCTCCCTCTAATCTCATGCTGTGTCCTCTTGTCCTGCTATTTTCTTATATTTAACATGTTAGACTCTTTCACCTTGTTTATGCCCATAAGGTGTTTGAATGCCTCGATCATATCACCTCTCTCCTCCTTTGCTCAAGGGTATACATATTGAGCTCCATTAATCTGTCCTCATATGTCTTCTGATGCAGTCCTGCACCATTTTGGTTGCCCTTCTCTGGACTGCCTCAATTTGTTAATGTCCTTGTGAAGGTGTGGCCTCCAATACTGCACGCAGTACTCCAGATGGGGCCCTAACCAGTGTCTTGTACAGAGGATTATTACCTCCCTCTTCGACTTGTGATACCCCTACTAATACACCTAACACCCCTAGCCTTACCTACTGCTTTAGAGGTCTGCTTGGATGATTTTAGGTCATCAGTGATGATGATGCCCAAGTCTCTTTCTTCCTTTGTGACTGCTAGCAACTCCCTCCCAGCCTATAGGTGGCTTCAGGGTTTCTCTTCCCTATGTGCATGATTTTGCACTTCTTTGCATTAAATCCCAGTTGCCACTCTTCGACCATTCTGCTAGTTTTCAGATCTCTTCTCATTCTGCCCACCCCATCTGGATCATCTACCCTGTTGCAGATCTTGGTGTCATCTGCAAACAGACAAGCCTTACCCTCTAGTCCATCTGCAGGTCACTAATGAAGATGTTGAAGAGGACTGGCCCCAGGACTGATCCTGAGTACCCACTTGTGACTTGCATCTCTTCTGACTGTATACCATTTACCATCACTCTCTGTTTTCTGCCCATCAACCAGTTTGCCACCCAGTTGACCAACTTCTGACCCACCCGAGCCTACCCAGCTTATTTATCAATCTTCTATGTGGAACAGTGTCAAAGCTTTGCTGAAGTCAAGGTAGGTGACATCAACTGCTCCCCTTGGTCCACCACTCTGGTTACCCAGTCAAAGAAATCTATGAGATTAGTTTGACAGGACCTTCCTTTGTAAACCCATGCTGTCTTGGATCCTGTGCCCTATGGATTCCAGGTGTTGCACTATCCTTTCCTCAAAGTGCCTCCATAATCTTGCCCACTACTGAGGTAAGACTGACCGGTCTGTAGTTCCCCGCCTCCTTCCTGCTACCACTCTTGTGGAGCGGGATCACATGAGCCCTTCTCCAGTCTTCTGGGACCTCTCCTGTGCTCAGAGACTCACTAAACAATTCTGCTAATGGCTCTGCTAGTTCCTCCTTTAGCTCCTTAAGTACCCTGGGATGTATGCCATCAGGTCCCATTGCCTTATCCACCTGAGCTTGTAAGCTCTTGTAGGACCCTTTCTTTTGTGAAGGAGTAGTGCTCACCTCCCTCCCCTGTGTCCATGATGCTGAGCTGTGGGCCCTGCCTACCTTCTCTTCAGTAAATACTGAGCATAGTATCTATTTAGGATAGATGCCTTTACAGGGTCCTCCTCCTCACATGCTCCCTTTTCTCCATTAAGCTTAGCAATACCCCCTCTGGACTTTCTCCTTTCACTAATGTATCTATAGAAAGTCTTGTCACCTTCTTTTACTGTTCATGCTAGTGTTTCCTCAGTTTGGGACTTTGCCTGCCTTACTGCCTTACCTGCTTCCCTTAGGGCAGTTTGGTATGCCTCCCTATCTTCATCCCGCTGTGTTCCCTTATATTTCCTGAAGGCCAGCCTTTTGGCTCTGACCTTTTCTGCTACTGTATTTGAGAACCAAAGTGGTTTCCTTCTTCTTTTGCACTTCCTTTTCTGTCTAACACAATGGGATGTTGCTTCAAGTATTGCATCCTTAATGCTTGCCCACTTTGCCTGTACCCCCTCACCTGTGTTTCTTTTTGCCAGGCTAGCTTAACTCTGTTGTGCCATCTTATCAAAGTCAGCTCCTCTGAAGTCCCATATTTTTGCCTTGGAATGGGATGATTTAGATGTAGTAGCCAAATTGAACCATACCATGTGATGGTCACTGGCCCCAGGTGACCTTCTACCTGGAGATCTGTGATCCCTTCTTTGTTAGTCAGTACTAGATCTGGATAGCCCTGTCTCTTGTGGGTTGCTGTACCAGTTGTTTGAGGCCCTCCCCTGCAGGAATCCACTATGAGTCTAGTTCTGGCAGATGTTCCTGCTGGTATTGACCAATCTGTATCCGGCATGTTGAAGTCTCCCATTATCAGAACCTCCCTTTAGCTGTCATGTTTTGTATATCTTCTAACAGTAATGTGTCTATGTCCTCCCTCTGGTCTGGGGGCCTGTAGACAACCCCAGTTCTTATGGCTGTCCCATTTCCTGTTTCAGGGTGACCCACAGTTCTTCTGGCTCCTTATGTATTCTAGATTTCTGTAGCTTTGATATTTTCATTAACATGGGGCCCTCCTCCCCCCTTTTGCACCTCGGTCTCTTCTGAACAATACATAACCAGGTACTGAAGTCTCCCAAGTGTGGTTACTGGTAAACCACATCTCACTAATTGCTACTATGTCCAGTTTAGCCTCTGACATTATTGCCTGCAGGTCTGGGATCTTATTTCCCAGGCTGTGAGCATTTGTGTACATGATTTTCCATTGGCCATATTTTGGTGTGTTAGTTATTGGGTGAAGTTTGGCATTACCCCTGTGCATCGTATGGGGAGACAAACCTTTTTTCTTACCTGGTGATGCAAATGAATGGCAAACATGCTGAATTCCTGTTTGACCACTAGCTGAGGGGAGGGTGTTCTTCCATTCAACGTGTGGGGTGCTGCACCCCTCTCCCCATTTGCTAGTTTAAATATTCTGCAAAGAAGTCAAACTTCTGCCCCAATGCACTGACTCCCTCTTTAGTCAGATGCAGTCCATCAAATTTAAAGAACTTTCGCTCCCAGAACTGTTGCCAGTTCCCTACAAATCTGTGTCCTTTTTCCTGGCACCAGCCCTTGAGCCGCGTGTTTAGCTCCCCCTATCTCCCCTTCTCTGACCTTCCGTCCATCTTTTCAAGGTAAAGTGATATGGATGTAGGCTCCACCCACAGTCATAAAACTGAGTTTGTGTCAGCTCATTCAAAATGGGCAGACTAGGTTGGCCAGACAGTCCTTATCTGCCATCAAATTCTATGTTTTCAAGTTTCTATAACAGGTGACATATAGTGTGACCCCCCCCCCCAAGGATCAAGTACTATTTGTAAGATAGCACAGTTTCTGCAAGACAGATTGAAGTAGTGTGCGCCAAATATGAATTAACCACTGAATACACTGAATACCATGTATATTCAGATTCATTCTGGATGCTTTCCATATTCAGTGGTATTTGGCAGAAGCATGTGACCACTAACAGACAATTAGCTGAATGTTCTCTAAGCTTGTCTAAAGCACACCATGTGACCCTCATTACAATCCTGGGAGACAGTGGAGAGAGAGACAGATGTCATGCTTGCTACTGGCTGCTGCTCTTTCACTTTTTTTATCTGCCCTAAAAGCCAACAAAATTAGTATTACTTGGATTTTTCAGCAGTCTGTGTTACAAGACTGGTAGTACAAGAGTCTGAATGATTATAAAATAAGAGTTTGCTGATTTGTTTGGAAAAAATTCTCCTTTTAATATTTCACTGATTCGGTCAGAGCAGGAGGAGGGGGACTTAAAATTTGAGACCTAGCTGTGTAGCTCACTGTTTTTTCTGGGCTGGCACACCCTTGATTTGTGTGATTACAGTGTCTACTTTCAGTCCATGTCATCTGTGTCCCAGCTACTGTGGGCCAGATTTTTGTATAGCTTATTCTTTTGCTGCAGAACTTTTATTTTATTTTAGGACATTTTTTATCCAGACCAGTGATATCTAGAACTAATTTAATTTTCTGTCTTTTGTTACCTTCACTTTTGATTGTCAGGTTTACCTGTGCCCATCAACTTTTTACAGTGTTTGTGTCTACAGTGGGTTGGACATAAGAGTGCACCATGCAGTTTTTTGGTACTTTTTGTACCATATGCAAGATATTAATAAAAATTTTATAAAACACATTTTCTGACAGTTCTTGTGCATATTGTCAGGCTTTCCTGTGCTCACTTTTTTTCTCAAGTGTCCATGTTCAACCTGAGTTGAACATAAATGTACCATGCAGTTTTCAATACCTTTTTGTACTATATGAGTAATAATAATAATACATATTTCAGGAAACACCTATTTTAATCTTTCTTGGGTAAATCATTGGGTTTTTCAGTGCTTACTCACTGTCTCAGTGTCTGTGTTTCAACTGAGTCAGATTTAAGAATGCACTGTGCAATTTTATAGTACTTTTTTGTACACCAGTAGTATTAGTGCAATAATGTGGCCACAACTTGACTACCTATTTTCTCCTGTTCACTCCATACAAACCATCTATATGGCTACCATGTGTATGTATAGTTTTCCTCTGTAAACTTTGAATATATTGTGAACTTTTGTATTTTTACTGGCACTTTGTACCATAATGGTGCATGGGTCATTCCTGAAAAGGTGTCCTTTTGTCACCAGTGTACTTACATGTTTAACAGAATTTAAATAAATTCATTAATTGATATTTATTATATGAAGCACATTTTCTTACAATTTTAAGGTAACTCCACCATTCATTATCAGACTTTAGTCTGCCCACTGTCTTTCTGCAACATGCATGTCCCAGCTGGGTAAGGCTTTCCTGTTCCCAGCCCAGTGTCTGTGTCCTAGGTGGTTTGGACATAGGAGTACACCACACAGTTTTTTGGTACTTTCTGTAGTACACCAATGATATTACTGTAAATTATACAAAACATATTTTCCAACTGTTTGGTGTATTTCTTTGGGCTCTCCTGTGTCCTGCACAATCCCTTCCTGCAGAATCTGTGTGCTGGCTGGGTTGGATGCAAGAGCACACTGGGCAGTTTTTCAATACTTTTTGTATTACACCACTGATATTTATATATATTTTATAAAACATATTTTCTGAGTGTTTTGGGGTATAATTTCAGGGGTTCCCATGACCAGCCCTCTCCTTTTCTCCAGCATTCATGTCCCAGCTGGATTGAATGCAAGAGTGCAATGTGCTGTTTCTTGACCTTTTTGTACTGTATGAGTAATATAAATAATACATATTTTATGAAACACATTTTGTTACTGTTCTTAGCATCAGGGTTTCCTGTTGCTGCTCACTTTTTCAAATGTCTGTGCCTCATCTGGGTTGGATGTAAGAGAGCACCAAGCTGTTTTGTGGTACAGCAGTGATATTAATGTATTTTATAAGAAATGCATTTTCTGACAGCTTTAGGGTAGTGCCACCCTTGATGGTTGGGCTGTTGTGTGTCCACTACCTTTCTGCAGTGTCCATATCTTGGCTGGGCCAGAACCATACATTTTTGGGTACTTTATGTAGTACACCAGTGATATTAATATATGTTATAAAACACATTTTCTGACTGTTCTTTGGTAGATCCTTTGGCATTCCCTTGCCTGTCCATTTGCTGTCTGCAGTGTACATGTCCTGGCTGGGTCAGATTTACATGCACAAAAATGTTTGGAACTAGAAAATGCTTGTAGTCAAGTCTTTTATCTTTTAGCAAGACAGTTTCAAATAGGGATTGGGGGTGACATTTTGGGTGTGTTCACTGCCCATGGGAGCCTTTACTGCATCTAAGTCTGATACACTGCCTCCTACTTACAGGATGAATATATTTTTCTTTGCAAGCAACACTAGCAGTAATATGACTAAGGACCCCACATGTGCTTCTGAAGAGCCATTCTGTCTGCCTCCTGCAAGTACCACTACAGTTCTAAATGTAACACCTGCTACACCTGACATTGCTCTTGTCAACTCTGAAAGTCTTATGCCTGTCACTGCCACCATTACCTTGCCAGAATCATCTTCTATGACCATTCTCTGTGCCACTGTCAGTACTGTTACTGTCACCTCCACCACTACCACATTTCCACCTGTCTCCAGTGCTTCCACCACTAACACCACTAGGTCCCTACTGCAGCAGTCACCCCTGTTCGGGACACAGACAGATGATATCAGAGTTTGTTCTCACCTCCATTTTTGTGTGAAGAATGTATTGATAAGGTAAAGAATCATCTGCCTCTGAGTATGTTCTCCTAGAAAAAGAAATTGAGATGGGACATATTATTGATTTTGAAGAAGGTGAAGAAGTTGGTGTGAGCCTCTCCAGTGCAAAGAATGTTCACACTGCAAAACACAAAGCAAATGTCAGTGATGATGCTCTCCATGCTGTGCCAAAGAAAACTAAGAAGTTCACACTTCCCTATGTACATAGTAATGCATCACCTGTCAGTGTTATCTCAACCTCTGATAAGCAGGGGCACTGAAAAATAGTGACCAAGATTTTTTTTTTTGGGTGTGAAATCAATGATAATGGGACTCCACCACAAAAAATGTACAGTATCCCTCCTGCATAATCCCAGTTTTCACATACCCAGTGAGCCTCTCACCCTGTTTTATCAATGTTATGGCCATTCAGCCATCCTCCTGGTGTCTCCCAGTGTGTGTGGTGTGCAGGGAACTTGAGATTAGCATCCTGTTTTCAGTGTGATGCATTTGTGATGTGGAGAAGGACACATCACACAGACAGAAGTCAATCACATTCTGTCTGCCTGTCTGCCTGGTTCAAAGTGTGTGTAGAAACAATGTTCTGTTACCCTCAGGTCTGCATAAGCATTGTTCCAGATTCCTGTACTGATGACAATTACCGAGAGGATGGAGCTGCTATATGGACTGAGAGCTACTGCTTCTAGACATGCCTCTGTGCACTTTTGACTGCTGGTTCCCGTGAAAAGCACAGCTAAAAGAGCTGTATATCAAGCTGTGCTGCATCTAGCTGAGATGTTCTCCACCAGAGTGCCTGCCAACTTGAGGCTTATCTGCCACCATTATCTGAACTGCTGCTGTTGCTGATTTGTACCTGACCATGTGAGATTCCTAGTGTAGCTGCTGTTTTCCTGCCTTTTCCCTGAAACAGCTGGTAAGCTACTATCATGAAATGTTGTAAAGGATAATGTAAAGGAAGGGATTTGGTGGTAAAAATCATCTTGCATACCATCAATCTCCACTTGGTTGGGCTGGTGAGCTAAGGAAGCCAAGGCCAGGAAGAGTCGAGAGAGGCTTGCCAGGAAGGTGGGGTGAGTAGGCATCTTGATAAAAACTTACATGCTGGTCCAACAAAGAGGGTGATGGGTCATAGTCAAAACTGGTATGGAGGATGGCACCGAAGGTTGGAAAAAAGTGCCAGTCTGGGAAAATGGGAGGACAGTGGGAATGTCCTTCTCAAGCCAGGTCAGTATTTAAAAAGATGTGGCTGTCCAGGAAGGTGGGTAGAGGGTGGGAGTGTCCATGCCAGGCCAGAACAGTTTTAAAAAAAACACTGTGCATGTCTGGGGCAGAGGGTTGGAATGTCTGTGCTGAGTGGAGGCAGTGTTTGAAAAGAAATATGCCAGTCTGGGAAGTTGGGTGGAGGGAGGCAGTGCATGTTCCAGGTGGGGGCAGTGTTTGAAAAAAAAGGTGCATATTCAGGAACATGGCTGGAGGGTGGGTGTGTCTGTGCCAAGCCAGGACAGTGTTTAATAAATTCTGCATGTCCAGGATGGTGAGTGGAGGGTGGGAATGTCTGTGCTGAGTGGTGGTAGTGTTTGAAAAAAAATTGCCAGTCTGGGAAGGTAGGTGGAGGGTGGGAATGTCCACTCTGAGTGGGGACAGTGTTTGAAAAAAATTGTTCATGTCTGGGTATGGAAGGTGAAGGGTGGGAGTGACTGTGCCAAGCAAAGTCAGTGTTTGACCAAAAATGTACATGTCCGGGACGGTGCCTGGAGGGCGGGAATGTCTGTACTAAGCTGGGTCAGTGTTTACAAATAATTGTCCATGTCTGGAATGGTGGAGAAGAGTGTCCATTCTGAGCCAGGTCAGTGTTTAAAAAACAATTGTGAATGTCCAGGAAGGTGAGTGGAGGGTGGGAATGTCCATGCCAAGCTGAGTCAATGTTTAAAAATAATTGTGCTTGTCTGGAAAAGGTGGGTGGAGAATGGGAGTGTCCATGCTAAGCCAGGTCAGTGTTTAAAAAAAATTGTGAATGCCCAGGAAGGTGGGTGGAGGGTGGGAATGTCTGTGCCAAGTGGTATTAAAAAATTGGTATGTGTTGGTGAGGGATGGAAATTGTTGTGGACTATATGGTTGATGGAGGAGGGAGGTGCAACTAAGTCAAATTACTCAAAAAAATTGTTTTAAACATATAAGCCAGTTGACTAGTTCTGTCCCTGCTCCTGTGGTTTGCTGTTGATAAGGGATGGAGGGATGGGCTGAGCCAACTAGCGCACATGTTTAAAAACATTGTTCTGCTCTCTGGTTGGTGGTGGATGGAACATGGGCTGAACCAACTGGCACAGAGCTATTTGTTTCAACATGTATGCCAGTTGGCTAGGTCCCTCCCTTGGTTCTGTGGTTTGTTCTTGGTGGAGGATGGAGGGATTGGCCAAAAAACTTGCACATGTTTAAAAAATTGTTCTGGCCTCTGGTTGATGATGGACATGGTGTGGGCTGAACTGAGTGGATATAACATTTTTTTCAAAATGTGTGCCAGTCCTCCAGGTCCATCCCTTACTCTTGTGGCTGGTTGTGGATAGAGGATGGAAGAATGGGCTGAAATGACTGGCACACATGTTTAAAAAAATGTTCCTTGCCAGTCAACACTCCCTGTCCCTTCCTCCTTTGGCCTGTGGTACACAGGTTTAAAAAAAGTGGTGAGAAGTAACAAATAAAAAATGAATTTCTGTAGTGTTCGGTTCCTTGGATTATAGTTGAATCCATGGGCAAGCTCAGCACCATGACATGGCAACTCCAGGAGCTGAGGTTTTGAGACAAAATGGTTTACTCAACTACTGAAGTCACTTAACCAGTGCTTCAGTCCACCTACCTTAAAACATCAGTGAAGGCAAGCCAGTGGGGGGATGAACAATCAAGCATCCCAATGACAGCTCTCCTCTCTCAGGGCAGTGGTACTCTTTCAATGCTTATTTGTTTTCTCTGGTATATTATTTCTTTAGCTAATGATACACCACACCATGCCCACACCACCACCAACAAAGTGCTTCTGTCTTTCACGTGAAGAGTCCAAGCATTGTCACATCTCCTATTTTATGTGTGCCCATAATTGGGTCAAGTTGTATCCTGCAGATCTTTACAAGGATGGAGGACTGTTGTTTTGTCAGGTTTGCACCCACACCATTGATTTAGTGTGTAAGCATACAACTGACTCGAATATGAAACTGCAGAATATTACATATCTTGACTGTCTGTTTTCTATTTGTTCAATGTGCAACTCAATGCCAGCAGTCACTGATTTCTTGTTTTGCCTGAGCAACAACATCCATCAAGTGGAAAGAGTTTGTGCCGGACTCAGTGTTTGACTTGCGCTGACATCCATCTGGAAAAGGCTTCCAGATTTCAAGACTTATAGATCAAGTACACAAAGAAGGGTGGGAATCTTCCTGGACTAGCACAACTTTGGAGCACATACTTCCAAGTACTTCAAACTGATCATGGACAGTTCCTGAAAGAAGCTGAGGATCAATGCCTCTTAATTTTCCTCATCTAGACAACAGATTCCTGTGGACATAGTGTGTTGGTTATTTTGGCACAACCTTTGGGGAATGTTGCAGAGCAGCCTCTCCTAATTGTTGTTGAGTTTTTGGAGTGTGTAAACAACAAAACTGTATCCCATGCTTTGTTGACAGTCCTGAACACCAGTGGAGTAAACCTGAACAAACTCTTCACCATCATCACAGAAAGTTAATTGTCAAGTCAAGTTTATTGTTGATCGGTTATAAACTATTACAACATTTAAAAAAAATTAAGAATTATGCATAGACTCCAAAGTCCTTATACAATATGTTACTCAAACATATGGACATTCAAATCCACTCTAGCAGTACTAGCATAGCTAATATCAGCCTGCAGCCTAAGTATGGGCCAAAAGCATTTCATAAAATCCATTTAAAAATATTTCAGTATTGTACCCATTTAGTTCCAATACTTTTTCTTTAAGATTCCCAATTCAGAGTTTAGAACACATTTCAAACATAAAGACAAAAATACACTATAGCCCAGATATTCAAAGGAGATGCACACCTGGGCCATATTCAAATGGCAGGGATGCGCTGTGCAATTCCAGATGTGCAGCAGCACAAAAATAATGTATGTGGCACATCTGGAGGGGGAGCGTTCCCTTGCATATGCGGCATATCTCCATATTCAGCTGAGATGTGTGGCTCATCTGCCCTTACATCTTGGAGATGTGCCACACAAAGTTAGGCATGGAAGAACCATGCCTAAGTTGTAGCCACCCACAGGTGGGCTGCTGTACTGCACGGTGCAACACAGCAGCTGCTAGTCCCTGGGTGGCTACCCCCCCAACCCTGATTGTATAATGAAAATAAGCATCCCCTTCTACCCTGGAAGCCTAGTGTCCCCCCATCCCCAAACATATACAGAGGGAAATCATCCCATGATCCCTGGTAGTCTAGTAGCCCCCCTCTCATCCCAGATCGTATAATAAATAAAATCATTCCTCCATCCCCGGTAGTGTAGTGGACCCCACCTCCATTACACGACCCAGATATATTGAAAAATAAGCCAACCTGAAACACCCTGGTAGTCCAGTGGTACCCCATCCCATCCCTGAACTCTGACTGTGGATACAAGATTAAACTCAAACCATCCCCAGTAGTCCAGTGGACCCCCCCATGCTCCCACACACTGAGGGACCTCCACCCCACCCTGTTTCCCCCGTCCCAGCAGTGACAAGGAGTTGGTGGGCAGAGTAGCCCACTTGCACGCCACCATGGCTGCCTGCTGACTGAACTGTCATGAATGACTGTGTACTGTGCCTACTACAATCCTATTGGTCAACACTGTCAACCAATGGGCTTTCAATGTGTACTGTAAGCTGACATTCACAACTTTCACAAAAAAAAATTACAAATGCTATATCAAGGTGAGAGCTGCAGGGAGAGGACCAGCGCTGTAGCCAACTTGCTGCTCCACCCCAATACTTCCTCCTCATTCATCACAGAAAGTGCAAGTTATATGCATACAGTATATTGTATTATACTGTTTGACTGTTGATTTGTTAGACTGTTTTATTAGGTTGTTGGTTTAGTATACTGCTGATTTTACATAATGATGGGTGCTATTTTATTATACTACATATTGTTGGTTTATTATACTGTTATATTGCTTAATTTCCATCAGTCCTTTTGCTGTTTTTTTAATAAAAAAATTATGATTATACTTTTGCTGGCTGTATTTAATATGCAACATTCATTTGACTTTCACAAAGCAATTGAAAACCCATATTTGTGCCTTACAGAGAAGAAAAATGCTCATGGAACACCCTGAAAAATCCCTGCAAAAAACCATAAACATCACCACAAAATCCCAGCAAAATCTGCCAAAATGTTTTGCAATTTTCCAGTGGCCCTGCTGATAAGCCACCTGAAGATGCTGGTCAGCACCACTCTTAGGAAAGTGATGATACAGGAAGATGCAGTGCTCCTAGTGGTGGGGTTGCTGGTCAGGCACTGCACACAAAAAAGAGCACTGTAGACATTACAAGTAGCAATGAGTAACCAAGACTGTGACCAGCCCAACATATTCTGCACCTGTTCAGCCCTGTTGTGGCCTCCCCATTAGTAGGTCCAATGTCATGTCATTCACAACAACACTACTAACAATTTTATAGTAATTCCAGTCATGTGCAAAGCTTATCCAACCACAGTGCACAGCACTCAACTTATTGGTGAGATGATGGCATTGGACCTTCAACCACACTCCATTGTGGGGTATCCTGGGTTCTCAAGGCTTCTGCAGTTTCTGCAACCCAGGGACAACATTCCATCCTTGACTACCTTTTCATATACTGTGGTGCCTAATTTGTATGATGCCGTTCATCAATATCTGTTGATGGAACTGAAAAAAGCTGTGGGAGGTGTTTTCCCCTGCACCTCAGATGTATGGAAAAGCATCAGTTCTACAAATGCATATCTCTTATTGACAGCTCACTGGTGCTCCCTAAATATCATTGCTGCTGCTGAACCCTTGCTTGGTGGGTTTGCACTGTGTTGCACTACTCCCTCTTATTGGACATTGTTCCTACTCAGTTCTGGTCTGATGACTGTTGATCACAACAGTGTTAAAAATCCTGATATGCTTCTAAGAAGTGTTGGGTTCCTGGAGAGAGAGAGAGAGAACAAATCTGCATGTTGGCTTCCATGTCATTGATAATGGAGAAAATATAATACAATCAGTTATTGATGGGGAATACAGTGATGTAATTTTTTTGCACATACACTAAACCTGGCAGTCACTGAGCAATGAAAACCAACAAGGCAGTTTTTGATGTTGTTGCTATTGTATGTTCAATGTGTGGATACTTTCACCACTCAGTGAAAGCAACAAACATGCTTTAAACAACTGATGAAAGCTGGGATTGGCAAAGCACCAACTGATTCAGGATTTTACTACGAGGTGGATCAGTATGTAATGTGCTGCACAACATTGGGGGGGTATCACATAAGAACTGGTTGTTAATGAAGGGTGTGGTGAAGGTATCTGTACCATTTGAAAAGAGCACCCATGACCACAGTCTTGAGTCTACTTCCCTCAGGCATGTGATTCCTGCAGTCCACTGTCTCACAATATCTCTGGACAGGTTTGTGCAATAGTGTCTTGATACTGCTCACTATACAAATTACATCCAGTAACTTATTAGAAAATTAGGGTCAGAGCCGAGTTCACAGTTTGTCAGTGTTCAAAGCTCAGAATATATCTTTGCCACCATGCTAGACCTTAGGTTTAAGTGTGCAGTTTTGCACCTTACCATGCAGTGCCATCGTGTGACAGGGTATAAGCAGAAGTTTACAGCTGAGCTCACAGACACTATGAGAGAAATGGACTTGGCCAATAAGGAGTCTGAACATAGGGCAGAGGGTTCTGTAGATCCACCACAAGGCACTGGCTAAAGTGGCAGCATACCTGAACAGGAGGGCAATCAAGGTGTGATGGTTGGCTGGTCAGATTTAAGCATCACACAAATCATATAACACGGGGATAATGATTAACAACCAGTTTGTTCAGTCTATATTTTGAGGGAATATTTTTGTGAGCCTATAGCACAGTTTTAATTGACTCACTGACATACTGTTGTCAGATGTATAAATGATCATTGGCATTTGTTTGAGCTGGCATGCAAGTACATCTTGTCATCCCCCCACTAGTGCGTCTACTGAATGTCCACTCAGCAGGACTGGTGATATTGTTGAACTGCACTGATCCCAACTACAGACAGGTCATGCTCAGTAGCTGTTATTTGCAAAGCTGAACTTACCACTGCTTGGTGTTTTGAAGAAACAATCAGATAGATGACTTTGTTACTTTTGCCTAAGCCTGTACAAAAAAAGAATACTGTTTGCCAACAAAATTTTACTCAGTTTACCAACTGTGGGCCCTGTTGGAGAGTTAACCTGTAAACAATTAACAGAAAATAAGAAGTTACATTTCTTTTCCACCAACCCTCCCTCACCAGTGATCCCAGTAAATAAAAATAACACTCTTTTCCACCACCTACTGAGCCTACTACAATGTCACCCTCCTCCTCATATAGTCCAGGAACTTTTCTGTTCTTTTGTAATCCCTCATTTTCATCAGCACACTCAGTATACCAACTCCTGCTCGTTTTCCTTCACATACCCAACATTAACTAACCATTCCCCATCCTACTTAGCATCACATCCCCACTCCAGTTGGATGCACTGATTTAAACCATATGTACATGTACTATGTGTGCCACCCACTGACCTAACCAAGAAGATGGTGACTGGTAGAGACCTCCTCACACCACCTTTGCTAGCCACAGTCTCAATAAATGACAGTGACAGAAAGCAGCTCATTTTCTTTGGCACGACCATTGTAATTGTATTGTTTAAGTTGGGAGGGGGAGTGAGGGCCCCCAAAAGAACCGACAATGCTTATGCTGAAATTACAACTATGTTAACCAGAGCAGACAGACACAATGTAGTGCTGGTTGACAGTGCTGGTTTTTTAAGTGTGTACATACTGTATGGATACTAATAAACTATTTGCATTTATCATAACAAGCATTTTTTTAACTTATCCTCAGTGAGATGTGTGCCTTGATCTTTTAGTTTGTTTATTGTTTTATTCATTTTCCCCACAGCTAAGATTAGGAGATTGGGTGCTATTATAGGTTAATTAGTGGGATGGGGGAAGTTGGGCTATCAGACCTCAGGATTAGCACAATACTATAGGGACTGTGGTGTTGGGTGCAGGAGTTAGGATATCAAATGGATTGGTAGACAGGCGATCACAAAAATAACATTTCTTTGACTGCGGGAGAGGGTTAGGGTTGGGGGGAGTAGGGGAATTTGGGAGACTAAGTTGGTTAGAAGAAGGGTGTATTTTATTAATTTACTTGAACCATGGTGTGATCCTTGGAAGAGAAGCAGAATGTCACAGTGTGCAGCAGCAGGTGGAAAAGAAACCTACATGCTGTCTGTGTCACATTATCATGACTCAAGGTACACAGTATACTGCTGTTTGTGGTGGATTGGAGCTGTCACACACACCTCCAGTGACACATCCACTCTGCTACCCTTGGTCCAGGACCCTAGCAACATGACTCCAAACCCCTCTCAGATGGAAAGCATTAGATTGATGTTCATAACCCTCCCTGTTAATCCATGCTCCTCCTTCAGGGCAGAGGCATAGACAAGTAGATGCCCCACCACCCAGTATCATAAGTCAGCCCCCTCACTTTCAACTATAACAGAAATTAGCAAGATGCACATCCATGGATGAAAGCATACATGCTGTAGCATGGCATAGTATCATGATTCAGGGAATGGTATTACTACAGACAATCTGTGGTGCAGCACAACATTTGAATAACATGTATTTGCCTGAGCAAACAGCACAGTTTGCTTGTGCAAATACTACAGTATGCTGCAATACTGTTCAACTTCTATATGACTACCGCGGTATAAGAATGTTTTTCTGCCACTCATAGTCTTTTATATAGATTTTACTGATTTACCCCAATTTCCTGAATACCCAGTAGTGGCAAATACTCAAATATGCATCGATGCATAGATGCTGATGGCAGAAAAAAGGATCTTAACCCATCCAGTCTGCCATTCCTACCTATTTTGCCATATCCTAGTGACAGTCACCATCTATGTTACTGCCTCCCTTTGTTAACTAAACTCACAAGCCACATGTTTGGGCCAAAGAGCTTTTTCTTTTTATGGTCCTTCACCATGGAATTCTTTCCCACTTGATATTAGGTTATCAACTACCAAGTAGTTTTTCAGGAGTGGTTAAAAAAATATATATTGAACTTGTTAAAATGTATTTATTTTTAATGTTATTCACTGCATCTGTTTCTACTGTGTGATTGTGTAATTTTTAGTCGGGTCGTTTATGAAAATAGGAAACTGGCCTAGTGAGTCTACCTGTTTAACAAAAGTTAAAATAAATAAATGCCGGTCCCTTCCCTGCTTGAAACTGGTAATTGATTTGGCCTGTACCACTTCTTCTGGCAGTTTATTCCACTTGTCCACCTCCCTCTCCATGAAGAAGTGCTTATGGACATCCTTTTTGAATCACCCCCCCCCCCGGCTAGTTTTAGTGAGTTCCCTCTCATCTCTGTATTTGAACTCAGGGAGGCCGAGTTCCTTAACATCCACCATATTTATCACATGCAGGTACTTGTACATCTCAACCGTGTCGCCTCATTCCTCCTCTTTTCAATGGCATCGTGTTTAAGTCCTGCAGCCTCTTCTCAAATGCTATTTCTCCAAGGTCATTTATCATCTTTGTTGCCCTACACTGTACTGTCTCCACTTTGTTGTAGTCTTTTTCCAGGGGTGAACTCCTGTACCTTGTGCAGTATTCCAGGTGCAGTTGCACCAGTGACCTGCACAGTGGGAGGATCACCTCCTGACTTCTACTGCTTACATCCTCCCCCAAGCATTCAGTCATTCTGTTTGCTTTACTCACCACCATGTTGCAATGCACAGATGTTTTTAGGGTCATTGATATAATTATTCCTAAAACCTTTTCTTCCATTGTACTATCCAGCAACACCACCCGAATTTTTATAGCATCCTTAAGTTCCCTTTCCCAATGCATTAGTTTACATTTCTTAGTGTTGAAGTTTATCTGCCAGATCTTTGAATAGCTCTCCAACCTATCCAGATGCTTCCTTAGTTCCCTTCTCCCTTTGTCCATTTCTACCCATACATAGATCTTTGTGTCATCTATGAAGACACAGACTGTACCCTTGATACCTTCACCTACGTCGCAGATGGATATATTTAAGAGGACCAGTCCTAGTACCAACCCCTAGGGTACTCCATTTGTTATCTCTCCTACCTCTTAAAACTCCCCATTAACTACCTTCCTTTGTGTTTTACCCTCAACCAGCTCTCCACATAATTTGATTTTTTTCCCTCCAACCCAAGGTTCAACATCTTTTTGACCATCCATCAATGATGAGGTACTGAGTCAAAAGCCTTGCTCAGTTCTATGTATACTATTTCAATTGCTTGACCTTTATCTGCTGCTGTGGTTACCCAGTTGAAGAAATTGATCATATTCCTCTGTCAAGACCTTCCCTTGGAACCCATGCTTTCTGGGGTCCTACTGCCCATTCCCCTTCAAGGAGGTCCACAAATTTCTTATTTCAGAAATTCAGCAAATATTCTGCGAACCATTAATTGGTGTAGTCACACACCTATGACAAACTGGGGTAATTGCCGTTTGATAACCATGAGTTCCTATACTATCCGGCAAGATATCACAGCAGAAACTGTGATGAGAGTGCTTGATCCTGGTGGGTGCCATTGTATGGTATGGGACTTTTGCAGGAACCATATTAAAAAACTCTTAAAGAGCAAATATCTATTCAAGCAACAAGTTTTAACCTCTGTGTTTATAATCATTGCATTTTTATCATTGCATCTAACATTTTATGTTTTCAAGGCTTTTTGGCTTTGTCCATTATCAGTCTTTTAAATAATTCTCATTACAGCAGCAGTATTTTTCAGTCAGCAAACACGTCATCACACAATTTTTATCAGTTTTGCTGTCCTGACATCCTAAGGTTAATAATCAGCAGATTTTTTAATTCCTTTAGATATTTTTAAAACCATGTCTGTAGCTAATTTACTAATTAATTACTCAAGCCATTAAATATGACTGCCACCAGCAGTTTTTGTTTTAATTCTCTTCTTCTGAGGTTAATCTTCTGCTGTGCACAGTGGATTTAAGTTGTGGATGCATCAGGATGTTGCTGCTGTAGCAAAATTTCTGATAATAAACAGCACTGTACCATATCCAAATGCTTAGTTTTATTATGGAGGTGATAGCAAAGGAACAGTAGCCTTTAGAAACTTCAGAACCACTTACCTTATTTAGGACCCAAAGAAAATGGGGAAAAAATAGATACACTAATGATTTTGTTTTGTGCTAACTGCTGAAAGTATTATCCTAATTAAGCAATGAGGTATGACAGGGTGTATGTTATTGTGTAATAACATCACTCTTTAGGTGATTGAAGCATGAGGCTACAGGCTGAGTGTGTTCAACGCCTGAGAAGTGACATTATTACAAAATAACACACACTCTGGAGTGCCTTTTTGCTATTATACAATGGCTAGTTTGTAAATAATAAAAAGGACAACAATAATGTTTTTTGTAATTTTTTTATTTGATTTTTGTGTGTGGACGGATGTGTACCCATAGGAAAAATGTCCACAGTTTTTCTCTTTGCCACTAAGTGGTACTGCTCTGTGAATGATACTATCTGCTGAAATGCATAGCCTTTCTCTGAATCCACAGTGGAATCATTGGCTACCTCCCACCCCATCTGCTGTTCTTCTCATGGTTGAAGGGGGATTTATTTATTTTCTCCTTTACCTTTGTTAAAACAGTGGAGTAATTTGTTACTTCGGCCACCAAGCTGCTTAATGAAGTGTAACAACAAGGCGCTGAAGTTGGGATGCGCTGTGACAAGGTGGGAACAGAAGAAAAAGGGAAATGGAAAAGAGAGAGAAAAACCCTTCCATGTGGGATGGCAGTTTTACTTACAGGAGAATGGGTATGTGTGCCAGCAGAGTTTTACTGTGAGCAGAGGAGAAAAGCGATGTGTGACAGTGGTTGAAGTGAAGCAATTTCAGTTGCGATCAGTGGTCGCGCAATTGACAGTTTTGCTTAATGTGGTGCACTGAAGCCACTCACTTTCAGTGACAGAAAAAGGGATCCAGTGTGAAATACTGAGTTGTGTTTTCTGGAACAGTTTAAACTTCTTTGTGTGTCTGTGTGGGAGGTAGTGTGGGACATTCACTGAGCTAGGTGCTGTGTAATTGGTTTTGGTCATGAGGGGAGTTTGAAGCTGTGTCAGCTTCATGGTGGCTTGCATGGGGAGGGAGGGGTTTCTTTCCATCTTCTGCAGTCACTTGTATGCCTGGACTTCATACAGTGATGTTACTGTGAAATAACATCACTGTTCCAGGCACCCACTGACAAATTAGAATTCAGGAAATTTCCTTGCCATTGTATAATCATTTTTTTTTTTGCCATACTGCTGCTCTAACAGGTACTTATTGCAGAGTATGTTACAAACCATGTAACTGCCCTTGACTAGTGGTGTTGCAAAATTTTACTTTACCAGCAAAGTTGGTACAGTCAGGAACAATGTGCTGCATATAGTTAACACAGCTTCTGACATTACCCACAACTTTGGCCAGCACAGTTCTTTTTTTTTTAAAGTAGCTGTTAAAAAAAATCCTTGCCCACCCACTTTGAAATACTGCACCCAGCTACCATCTAGACTATTCGGAATAAGTACAGTTACAGCTAAAAACATGGTCAGATAGTTACTGAAATTTCTGTGATTTCCCTATAGAAATTCCTTGCCTGACAGTAGGACCACTTTAGACCCTCCAGAGATAGTCTCTTTAGGAATATTACAAAATATCTGAAATTATAAGATGAATATTCATGGGCCTAGAGAGTTTCTTGATTGACTGCTGGGTCGGTCATTAACGTCTTAGACATGACCAATCCAGCTGCCAAATAATGCTGATTTTTTTATTGAAGACTTTGGAGAATGACCTTTGAGCGCAAGTGTTCATTTGCAAAGGTTCCATGTCAAACACATTGGGCCTGATTCCCGAAGGAGCTTAGATTGATGCAAGGGACTTTTGTCATAGGGTCAAACGCAAGAGCTGACTTGCGGCGATCCATGCAGCAACTGCAATTCAGCAAGGGTGCCAGCTGCAACCTCCAACCATGTCCCTTGCATCATCCACACCAAGTTAGACCAACTCCCACCTGGTCTAACTGTGCACCAGTGGGGGAGCCAGTTTATGGGCCTTGCACCTAAGCTAAATTGAGAAAACTGTCATAACTGCGCCAACCGTTCCTTAATTGGGCACAGTTGTGGAGGATGTATTTGGTGCAGTTGTGCCAACGAGTGGGGTTGATGCAGTGCTCATGCAAAACCTGCATCAACCTTCATGAATCGGGTCCATAGTCACAAAAACATTACAAGTTCCAGAGGAAATGCAGTTGAGTCAGGCTCAAAGCATTTAAGACAGATGCTGTGTGGCATGCAATGTCTTAAACATTAGACATACCCCTGCTACATAGCTCATGCCACACCACTAAAAACATAAAATTAGCAAAAAAATGTAAAAACAAAATTTGGTATTGCAATTAGACTATAATTACAAAAACCTTGAAGCTGGTCATCTCCTTGGATTATTGACTGACTGGAAGGAGGTGTCCCTCGGCTGTGCCTCATGCCTCCTCCCTCAACCATTCATAATCCTTTGGAAATGACTGGCTTCTCAGTTATTATTGCTTAAATAGCTCACCATGGGCTGGATTCACAAAAAATTGCAATGCACAGCGCAAATGTTTGTGTTGCACTTTGCATTGCCAAGGTGTCAAAGGTTGCTATTCACAGTCAGATAATGCACCTGCACTATCCAGCTTTGAATAGGGCCAGGAAGAGTCAGTGATAATCCCATTACTGCTACTGCTAACCCCACCAGTGCCACTCCCACATCCAGCCAGGAGTAAGGCTCTGCAGTGCATAGGGCTGGTGCGCTAACTGGAATTCACAAATGCAGCTATGTAAATGAGCCCACTGGGCATGCAAGGCACTATGTGGCCATTTGCATGCCCATTATGGTCCCATTTACATAGGCTTTGCCATAGTGTAGTGCATACATCCCCAGCCCCTGCTCCTGAGGCAGGCCTGTGTCCCTGGTGGCCCTTCCCCCCACCGCTAATCACTGGCCCAATTGTAAAAGTTAAGTATTCCCCGGTGCTAGTGAATCCCCCTCCACCGATCGCCAACCCAAAATGAAGGCTAGTTCCTGGTGTCCAGTGCCCCACCTCCCCCACTGATTGCCAGCCTGACTGTAAAATAAGACATATCCCTGGTGGCTAGTGTTCCCTACCCCTACCCAATGCCTGCCAGATACATTTAAATGTTTGCCTCTGGTGTGAAGTGGTCCCACCCCCACCCCATCTGATCCCTCGCCCGACCTGTGTAACATTGTCCCTGATGTACAGTGTTCCCACCCTCCACCCTATCCTGTACCCAAGTTAGAAAGCATGATTCTCTCTGGTGTCCAGTGGTCCCACCCTCTGTTCGATCCCCGTCCCTGTACTGTATACAGTTTACACTCATTGATTGCTCAGTCAGCAGCCGGCCATGGTGGAGAATGGAGGGCTGTGCCAATCACTGGCTCAGGGTTGGGAAGGAGGGTGTGGGGTGGTGGGGCATTACCTACCAGGCTTGGGGGTGGAGGGTCTGCTAGACACCAGGGAAAGGTTCTTTCTGCATGTAGGGACAGCGATTATGGGGGGGGGGGTGTTGTCTACCTGAACCATTGGTTGTGTTGGATCCCATATGGGAGCCAGAAAAGAAAAAACAGAAAGATGGTGACAGTGCAGGTGGTGTTGTGTAAAGTATAGATTTAATGACTGAAGCTCACCCTCAGTCTCCCCTCCATAATATTCTTGACATCATGAGACAATCTCAAGAAACAGTATCCCCACCCATCCACTTCCCCTCTGCTATCCCAGTTCAGGCAGCATGACAAAATAAGGCCTTCAAAATCCCTAGTTTGGGACTTCTATGTACTGGACCCAGCTGATGAAACAGTGGCTATATGTCAGCTCTGTCACGCACAGGTCGGTAGGGGGAAGAAGGTGCAGTTCCCCACAAAAAGAGTGGACAGCAACATTGCTGTTTGGAACCATAGTGACTTGGCATCCGAACACTGGTGCGTTCCAAAGGTGGAACCACCACCTAGGCACTGGTGGGCAACACATGCGCCTAAAGAACAGGCACCATCTCTGCTGGCTTAAACGCCAGAAGAAAGCCAGTGCAGGGGGCCCTGGTCCCTTATCCTCATCATTAAGAGGGTTCAATGAGGGAGAGTACATAGCAGATGAGGATGTAGAACTGGTGGCTAGTAGTTGGCACAGCAGCAGTGGCAGGCCAAGTAGTACCCCTGAGAACATAGTAATGCCAGTTCAGAGAACCCCTAAAATGAGTGGTATCACTCGATCAGCACCACATATGTTGATGGAGTCAAGACCACCCCAACTGGGTTGCCATGATGAGGCTATCTATTTGCCAGCGCAACCCCTTAAAAAGTGCAGCCAGCATTTCAGGGTATGTTCCAGTGTCACAGCAAATACCCTCTGGATCACTGGATCATGCTACTGCACATGAACTTAGTACAGCTGCTGTGGAAATGCTTGCAATATATCTGCTGCCATTCTCTTTTGTTAAGAATGAAGGTTTTCACAGGTTCACTGCCCATGCCTGTCAAAATTGGATTTTTTTTTTTTTTTTTTTTTAGTCTTCTGGTAACCGGGTAAGGCCCACTAGGTACAAGTGCCTGTTTTCAGGGACAACCTTGGAGCACTGGATGGTTAAGTGACTTGCTCAGAGTCACACAGCATGCAAGTGGAGGTTGTGAGAATCAAACTCTGGTCTGGTCTGCTGGATGTATCAAGCTCGTTCACACCTCATTCCTCTAACCTCTAGGCTATACTGCCAGCTCAAGCATCAAGGACATACTTTATTAAACATGCTGTTCCTGAACTGCATGGGACAATAAAAGAGAGGTTGTGGCCCATGCCCTTCAGCATTCCTCATCACCATCCATCCATTTGAGCATGGTTATGTGAACCCGTGGGAGAACAGCTGGTAGCTCCTACATGTGAATTACAGCATATTGGGCACAGGTGCCTGGGGTGGTATTTGACTCTGGGTGTGGTGAGAGACAGTTCAATAAGACAAACTGTGGCAGTAGCAACATTACAGGTATTTGGCAGCATGCGATGTTTGCAATGAAAAGCATACCTGGATCCCACACAGGTGAGAAAATGCTTGAAGTGCTCCTTGACAAGATTGATAAGTGGCTTCACCCATACTCCATGAAATGAAAGCTAGATTCATTGTGAGTGAGAACGTCTCCAATGTGGTTAAATGTACTAATGTTTTTTTTTTTTTTCAGGATTCCATACTTGGCACACTGTCCCAGTCTCGTTGTCCAGCATTTTCTGAGCCATCCTGATGTGAAGGACATTTTGACCATGGCTTGCCATCAGGGCCAGATTAAGGGACATGGGGGTCCAAATCCAAGCCATACTTTGTATGGGGACCCTACTCCAAGCCATACTTTGTGAGCCCCCTCCATATCAAGAAATATTCAAACTCCAGGACTGGGAGGCCCCTATTGGCCTTGAGGCCCTAAGCCATAGCTTAATTGGCATAATGGTTAATCTGGCCCTGCCTGCCATATGTGTGCCTAATTTGCCCTTTCTGGGAAGGCCCATGACCAGCTCCACCAACTTCAGATAAAAGAACCACTGCCTCAGCACTGTATGAAGTTGGATATGGTCATCAGATGAAACTCCACACTGTACACGATGGAGCAGTTGTATGAGCAGTGTAAAGCTGTATCAGACTATCTGCTGCTGCATACAAGTCATGACAGTGCTGGAGTGCCCATGTCACTGACTACAGAGCAGTGGTGGCTAATGGATGGACTATAATGGTTGTACAGCCATTTGAATATGCTACATAGGCAGTGAGTGGGGACACTGTCTGTATCAATCTTTTCCCCTTGCTACATGTGCTGAGGCAGACATTGCCTAATGTGCAGCAATCACTGGAGGCAGGTGAGGACAGTGTGAGTTGTGCGTTGATGGAGCACATGCTCCATGTGTTGGACTCCAGCCTGCATATTTGCGGAATTCTGCAGTCTGAGGACTGTGGCATTGCCACCCTGCTTGACCCACACTATAAGCATGGGCTGGAGTCAATAATAGAAGGTGGTCATTGGAAGGTACAAAATGTGGCCGAGCTTCTTGTCATAAGGATACACGGGGAACAGATGCAGAAGACCCATGTTTCTAGGGCACCAGGTGCTGTTGCTACTACCACCACCACCACCACCACCACCACCACCACCACCACATCAGTGACATCACATGGCAAAAGTGAGAAAACATGCAGCCAAAAATAAGAGATGACCAATCCCATTTGGGATGTGTTAAGCGAGGTTGGAGTTGCTGCCATGGAAGAACAGAAGAAGCCCAATGAGGCAGCAGGAATGTGAGCAGCACAACACATGGTCGACTTATTTGTTGAACCAGAAATACCTTGCCATTGCTGATGAACCCTTGTTGTACTGGGCAAGCAAGGTCACTGAGTGGCCAGCACTTACCTCGGTTGTGATAAAATACCTTAGTTGTTCACCCTCGAGTGTTAGAGTAAACGTGTGTTCAGTTCTGCTGGTGCCATTCTGCATGACAGGCGCACTAACCTGTCACCCAAAAATGTTGAAATTCTAACATTCATCAAAACGAATCAGGCCCACATTCCACACAAGGCATTGGCATCCATGTTCATACCACATCGTGACAGTGGATCTTCCGAGAACTGTGAAGAGCAAGGTGTGGTTGAAAGTGCAAGGAGGAAATTGTCTACTACTACTACCACCACTGAGGCTGGTGACTCATTAGTAGAGTGTGAATTCCCATCTGGATACAACTTCAATGTGGAAAAATGTGAGGGCTGCTTCCTGGAAAATGTTGATGAACGAAAAAATATAATTTTTGGTTTCCCTCTTTTCCTCAGTGTAATCCTTTATAGAATATTTCAAGATTTTCTATTATTTTCATTCTTTTTACTGTTCCCCCTCCCAAACTGTTGTGCTGCTGTTTCCTTTTGCCTAATTGAGTACATGCCTCCTCCCCCACCACCACAATGCGATGTCATTACAGTACAGACAATGCCTGCTCCAGCCAGCAACACTCCTCACTGCTTCCTCCTCCAAAAATTACATTTTAACAGACAGGCAAAGAATGCCAGCTCTAGGTATCAATACAAAGCACTGGCTCCTCCTCCTCCTTCTCTGGTCTGCTTGGGGTCTGCATTAAACAGCATGGTCCACTCTCTGCACTGATGAAGCCATGGTCCTGAGGGAAATCTGTTTGGCTTGCTCCTGCAGCAGTTTTAGTATCTCCATCAATAATCGCCCTGCCCCTGAGATTATGTTCTGGATTTCAAAATGAGCATGAGCAACCCCCCCACCAGCCCCCAATGTGGAGCACCTAGAAACAGTTTTGCAATTCAGAATCCATACCGGGGATGGTACAATCGCAGCAGGTCCACTGACGCAGCAGCAGTGCCAGATTTGGAACTGTGTAACTTGACAAGCCGACCCTTCAGTGATTGAAGCAGCACAGACATCAAGGAAGCAAGACCTCACTCAACCCCAGCAAGGCCTATCATTCACCACTGTGAAGGTAAGACACTGTCACTATGGCATTCAGTCATTATTGTCATTGCTGCTGGGATGACTGCAGTCCTCTGCCTCTCAGAGGCCAAAATACATTAAAATGTTATTTTGCCTGTCTTTTGGTCTCCCTGCAGGTTAATGCTTGTTCAGCAACCTACACCATCTGGCACATACATGGTGAGCAGCCATAACCTAACTGTAAATATCATTATGACTTTCTTAATTTCCTTGTTAAATTTGTATTAGAGTGATTTATAGTACAACATTCTCTCACTAACTGCTTATATGGAGACATAATTTGGTCAGGAGTTAATTGGTTTAATGTTTTTACCCAAGTATGATACTGGTATCATCCAGAAGATTCAATAACAATGACAGTCCAACTGAGAAATGTTTCAAACCCTCAGAATACATGTCACGGGTTTGATAGTAACACAGCAGTATTCAGTTCTTTTGGTAGACAAAAAGTTTTAGTTTCCAAATCTCTCTTTCAGTCACCTGGCAGTTGACTCCACTAGCACCAGGCCTCACAGGGGACGAAAGGCCTCCAGAAGTTGCTCAGAAGGACATTAACATGTTTTTCCTCCTTTCCTCTTGTCTCTCTACAAGTTTTTGTTGGTATCTTGTGATATGGGGCACCAGCAAGTGGGCGTCTGCCGAAACGGTACCTCACTTTCGGCTAGTGCCCCAAAAGGTAGAGGTGTGGGGTCGGTGAAAGGATGGGGGGTCGTCGTAAAGCGACAGAAGGTGTCACGAGATATACCGCAGCGCAGGGGGAGCGAGCCCACCGAGAAGGGGTGGGAGGGTATGTGAGGGGTGGTGCCATGGGGATCCGGTGAGCTGGCATCATGGCGTGGTGAGTTAGGTGCCGGGTTGGGGTGGCAGGGATGCAGGGTTCGGGACTGGGCACTGGTAGTTTTAGTTGCGCCCGACCTGTGGCAGTAACATTTTTTTTTGTTCCCAGGTATGCACCCCCCGTGACATGCAACCCCCTGGAGTTGAGAATCTTAATTTAGGGGGGTGCAGGGGAAAAGTCCCCTGGGGTTGCAGGGGGGCACAGCCCCCCACATAAAATAAAACAAAAAAGGTTTTTGCACTGCATTTTGTCTCGCTGGGATCCCACATCGCCAAAATTGAATTGGTTGCCCTTCTCTGTACCGCCTCCACCCAATCTATGTCCTTCCTGAAATGAGGTCTTCAGAACTGGACACAGTATTCCAGGTGTGACCTTACCATTGATCTATACAGGGATATCACTACCTCCCTTTTTCTGCTGGTGATACCCTTCCCTATGAACCCGGCATCCTACTAGCCTTTCCCATTTCCATATCACACTGCTTTGCTACCTTCAAGTCATCAGGTATGATGACTCCCAGATCCCTTTCCTGTTGTGTCATTGATAACACCCCCCCACCCCCCAACTGATATGTTGCCCTTGGGAGTCTGTGTCCTATGTGCATAATTTTACATTTTTTGGCATTGACGGTATGACACGTGTCAGCTTACACCACTTGTTTTAGAAATCTGTTGTAACTGTTCACCACTCATTCTGTGAAGTAGTTATGTCATTTTGCTTGTATCTACACCCTTTTAATGACACTGAGTTCCTCCTTGTCCTCCCATCTTTGTACGTCTTGAATAGCTGCATTTGGTCTGATGGTGTTATCCCTTTCAAATATTTGAATACTGTAATGTCACCTCTTCTTTTCAATGAAGAGTCCTAGTTCGGCCAGTCAGTCTTCTTAGCTCATGTTTTCCAAACCTTAAACTTCCTTGGTTACTCTACTATGCACTTTCTCAAGTCTGGCAACATATTTCCTCAGATATGTGGACCAGAACTGTACACTACACTCCACTCAAGATGGGGTCTGACCAGTTATCTATCCTAGGGCATGACAATATGTCTTGATTTGCTTACCAAGTTTCTCTTAATGCATAGCATGATTTTTTTTTCTTTGCTACCTACTGTCCCATACTTAATTCCTCTTGGTTGTGTTATACCTCACTTTCTGCCATCAACTGTTAGAATACCACATAGTTCTAGTTTAGCTATTTTGATGTATTATACATGAACTGTTAGGCTGTTCTCATAAATATTTTTTTTTTTATCTGAACGTCAACAGGAACTATAGAAAGAGAAAGTTAAAAAAAACTTAATGAAGCTCCATTTTCAGTGCTTTTCACTATCCTGAGAGACAGATACTAACAGATCCTACAGTATCTTAGCATTACTAAAACTTTATTTTTTTTTTTTTTACATGAAAGATTTTATTGACGCTGTTCAACAATAAATTTCAGCAAATAACATTGCTATATCAGACAAGTCAGGAATCAGAGAAGCTTTCATGGTTCAGTACAATACTAAATATGAATTCAAACATAACTACCAGTACTCTACAACAATAGTTCATCCTGTGTTGCTAATCCTAATTGGGGGATAGGGTCTTCTCTACTGTACCTGCAACAATACTTATTGCATCCTATACAAGTGATCCTGACCTTCAATGGGGTAACCTGTCATATGTAGTCCACTTGGTGTTTAGGTGTGTGGTGTTCCATTCAAGTGATCTCCTCTATTCAGTACAATAAGGTTCAGGAACATATGTTCAGAATATTGATACCTGATCATGGGTGATGAATAAAATTTCTGGATAGGTTAAGGCCCCATCTAAGCTAAGTAGTGTCAGTGTTACATCAGTTGTGTGAGGCAAACTATAGGAGTAACATGTACCTCCCATGGAAGGGGGCAGGCTCACAATGCTCTGAGGGGGTTTAAGTGGTGAGAGAAGCAGTACTCTACATAGATGTGTCTGTGGAAAGGGGGACCACTTCTCAAGTTAGGTCCATATTGTCCCAAGAGAAGCAAGGGATGATGTATTTAAAAGAGCCAGTTTAGGAAAAGAGGCATGCTATGCTAGCAAGGCATGCTATGCTAGCAAGGAGGAGCTGTTGGTTAGTGTCACTTTATTAATAATGAGCATTTAAGCCTCCACAATAGCTCCCAGCAGCCAGTATTGGTGGTGGTAGGGAAGTTCCCTCAAGGCATCCATACTTCCTAGTAGATTCTGATCTTGTGTGTGGGGGATATCCTTTCCTAGTACTGTGGAGAAATCATCTAGGGCTCCTTTCCAAACATTCTGGATAGAAGTGCAGTCCCAGAGAATTTGCAAGAGCCCTGCATTTGGCTGTGCACACCTCCAGCAGTTCAACTGTGAGAGTAAGCCTCTTGTCTGAAAACCCTGAGGTGTCCTGTGAACCTCTGTAGGATTTTAGTCTGTATGCAACATGTGCCATTTTGATACAGCCCTCCCAGGTGTCTTGGGGTACCTCCTTACTTATTTCCTGTTCCCACTCTGCCCTGCATTTATCAAGAATTGGCATTAGGCCACCCTGATGGTGTACTAGATCTTACCTACCAAACCTTTAGTATTTGGGGTGTTTAGCAATTTCTGCATCTAAAGCTATGGTTGTGGATGTGGGATGGTTCTATCCAGAGTTTGAGTTGTGGCCCTGAGTTGCAAATATCTCTAGAAATCTGATTTGGGGAGATCAAATTTTGCCAATAGCTACTTATATGAGAGAAGGGCACATAAGCTGAGGCTAGAAATATCTGAAAGTGTTTTGATGACATTTTACTCCCATTGTTTCCAACCTATGGTTTTATGATCTATCAGGAATAGAGGGGTATGCCAAAGATATGGAAATGTCCTTGCTGGAACTCTACCTGCCCATGGGACAGCAGTGAGAGGCATGCATTTTTGCCATATTCTTTGGGTTTCTTTGAGAATGGGGTGTGACTCCACCTGCCCTGTTTTCTTTAGGCTCAGTATCAGGACATGCCATGGCATCTGTGCCATCTCTGCCTCTAGCACCACACACTGGGGTGAATGTACTGTAGTGAGAATGAACCACCAAGCCACCTGAATTAATCAGTATGCCAAGGAGCAACCTTGGAAAAATTGATGACCTAATCCCCCCAGATCAGTGGGCTCTGAGCCTTTTGCTCAGCTGGAGGGTCCCTTCCCAGATGAACTGACTCAATAGGTGGTTCAGCCTGTCACAATAAATGTCCTTGATTTGCATTGGTAGGTTATTGAAAATACAGGAGAACTTTGTGAGAGCAAACATCCTCACTGCCTCGATTTTTTATTACTGAAACTTGTCATGTTTCCTTAGGGTGATATAGTTAACTGACATGCTATATTCTTTCATTTTTATGTCACACATGGATGCATATTATATGATTCTCCTGAGCATGCCGTCTCCATTCTATAGGTATTGTATGGTTTCAGAGACTATCAAATTTGGAGGGATTCCCAACACAGTGGTTGTGGGTATGATGCGCTACCATATGGGAGATGCAGTACCATGTGGTAGACATAAGCCTGCATTGGGAACCTGATTTCCACCTCCAGGCTGCAGACATCTGGGAAGCACTGTGAAGGCAGCACTGTCTGACTCCAAGAAGGATTCTGACTATACTATTTCATCAATGCCTCCTGCAGCTTGCTTAGCAGCCAGCTGGGACATTGCAGGTGATCATGTAATGTCCTGTTGCTCCCAATTGCAGGTCATGTCTGATTGGGGTAAGCTTATCAGTGGGTGATTGCAGTGGATATTAAAGTGGAGGAACTTATTGTAGATGTAGTAGGATGATACTGGCCTGGTCCTCAAGCACTATGATTGAGTTATAACCCACCTCAGCAACACTGACTCTTAAAGTGCTCAGAGGTACCCGTCTACCTGTTTGGGGAGCTGCAAGGTTGTTGTATTGGTGGGTCACCAAGAAATATGAGGGGGGAAATGTCAGGGAAGAATCAAGGCACAGCCAGAGCAGATAGTAGTAGCAGAGTTCAGAGAAAAAGAAAGCATTAAAAATAATGCGATGCATTGTATTTTTCTGAAGGCTTTGATTTTACAATCTGTCACCCAAAGGGAGATACTTACTTCTGCTTAATAAAATGACTTTTACTCTGACACTGACTGACTTGATTCCACCATCCTTTACTCTGCCACCCCTTGACATTCATGTTTATCCCCAAAACAAACAGCATATCCTACTGCCTTCATTCAGGTGACTTCATAGATCAGAAAACATGCCTTTGGGGGCATGAGAAGCAAGGGAGCATCATGCTGAAGTATATCTCCAATTTTTCCCCCTGTAACATCCACTCCCATCTCCCTTGCATAATGCTGTCCTGCATTTATTCTGTATACTCAAATATACTGTCAAGGCTGCACCAAGTCCTCACTGAAGGAGGTGCTCAAGCAGCAAAAACAACCAGTTTGTTCCCTCAAAGTTAGATCATACTGCCTCCATATTGTGTCCCAGACTCCAGTATCCTCGTGTGGGAGTTGGGCATGGGGCACAAACCCAGGTCTCCTCTGTGGAAGTCTTAGTATCATCAGGATGGGCCTTAAAAATGATTATTAAGCTAAAGTCTATCTTCTTATACACATTTCAAACATAAAAACATAGACACTGTTGGCAGAAAAAGACCACTGGTCCATCCAGTCTACCCTCTCCTATTTCAGTTACGTTTTGATCCTGAAGGCCTTTGGTATCATATTTTCAGTTTATAAATTTGCCATACTTTTCTCAAATTTGCCTGGATAATCATAGTGGCTCCTGTATTCTACAAAATGGCCTGTGTACCATCCATCAAATAGTACATGTGTCTGTGCAGTAATTGTCTAAATCATGCTGATATGCAGTCTCTAAGTTATGTGGTAAGTTACTACAGTAGGTCTACCATGTTGGAGTACTGCAATTGTTTCTCTGTAGATCTTTCTGGTGGAGTCATTTTTAAGCTTTATGCAGTTCTGAATGGAGCTGTGCACCTCTTAACTTGTAAGCTTACCGACCGTTTTTCTTAATCCTTAGGTTCTCTTCATTGTCAGTCAGGATTTATATGGACTATGTCCACTGCATTTAAAATAAATTATTGTGCTTTGTTAAGTATCTTAACTATAGTCCCAGATTGTTGACTTATGATCTTCAGGCTATTTCATTTTTCATACTGAAATCTCAGGTTGACTACCCTTTCAGTAGTTTTCAATAAAATTGTGGCATTCCTTTCCAATGATGATAAGGGTCTTCAGCCTCCCTCTTCTTTCTGATCTCAAGCCAAAACTTATTTTAATTAAGATATGTATATTTATAGAAACTATACTTTTACTGTTTTTATTTGTAATATTGCTTTATCCCTATATTTTACCTTTACATACAGTGATTTGAGATGCAGACATATGAATTATGCAATATGGAAATACATTTCATTTATTTTTAAAACTGCATCGAAAGGACACATTTAATGGCTCAAGGTATGTTGAAGATAAGGTTCACCCACTGCACTGTGACATGAATCTGGTTGCTGTAAATTAGGATGCCAGAAACAAGTCACCTGCAATGACTGTGGCCCCACATTCCGCCGCAACCCAGGTATGCTGACAAGGGACAGCAGTGGAGAAGAGTTCATTTTTGATGGGGGCTTCACCCCTCCATGCCCCCAACACTAAATATGATCTCCTCTGGGTCCAAGCATGAGTGGACCAGAGGAGAACAGTGTCGGCAGTGAAAACACTGTGAGTACAGGGTGCTGCAAAATCCAGTATGCCCCTGTCACTCATGACTTTTTCTCATCGGCCTAATTGTGTCTCCCAGGTAATGGTATACCTGAAGATAACAATAAATGAAGCAACACATGTACAGTAAGACAAAAGATTACTATTGATGACTGGAGCTCCTAAGGACACTCAGTATTAACCGTAAGAAAACAATTGTCTTATCAGTTATATTGCACATGAAATAAAAGGATCACAGCCCTATAGGAACACTTTTATAAAAATGTTTTGAGCCTTCGTTTGAAGGTTGTCATTCAGAGTTTAAATCTTAGATCTACAGGAAAAACATTCCAGAGACAAAAAACTGGAAAAAGGACTGCACTCGCTGCTATAAGCTTGTTGCAAGCCAAATGGGTTGCTGGCTCCAAAGCTCGCCAGGAAACAATAGGTACAGACTGCACTCTCACAGTCACAGTATTCCTAAACAGGTAGTCAGGAGATAGGAAAAAGTGTAGATAGGTTGCCAATGCAGTAGAAATTTATTGAAGACACCAAATATATCAGACAACCATACTGCTGGTGAATAGACAAGTACAGTAGCAGTAGTAAAAATCTTCATTTTTATACAGGAATATGGTGGTACAATTACACCATTAGGACCACAGGTCATATTTCCAAGGTGGTCCTGTTTGAAAGTTCAAATACACTAGAATAAATATACAAACAAGTTACACATAGAACACATACTTATAAGCAACAAGATACTGTACTTACAATACTGTGTGAATAAGCATTTCTAGGCCTTTCAAAACTAAAATATCATCCAGTACACATACAAAGAACAAATCGTTATTTTTCTTTTTTTTTCAATTGTTTAACCAGGTGAGACACACTAAGCTGAAAGCTTGTTTACAGGTGCAACCTGGGAGCACAGGGAAGTTAAGTGACTTGCTTAGGGTCACACAGCATGCAGGTTGGGGGCTGTGGGATTCAAACCCAGGTCTCCAGATTTGCAGCTCAGAGCCTTAAACCACAGTGCTATACTGCCTCTTGTTTCAATGCTGTAACAAACAAGTCTAAGGTTTTAGCAGAATTTGTAATTGAATTACTTATTTTGTTCCATATTGATGTAGTCACATACAGGAAGGCATCTCTCCAAATTTGTTTGCAGATTTTGGCATTTTGTATTCTCTAGATCTACTATTTCTCAGACAATATTTATGTTCAGTTTTCTCAAATTTTCAAATAAATATTGTGGCTTGCGTTCATTTATTGTTTTGAAAATGTGCTTATCCCACAGTAATTTCCTTTTGTTTTTCCAATAGTAACCAACCAAGGTCTTCACATAGTTTGCAATGATGCGTCCGATAATCACATCTAGGTAAAAATCTAGCCAATCGATTATATAGAACTTCAACCTTCTTTAATAATGCTTTTTTCACAAATCTGTATATGTGACTGCCAAAATCCAATAATGGAACCAATAATTGATTTATAATGGCTGTTCTCATTTGCTTATTTATACGATATCCAGTATGCCTAAAAGCACCAATTTTATTATTTATTCTCCTAAACATTTCTACAATGTGATAGTTAAACTTCAAATTTTGAACCATCCAAACTCCAAAATACTTTTACTCAGTTACCTGTGTGAGAATTTCATTTCTGTTTCAGTTTTAACTTTCCTACATCTCCAACATCCTGCCCTGTACCCCCCCACAGCCTCTCTGACTCCATGCTACCTGATCTGTTTCTCCTGCACCCCCCTCAAAACCCCTCTACACACTTGCTTGCCTTCTGAATTGCTAATTTTTTACAAGTCCCCTGCCGCCACTGCTGGCTCGATCCCCTTCCACCTCTGCTCCTACATTTCTGCCCACACCCCATTTTATTCACTCACTCCCTCCCCTTGCTATTGTCTCACTGTGGGAAACGCCGTCTCCTTTACTGTGAGGTGCTGAACTTAAACTTTAAACCTGTGTCCTAATTCCCTCCTTTGTCCTCTCTCCTAGCTTGCACAGACCTCTTCTCTGCCTGAGCTGAGCATCAGGTGCGGCTTGGAAGCGCCACTGGCTGCCCATCACCCCTGGCCCACAGGGAACTGGGAAAGGTATGCCATCTCCTTTTTCTTTCTCCGTGGCTGAGTGCTGCCACCTGATTGGGTCAAGCCCCTTTTAGACTACCACCATTGGACTGCTACATGGTGCTGTAAGCACGTGATTAGATCACTTCTCCAGCCCGGCCCGGTCCAAGCTTCCTGCCACTCAGCTTTCAGCTGTGCTGCCTGAACTCCCTAACCCCTATTTTTTTCCCACCCAGCCCGACCCGACCGCTATGAAATACACCTCCTCCCCACACAACCCAACGCCACTCCCACCTCTCTCTGCTTGATTTGTCCTCTCTCTATTTGGACCTCCCCATTTGTGCACCAAGCTCCTTCCCAGCCATCAGGCCCACCACAGCAGCTACTGGTGTTAGGACATCCTTTTCCTAGCTCCCTCACAATATAAACTCTTTCTAATCTAGCCCCTTTCCAAGCCACAATCTAGCCTTACCCCCCCACCAATCATGACTTCGTTAACTAGATTAATGCCACTTTATATACTCCTATCCACACTCTGTATGCTCAGAGGGCAGCCATGCAATGACCCTAAATTGTCAGCCCTCCATATCAATGGGCATACCTATGGCAATATTTACTGCACCATAACGTCAGTGCTTGACTCCGACCTTCCTACCACTTGCAGGCCTGAAAACACAGCCTGGCACACCTGGTGCAGGACTCAGTGCACCTGGACATGACTTCCTCCTCCCACACTCCTCAGACTGGTCTCGCTCACTGACAAGCACACCATCAGAATAAATTCAAGATGGCAGTACAAAGCTAACCTAAAATACTTTAAAAGTTACTTGTTTAGACTAGCCCTCCTGTTGCTACCACTCTCAGACAACATCCATCCCAACCTGGGCCCCCCTCAGTATCAGAGTACGAGTGCCCAGAAAATAGGCACATTAACCATTGCATCTCTAAACATCCGCAGTCTGGCAGCAAAGTTTAATAACCTACAATCCTGGATAGCCCTCCATAATCCTGATGTGCTGTCAGTTGTCGAGACATGGCTCTCTCTCCCAGGATCCCTGATGGAGCCGTAAGTCCACCAGGCTACAGGATTTTTAGGCAAGATTGATTATCTAAAAGAGGTGGTGGTTGTGCACTCTACCTCAAGGACAGCTTACAGGCCACAGTCCTAAATCTACCCAGCCTAGGGCCGTTCTCCCAGGCCCTTGCTATTAAGGTCCTTCTTGGGGCCCATAACAAATCAATTATACTACTGTAACACACGGGGTCCCCACCCCTGCCTTTTTACTAAAATGACAGGTGGCATGCTGTTGGCATTTGGCAGCAATACCTGGTGGGGGACCTGGGTTCGGGGAAGGATGAGGTGACCTGGCACAAGGGACCTAGGTTTGGCTACTCTGCACAGGGGCACCCAAGTAAATCCAACAACAGGAAGCAATAACTGTAATGTCCAGAACCAGAATTGGGATTTTTTAGTGTGGCTTTACTTATTAACTAACTGAACATAAACAAAGCATTGCATGGTCCCCCAAAGGGCTACGTTACTGTATGTGCAGATTAGAGGTTAACACAGCGGTCCATTTGAGGAATGAACACATTACTACAGTTGTCTGGCTTTGGACCCACCAGGCACTCAGCCCGGACTTTACATGCGCTTTGGATACATAGCCCGACTGACCCTGCTCCCCTGCCAGCCACTCGACTGATGGTCCACTTGATGAATGAACCCAAACTTTACTTGGAAAGACATCCCATCAAACAAGGAGACTCCCAAACTGTGGCTCCCCACACCATAGAGTCGACTCCTAGAGATTTGTTCCATTACTTCAATCGAACTCCCATCAAACAAGGGTAATTTTTTCCCATCCTGTGGCTCCCACACACCACTTAAGAGTCTGCGACTCCTAGAGAGATTTTCAAGTTGCGACCCACGTCTGGGTACCCACCCCATCACTGGCCAATTGCATGAGGCAAGTAGCAGAAACACAGAAGAAATCCGTAGAGGTGGACCTGGTTACTAAAGATGGGGGGTTTTCCCACCTCCAGCTCCCACAGACCATACCTGGCCATTTCTCTGGACACACAGAAAACTTTAGACTTTAAAATGTAGATTGAACGGTGGATGACCTGAAGCACCCCCTCTACAGCGAACTTTAAATCCATTTAAAACTTTAAACTGTTTGACTGCTCCATTTGTTTGTCCTAGTTGACATAGTCCTCCCAAATAGCAGTCCACATTCATTTCCCAACTGAAGAAAACAATTTGTTTGCCCCTTCAAATGGAGCCAAACACTCACCCATTCGTTGCAGGTGCCCCACAGGCGAAGTACTGTAACCTTTGCTGTGATACATGAACAGACAAAACAAAATCAGGCAGCTTCCTTCCATGGTGGGAGAAGGAGGTTGCCCCTGGAACCCACAGAGAACTTTTCCTCCCCTCCCGGAGGGAGGGGGGCACTGAGACCGGGGGAGCGGTCTCCACCACTTTAAAAAAGGTAAACACAGGAACACTTCCTTTTTCTTAGTAAGAGATCAAACAGCAGACTGATGCTTCCTTCTTGCTTAAGGACAAACGGAAGACTCCCTTTGAATTTCCCAAAGTTCTAAACTCACTCCCTGAGCTGTAGATTCCAAAGTGGCTCATGCAGCTGCAACAGTTCTATAGTGATGTCATCTCTCAAGTCTCAGCTGTGACTGAGGACAGAGTGAGACAGTGTGAAACCCATTTAACTGGAGTTTCACAAGCTGCCTTCCCTGCCTACCACTAGGTCTTACTGGGATTCTAGTAACCCCGGGTAACAAAGGGGTTACACTACTATCAGTCTACATCCCTCCAAAGAACTTGGCCCAAGGTCTCCAAGCCATCATCGACTGTCTTGAAAGCCTAACCCTAAGCTCCGAGGTTATACTGCTCAGTGACTTCAATATTAACTGGCTTTCCCCCGAGGCTAATCACTTCAAAAATGCAATCCAGGCTCTCCACTTTACATAGATCATTGAAGCCCCCACTAGGACTAATTACAGGATAGGCACAAGTACTCTGCTCGACTGGGTACTCACTAACCGACCTAAACATACTTCCAATGCCTCTGTCCTCCCAGACGACATCAGTGACCACTTCCATGTCATGCTCAGTTGGTCTAATAAATTCACCAAACCCCCTCCTAGAACAGTCACCAATAGGGTCCTCAAGCCTGGTCATTCTGGTCACTTTAAAGCTGATCTCCTCAATACTGACTGGTAAGCAGTGTTTGGGGCTTCTGACATTGATAGCATGTTTGACCATTTCATCCTCCGATGTAATACGATCAGCAACACTCACACACCCTTCAAAAAGTGTAAACTCAGAGGCCATTCCAACCCCTGGATGAGCCCAGTCACCATTGAATTCATGAAAAATAGAGACCACCTCTGGCATGTAGCTAGGGCAACAGAGAAGCAGTCTGACATCCTGAATTACAAATGGGCCAGGAATAACTATACCAGGACCATCTGAACAGCCCAAAACTTATACTATAAGGAGGCCCTGTCCAAGAACTGGAACGATGGTCAAAAATTCTGGGCAAACCTAAAAGAGGTCACCAGATGTGAGCCAAAAACAGCCCCCACCATCCTCAGCGTTGATGGATCCCCCATCCTTGACCCTAAAACTATAGCCAGCACCTTCAACCTTGCTTTCACTGACCTCCGTAATGTCTTCTTTAATGACCTCTTCTCCCCCACCAACCCTGTTGTACCTCTGCAGACCCCGGTGCATCCCCCTTTTTGCTTCAAGACTATTACAATCGGGGAAGCCAGGAAATATCTGCGTATGGTGTTCGGTAAGGGGAGATACAGTGGAGTTACCCTCAATCTGAAACTAATTTCCCTTTCTCTGGAAGAAATCCTGTCTCCCCTCACCCACATCCTCAACATATCCCTCCAATTCACAGTATTCCATCAAAATTGGAAAGCCGCAGTAGTTACCCCTGTGCACAAGAGCGGGGATTGTGCCCTGCCCAAAAACTATAGATCTGTCTCTATACTTCCACTACTCTCGAAGGCCCTGGAACAAACTGTTGCAGACCAATTTGTTGAATACCTGAACAAGCACAAGCTTCTATGCCCTGAGCAGCATGGCTTTAGGGCAAGGCACAACACTACTATAGCCCTCCTGGAATTCATGGGCTTCATCCATAAATCTCTCAGTCTTGGACAGCTTGCCAGGGCAATCTTTATAGACTTAACAAAGGCCTTCAATACAGTTAATCATGCCCTCCTAGTTGACCAACTCACTGCTACATGCCTCACCCCTGAGGCTGTTGCATGGTTCCAGTTACCTGCACTGCTGCTCCCAGCAAGTCAGGATAGGTACTGTCCTACCAAACAGCAAACCTGTCTGCTCAGGCATTCTGCAGGTGTCAAAACTGGGTCTCCTCCTATTCAGTTTATTCTTGAATTGCCTCCCACCAGCCAGTCAGGGCCACATCCTCCTTTATGCAGATGATGTGGTTGTCTTCTCAAATAGCTCAGACACCAGTGGCCTGGAGCAGCAACTACAAAGTGACTTCACCTGTGTAGAGAAGTGGTTCAAAGATCATAAATTGATAATGAACTACAAGAAAACAAAAACCATGCTGTTTACCAGCCCATTAAACAAGCACAAAAATTACCCACTATCAATATGCAATATCAGCAGGGCCGCCTTTGGACTTGTTCAGCACTTCAAATACCTCAATATCACTACTGACAACTTGCTCTCCTATACTGTCTACATTGACAACATGGCCAAAGCCATCAACAAATGCTTAGGGCTACTTAATCATTACAAGCATAGGCTGACCCCTGAAGCCCTTAGCATAGGTGTTCACAGTTCTGTGGGTTCCCTGGTGGACTACAGACTGCCTATATATGGCTCTGCCACAGATACTGCCCTCTGGTGCATAAAAACTGCACTCAACAAAGTCTGCCGGATCACATTAGGTGCGCACCGGCTGACTCACACCTGTGATCTCTATGCCAGGGTGCACTGGCTCACACTCAATGTCTGATTAAAATATCAATCCTGCCTTCTGGCCAAAAAGATCTGCCTTGGTCAACTACTGCCAGGGGTCCAACAACTTCTGTTTCCCTGCATTAATCCACGGCACACCTGAAACTCTGAGCACCAGTCCTTCCTAACTCCAAAATGTTGAACATCTCAAGGGTAAAGGTTCTTTGCACACTGTGCTCCACTGTGGTTCAGCTCTCTGCAGGAGAATCTTGCATGCCTGCTCATGCTGGGTATTTTCAAAGTGAACCTCAAGCACCTTATGATTTGTGAATCCCAATGTGATTGCCACTGCTAGCACCACCCTTCCACCCCCCCTCATTACTTCCATCCCCTGTCCCTGCAATCCTTATCCTGTCTCTCCTGAGTAGGCCCTCCCTCTCCCCCACACACCTGGCACCCTCACTCTGCCTCCACTCTAGTCACCTCCCTCCAATCCCTACTGCTCAACTGATATCACACTCTCTTTTTGCACATTGCACTTGGGGATCTTCCATCCCCTTTTCTCTTTAGCACTTAGCAATGTTCTAAACACCTTCTTTTTGCTGACAACTGACAGGTATCACCGATGGGCACTGTAAATTGTCTGTTTGCTGAAGCACTTCCTTCCTTGTCTGACTTTTATTGTGTTTGATATATAATCCTGTTTGTTTACCTTGTATTCTGCAATCCTTTGTATTACTTCACCTATCTGTTGTGTTGAAATGTCCTGACATGGAACCTATGTAAAGCGCTCTAAGCTCAAATGGTTTAATCCAAGAATTGAAATAAATAAAATAAATAAATCTTAGAACCCTGGATTCCTTTTCTAGATTGACGTCTGCTAAACACCATTATAAAGTGGTCTGACATTTTCTTATTCCTGATTGGCTGAGAGGTACCTTTGCCTATGTCCTTATCAGGGCATATTTTGCAAACCAGTACCTCTTCAGCCACTCGGGACTCACCACACCACAAATCATGCTGCCACCCTCCCAACTTCCTAGATCTGCGAAGCCAAGCTGGCACCCCCACGACATAATCTGTTACTGCACTCACATTCTACAGTCCACAACACCACCGTCATCTGGAAGTTATCAATGCATTTACATTGATTTAACAATAAAAATATAACCTGGCTCTGTTGTTTCTCTTCAAAAGGCTTTGTGCATTCCGCCACAACGCAGCGTTTAAACCATGTCAAAAACCGGCTCCTCTGCTCAGTCAATCCTAAGCTGCATGATATTAACCAAAAGTAAGAAATAAAAAATAAGAGCCAGCTTTCCTTTTTAAAAATGAAGACCTGCTGTTCTTTCAAAACCGGAGCTATCAGTTTGGCAAACCACTACTAAAGAAAAGCGCTATCTATGGCAGCCGATCTCGGACATACTCTCTCCCGCTCAGTCTCGCTGCGTACTCCCTCATGCAACAACTAAACATTGGCAAAGTGATAAATAAAAAAAAATAAACAAAGTAAACATACTGTGTGGGATTGTAAGTGTGTGGGAGGGGGAGGGGGCAAACACACTTGCTCATGCACAAAATGTCCACATCATTCGCGACAAACCGCCTCCTTGTTCTTAATGTCCCTTGTAATAAAACCATGATAGCTTTGTTCCTCTCACTAAGAAAAGCAGCTGGTATATTTAAAATATGTATGGGGTGGTACAGCTTCAAAACACTGTGATAAGGAGACACAACATGAGGTACTATCACTGTGTGTTGCTGTGGGGAAGGAGCACCCTCTAATTGCCATCATATAGCTGTACAGGGAACTATTTTAATTATTACTGCTGTTAAAAAGCTCCTTTTTAAGAAAATTGAGGATTTTTTCTCTCTTTTTCTTTTTTTTTTTAGTTTACTGGTTGGACCCATTTTATAAGCACAATAACACACTCCGAGGTGTGGGTTATCTCCTTATAAGAGCATGCCCAGGTGCATAAGGCTCTCAGAGCAAGTGCCTCGTGCCTCATAAAGCATCTGGGCATGCTCTTATCAGGAGATAATACACACCTCATCTTGTGTTATTGCTTGCTTGTTTTTAATTTTCTTACTGTTTAGTACTAGCTTTGATTCATCAAACGACATACAGTTTCTTGCAAAATCTTTTTGTAAATTTTCCCTCATTTCTACATTATCTGCAGTATGCCTGATACTACAACACCAGTATCATCTGCATATATCCCAATTTAAGAATTTTCATCTATGTCCATTAACTGAATTAAGTATATTAAAAACAGTATTGGGCCTAATATGGATCCCTGAGGGACTCCACTTACCACTGTAGCTTTGGTTGAAAGATCACGTTCAAACATAACTTTTTGTGTTCTTCCTGTCAAATAAGACCAAAAACATTTACAAGTTACCTTGAAATTCCAATATCCATTAGCAGATCAATTAAAAATATTATTGTATTAAAAGCTGTGAATAAGTCCACAAACACTATGCCCACCGCCTGTCCCCTTTCTAAAGATGTTGCAATCATATCTATTAGGTCAGTGAGCATGGTGTCTATGGAGTGTCCTTTCCTAAATCCAGACTGGTACCTGGACAGCAGCAAACCCTTTTGCAGGTACTCACAAAGCTGTCCATGCACCAGTCTTTCAAAGATCTTCGAGACTATTGACACAAGTGCTATGGGATGGTAATTTGAAGGATCCATAGATGATCTTCCTTTATATATATATGTATGTACAATTTTTACCTTTTTCCAAAATGTGAGAAATTTTTCTTCCATTAAGCTCCAATTAAAGAGCTTTGTCAATATTGGTGATATAATATCTATCAAATCTTTTATGAATCTAGCCTCTATTTCATCTAATTCAAAACATTTTTTGGTGTTGAATTTCCTAATTACATCTTTAACCTCTTTACATGTAACACATTTAAACCTAAATTTAGGAATTATTTTGTTGTACTGCTTTGAAAGATTCTAGCATATCAACAAGATAAGACAATCCTACCGCTATCAGGTGCCAAAAAGTAGAACTCAGCTGCACTACATTTCCCACAAACATGAATTTCATGTCATTACATTCTTTATTATTAAGGGGGTTTACATGAAAACAGGAGGCTTGGCATTTACAGTTCATCTGCAGCTGATGCTTTGCTTCTTCGGGAAGTGAAGTTACAGAATATGCCCTGTGTGTGGCAGCAGTCATTTCCACTGCAACAGCCTGTGAGGTCACAACAAGCAGGGGATTATTACTTCTGCTCCAGAATGAGAAAAAAAACAAGTTTCATGTAAATGTCCATAATAAAATAATGAGAAAAATGGGATGAAATTCAAATTTATTGGAATGTGTTGTATCAGAGTTTTGCTGGTGCCAGCAGTGACTATTTTGGACTGAAGCCACTCTTGAAATCTAGCCCAGGTTGGTAGTGGCAGAAAATCATTATCATCTAAAGACTCCTCAGTGGCCCATATGAATTGAGTTGTGATAGTCATGGCCAATTCCTAGTAGAAGGGGTTCACATCATAATACAGTACACCCAGTCACAACTAGCACTAATTGGTACCCATATTGGACTTCTAGCAGGAAATTCCATTGAGTAAATGGGCATGGAGTCTGACATACCCTATCATCTACTAGAGGTTGCCCATCCATAGCTGAATTGAGACTTACTGGTAAGCAGCGGCAGTGTAAGGCACAAGCAAACAAAGCAGCACACTAAAGGTGAAAGTATAAGCAAAAAATCAACTTGAAATGCAAACATTGTCAATATAAAAAAAATATTTGTTGTCACTCATAATATTCTACAATTTTAACCCTTTTTGGATGTGGGTGTGGGTTATGGCAGAAGAGATGAGGGGGTGGTTGGAGTGGTGACTGGGCACTGCAAGTATTTCTGGTTGTGGCACCGTTAGATCTAAAACCAGTCCTGTTGGTAAAAGACAGCAGTAAAGCTTGCATTTTAGCCTTCTGAATAAATAGAAGACTTCTATCAATTGAACTGTCAATAACACCTTTTCTGAGTGTTAACATTTCAAAATCAGTTATGGCAGATGGTATTAGGTGAAGTGCAAACACATGGACTGTACCATAAAGGAACAATACTAATCCACCTACAGTTAAAATAGCAAGTACCACAGTTCCTTTTAAAAACCAGACACCATGGGCCAGATATTCAAAAATGGACGAAGCAGACTGAAATGGTTTGCACTGCACATGCCCATTGCCTATGACCCTGAGGATGCTATATTCAGTCAGATAGCACACTGGCATTATCCGACTGAGTATAGGAGCATGTTGGTGCAGTGCTAAGCTGAGTAGCATTGACCCAACATAGAGCCAAGCAGTGCAGGGAACAACACCCCCAGATCTGATAGTGCTGGTAGCTCCCAGCGTGCTATTCAGATAGCACCATCCAAATAAGCCCACTGGGCATGCAAGGCACTAAGGAGCTATTTGCATGCCCATTTTGGGCACATTTGCATGGGAAGTGGTGACAGGTTTGCATCTCTGTGACCAGCTCTGCCTCCACCCCGATGGCCCAGTCAAGTTTTCCCTGGTGCCTAGTGGCACCCCAAACCCATTGATCCCTGACCACAATAAAATGCAAGTATTCCCTGGTGCCCAATGCCCCGCCCCTGCCATCAGATTGTCATCCCATATAATTTTAAAACTTCCCTGGTGTCTAGTGGTCCACCCACCCTCTGGTCACTGTCCCAGATAAATTTAAAACTTTTGTTGGTGTCCAGTGAGACCTCCATCCTCTTATCACTGTCCTGTACAAATATGAAACATTCCCTGTTGTCCAGTGGTCCCCCCACTCACCAGTTGCTGTCCTGCACAAGTATGAAACATTCTCTGGTGTCCAGTGATCCCCCCACCCTCTGATTGCTGTCCCATATAATTTTAAAACTTACTGTGTTGCCTAGTTGTATCCCCCACCTTCTAATCACCATCCAGTATCATTTAAAAACTTTCTCTGGTGTCCAGTGGTCTCCCCCACCCTCCAATCATCATCCCACGCAAGTGTGAAACTTTTCTGGTGTCTAGTGGTTCCCCAGCACTCCAGTCATTGGTCCTGTATCATCCCACATAGTCACTGGCATCTAGCAGCCCCCACACTGTGGGCACTGGCCAACCCACCATGCCACTATCCCCACCTTACCAATTTTGCAGGTGCTGCAGGAGCCTATGCAGCGACTGGCACGGCCCTCCTCTTACTACCACGGCCGACCACCATATGCAATGACAAGAAGCACACATCCCCTGTACTATAAAGTGAGTGCACGGACTGTCTACAATAGACAGGGTGCATGCTCCCTTTACAGTACAGGAGATGCACACTCACTGTCTTCATATACAGCAGCTGGCTGGGGTGGTGAGAGGAGGGCTATGCTGGTCACCATTTGGGCTCCCACAGTGGCAACAAAATTGGTAAGGTGGGGGCTGGTAGGGTGGGTTGGCCAGTGCTCATGGTATGGCAGGCCACTAGATGCCAGTGACTATGTGGTATTATATGGAACTGGCAATCAGGGGGCGGGGGGACCACTAGACACCTGGGAAAGTTTTAAACTTGTATACGATGGTGACTGGAGGATGTGGGGGACTACTATACACCAACAAAAGTGTTAAACTTATACAGGACAGCAACTGGGGAGTGAGGGGACCACTAGACACCAGGGAAAGTTTTATACTAGTATGAGACAGTGATTGGAGGATGGGGGTGACCACTGGACACTATGGAAAGTTTTAAACTTATACAGGATGGCAATCAGTGGGTGGGTGGGGACCACTAAACACCAGGCAAAGTTTTACAATTATAAGGGATGGAGATCTGAGGGTGAGAAGATGACTAGACACCAGGGACAGTTGAAACATTATAAGGGATGCCATGCAAATCAAAAGGCAGGGTAACTCCAGACACCAGAGACAGTGTTAACAGTCTGTGAGATGACAAACAGAGGGTGGGAGTGACACTGGACACCAGGGAGCAGATGTGCTCCCCCACAGCTGATGTGGTTGTTGACTGCAGTGGCTCTGCCAGCCTCTAGGGTTTCCCGGAGTAAGTTGGGCTTCTCAGCAGTAATTGCATAGTGCAAAGTGGCCTACACTATTCCCTTTGTGGAGCACTACCATGATGAACATTGCACTGCACTGGGATTCTTGTTCCTTCCTGCTCCTCCCTTTGCCCACTGCATACAATATTTCCTTTGCACATGCTAACCTTTTAGCATGCACCACAGCCTGCTTTTAATATTGCACATAGGAGAAAACCCTGAGCAAACAGTGCACAATCACTTTGCCCACTGGGCAAAGTTTTGAATATCTGGCTCCAGTGGTCTACAGGGAATAAAAAGGGGGGTGGGGCTGGTGAGTATGGAAGCATCTTCCTTTCTGGCCAGGGAGAAACATTGACACTGGTCTCACAGGCTGCAGGTCATCTCCCCTTTTCAGCTGCATAAAAGTTCAGTCTGACCTTAATGAGGTGGGGTGGGGGCAATCAGAACCAATGAGAAGGTAATAAAAAATGAGTTTGCCTAAATATTATTCAAACAATTCTCGTTTTCTTGCAAGAGTCTGAATGGATATAGAGATTATTACAAAAATGCAATAAAAGGAAAAATGCAAATAGAAAACAAAATCATACCAAAATAATGAACAATCACTTGAAAGTAAAAATTGTGTTAAAGACAAACTAGTTGAAAGCAGTTATATGTAAGCTCTAAAATCAAAAATTAAAACCTGCACAAGTAAATGACAGCTAAGAGTGAAATGTTGCCTCTGGCAACGCAAGGGTAGTCAGAGTTGTACAGTCATACAGTTTGGTACCAAATGTGTTAATCCTGCAATCAAGAACACTCACTAAGACTATTCTTGGCCTAAAACCATCCACATGGTTATGTTCTTTGGTACATAGACATACTGTGGCGCACTTTATATTACTGCTGCAATGCATCATTAATGCTAAATCACTAGACAAATCAGGCTGTTAGTGCCAGTAAAATGTGTTGATAGCTATAATGCACTTTAGCACTTTGTTAAATTAAAATGGTGTAAGTTAGATTTTCAGCAGTAATAAATTACAAAACAATTAGCTCATAAAAGGATAAATTTCAAAGCCTCAGAAGTTTGGTCTAGTACTGACTTGCACAACCCAAACTGATCTGAGTGACCTTTTTAAACTTCAGTTATTGTATCAGGTGTCAAGCAAAGCTTGCAATGCCACTTGGAATCATGTGTCCAGTGGGAAAATAGCAAAGCTATTGACTGAAGGGTCATTTAAAGCACTGTCCATATAATGTCCATAATTCCCATCACAGTGTCCATTTTCCAAAAGGCATCATGCTGACGACCCCTAACATTAGGCAGAAGATAGCCCCAAACAATACACATTCAATGTTCCCCTTCAAATAGTGTGACCATTGTTCCACAGTGGCTCCCTTTGCTATGCATTCCTGTACTGCTGTGGCTCACTGACCATGAAACTCTGGGCCAGAAGTCCTTTGTAGGATACTGAATATAGACCTCATGCCTAGGCGACTGCCCCTTGAAATTTGGGCTGCATGACCCCAATGGCTATTCAGCTCCCAAGCTCCTCTCTCCAAAACTATCACTACCGCCCACCTCAGAGTTCCAGCTCCTCCGGGTAAGACTCCTGCCTGGGGTCAGTGAAGCCACGGGCAGCTACCATTGGACTAGCGCTCACTGTCTCACTCCCTGACTGGACACCCGCTGCCTGCGCTGCTCCTGATTAGCTCCCTGTCTCTCTCTGCCTTTGCTCTGCTCACTGGGCTCTATGCCCATAGAAATACATTGACTTTGCCATAATTTTTCACCCATCCCCCAACCCCTCCTACCTTAATTATATATGCTTAAACCGCACCCCATCTCCCTCCGCCCCCTTAGCCCATTGGTTCACCTGTCTTTGGTTCTTCTTGCTTTCCCCATCCGATTTTGTCACCCCATACTGCACCTGCCTCTACTCAGCTCTCTCTCCACCTACTCCTTAAAGCTTCCTCCCCTGTTCCCTGGCTCACCTACTATCTATCTCGGTCCCCAGCTGTATCCCCCCATCACTTGTGTATCAATGCCTGCCTTATGGGCATTCTCCCCCCTTCTCCTACTTCTCCTCCTCCTCCTCCTTGTTCTGCCTCCCATCTCCTCCCTCCCTGGCCCCTGACACCTCTGCCCCCCCCCAATCTGCTGCCTAGGCATAACCTGCTGCACCAAGGGAACTCTCCACTACTCGCCATGTCCTCCTCATGACCCACCTATTGACAATACTTGGATGCTGCTAAAAACCACTAAGCCTAGTCTGTGGACCGATCTATCCTTGCTACAATGCATTGCATCTCACTGGTACTGCCGACCTAAACCTACCTGCCGCTCCCTCATTAAACGAAGATATAAATTATTCCTTAAGCAGCTATGCCTTTGCTCTCTAAAACTGCTTGTCATCATCCTACTGATCTCAGGCAATATCCATCCAAACCTGGACAATGCAGCCCAAGCTACAAATCAACTGCCGGCGCTCTTCTCCTCATAACTCTAAACATTTGCAGCCTGCTACTTAAGTTTGATGCCCTTCAATCCTTCATAAGACAGCATAACCCTGACGTCCTAGCAGTAGTTGAAACCTGTCTGATGCCAAATGTTCCTGATCTGGCAATAACTTTACAAGGCTACAACATTATCAGACTGGACCATGTCTCTGAGAAAGAAGGGGGCTGTGCCATCTATATCAAAGACATCCTAATGGTGCACCCCATTGCAACTCTGATGCCTGGGTCCTCAGCTCAGATCCTACCTATAAAACTACTCCTTGGACCCAACCACAAAGCACTCACAATCATCTCCATCTACATTCCACCCCAGGATCAGATCAACAGTCTCAACGATGTTCTCAAGTTCATCAACTCCCAACCTCCTGACTCTGAACTTATCCTGCTAGGAGATTTTAATATATACTGGCTAGCATCAGATGTAGGAGCACATAAAGGTGCCATAGCTGCTGCTAACCTTACTCAGATGGTGGACACCCCTACTAGGACAAACTATAACACTGGCACTAGTACCCTCCTAGACTGGGTACTTACCAGCCATCCATCCAGGATATCTCGTACCTCTGTTCTCCCGGATTCTCTCAGTGACCACTCCCCAGTCATTTGTGAATGGTCCAACAAAAACCTTATATAGTAGCATCCTCCCCCGCAGACAACTTGCCCATCTTAAACATTACCTGAATCTGCAAGATTGGCAACCCATTTACAATGCGTTGAATGTTAACGTGGCCCTGGACTTCTTCATCGCCACTTTCAACCAGGCCTGTGACCTCTTTGCACCTGTTAAAAAACACAAAGCTAAAACACTCTGTAACCCATGGATCAATTCCAAGCTCCTTTCAAAGCTGAAATCTAGGCACCATCTCTGGGTGGTGGTTAAAGCCACAGGCAAGTTATCTGACATACAAAACTACAAACAAGTCTGTAATGCCTGTACCAAAGCTATCCGGCTTACGAAAAGTTCCTTCTACAAGGATACACTCTCCAACACCTGGGGAAATGTACGTTCCTTATGGGATAACATCAAGGAAATCACAGGGAAACAGCCAAAAAATTCCCTGGCCATGCTGATACTTGATAGGAACACTACCCTTGACCCTATGACCATTGCTAACACCTTTAATACAGCATTTACTGACCTTAGTGCTGTTCTCCCCCCCTGACTTTTTTAATGAAGTCATCTGCTTCTCTAATGCCCAACTTACTCAAGCCAACCACCCCAAATTCTACTTTCAGGAGGTCAAGTTGAACAAAGCGCGCTGCTACATTACAACTGCCATCTCTAAATCCAGATCAAATGGTGACACCCTTGACCTTAAGTTGCTGTCACTTACTCTTGAGGAAGTTCTTCGTCCCTTAACAAAAATCCTGAATCTCTCTCTCTGCTCCAGTCAGTTCCCGGACAGATGGAAAACTGCTACCATCACTCCGGTTCACAAAAGTGGTGACTAGACAAGGCATGCAAGCTATCACCTGATCTCTAACTACCCCCCTCTCCAAGGCACTCAAACGCATTGTAGCAGACCAAGTAACTGACCATCTGGACAAATACAATCTACTGTGTGCTCAGCAGCACGGTTTCAGAAAGGGTCACAGCACCTCCTCTGCTCTTATTGAATTCACTGGAGCTGTGCATAGTTCCATTGATAAGAGCCTTCTTACTGGGGCAGTTTTCATTGACCTCTCTAAGGCTTTCGATACTGTCCACCATCGGCTGTTGGTTGACCAACTCCTGAACACTGAGCTCTCTCCGGACTCAGCACTATGGTTCAAAAGCTACCTGGAAAAGTGCAAACAACGGGTGAAAATTGCCAATATTCTCTCTGATACCTTGCCAGTTCACTCTGGTGTCCCCTAAGGCTTGATACTGGGCCTGCTACTCTTCAGCCTGTTTCTAAATTCCCTACCACAATCGCTCCCGGAAAAAATCATCCTTTATGCCGACAATGCAGTCGTCTTTTCATCCCACAAAGATCCCATATTATTGCAACATAATCTCCAACTTGATTTTAGTACTGTTGAGTCATGGTTCTCTAATCACAAACTCATCCTTAACCACAAAAAAACAAAGTCTATGCTCTTCTGCAGTCCCCATAATAGACACAAACTACACCCTCTGGTTATCTCCACATCGCAAGGGAATACCCTTGAACAGGTTCTTTCCTTTTAATACCTTGGGATACTGCTAGACCCCAAGCTCTCCTACGGGGCGCACGTTGACTATATGGCAAAAGCTGTTAATACCCGCCTTGGTCTCCTCTATAGGCACAGACAACATCTCACACCTGATGTGCTGAAGATTGCAATTCAGAGTTCCGTGGTCTTGATTATTAACTACGGTCTTATCATCTATGGCTCTGCCACTTTGACCACCCTCAGACGTATTTCAACAGCCCTCAATAAGTCATGCCGGCTTATCACTGGGTCCCACTGTCTTACCCATACCTGTGCTCTATATGCTCGAACCAGCTGGCTCCAACTCTCTAACTGCATAATGTACCTCACCTGCACAATGGCAAAGAAAATTAGCCTTGGCCTTGTGCCATTGGGGGTCACAGCCCTGCTCCACAACAACAGGAACAGCAAGCAGATCACCAGGGAATCAAAATCTCAACTTCTGCAAGTTCCCCGCTGTCGTACCGCTCAGGATCAACGTTCCTTCACCTATAAAGCTCCTCTCTGGCTGAATAGTCTCAACCCTGCCATTACTACAGTCCCAACTCTTGGTATCTTCAAAACTAGACTACGGCTCTATCTTATTGCCTCGAGCTCCTGTGACTGCTACATCTAACCTGATCTGACATGTCCTGACACCTGATGCTAACTCTCCTCCTCTCCCCCCTTTGCAGCTCCATACCCCACATATGCACTTGTGTTCCATCTGCTCCCCCACCCTTACCACCTTACCCTCACCTCGCCCCTGCCGTCTCACCTGCACTTCTCACCCTCATCGTGTCTGACAATTGCTTCTGGCTGCATCCTTGTGCCCCCTCCCTTCTTTTACCCCATTGTCTTCTGCCTCCACTCCTGCTGACACTTAATCAAGACCTCACTGTCCTCTCAAGGTCTCTTCCATCTGTATAATCCAGCAGGTCTCTTACCTAAGCATTATCTGATCTTGTCTCCAATCTAACTAATGTTGTATACTGTGACTGTTGTATTTAACCTTTTATCCTTGTATGTATGCCTCTGACATGGAACCTTTGTAAAAGAGCCTCGGCTCAAAGTGCAATTGTAATCCTAGACTTTAATAAATAAATAAATAAAACATAACTTGCACTCCTGCAGCTATTTATAATAAAGGTGATTTCCCATTGGGATGTGAAGCCCCACTATCTCTCTGCTTTGACAGTTCATGCTCTCCACCTAAGGTTTGAGTCCTGCTCAGTTCTTACATCCTAGTGGGGCTCAGGTCTACCTCCCAATGGAGGTCTCTGTTCTACGGCTGCCACCATGTCCTTGAGGCTTGTGTCAGTCCTCCTTTCTCCCTAGAATAAAAATGGATCCACTTAAGTGGGCAATCACCCATACTCCTCTTCCTCTCACACCTCCTCTTCCCACCCGAGTGATCCTACACTGGCTAGAAAACCTCACCCTCCGTGGTACTCCCCCTTAGCAGACAGTCCCTAGAGGAAAAAGCTTAACAATTAAAATAGTCTGGGCACTAGACCCATAACTTCACTCAGTGTAATCCAGTACACTATCCTGATGCTCTCATCTAGAAGAGGGGTTAAATCTCACTCCCTCTTGAAAGCACAATGCCCTCAGCGATCTGCTGGAGCACCATCAGCCACCCATTCAGGGCCATGATAGGGAAAAGATATGCGCACCCCCCCTCGCCCCCCAACCAAACCTCTACTCTCCAATTCACTCAAGCTCCTCTCCTGGCCACTCACACCCACCCATCTGGACACTCAGGGTGGATTGCCAAAGTCACCAGGGAGTGGTGTCCCAGGCCTAGTAACTAACGTTACCTATCACTGGAAAGTCCTACCACACAGACTACCTGCCTATGACACTGCCCAAAACCACCTAACTACACTTTCCCTTGCTAACCTTACAGCCTTCCAAGATCAGATGATGACTTTGGAAAAGTAACAATGGCCTAATGGGGCTTACAGTGGTATATGAGGAATCAAACAAGTATGGCTAGCATCAAAGCATCATCCCCTCATTAAGCATCTTGTTAAAAACCAGCCATGTTACATAATATTACACATATTATTTTATTTTTCAAAATGATAACATAACAATAACAGCCAATGTTGCTCATATTCAGCAAGTTTAAACATTTAAAGTCTGTAACAAGTCAGAATTGTACCCTCCCTCTGCAATGGGTATCAAGTAAAACAAAAGAAATGGTCTCACCAGTCAGCTGGTCTTCACCGTTGGAACAGGGACAGGTGATGCTTAGTCCCTGGTGTTACTCTTCTTAGGGTGATCAAAATAGTAGCGGACGTCTGGCTTGGTACACGGGTGTAACCCCAGGGGACAGGTTGATGGTATTGTTTGTGTTATTAGCGCTGTGCGGTGCCTCCATATGTAACCCCCTACCTGAGACCTAGGTACGGGGAGAAAACTGTTGCTAGGTATTTTGGTTAGGTTTGACTTCTAGTCAGGAGCACCCGAGTAACTCCAAACACAGGAAGCAATAACTGCAGTGTCCAAACCAGGAGTGGGATTCTAGAGTGTGTTTTTTATTCACAACCAAACAGAATAACAAAAAATAGATGGACCTTAACAGGGCTACACTCCTGGTAATGCAGATATATGGAGATCAGAACACATCTTCTACACACTGTAACCCTCAGGTTTAGAAACACACTGGGACTCAGCTCAATCTTGTACTCTTCTCTGGATTTCCTTGGCCTGGCACATCCAACCAGCCTTGGACTACTTCCCTGCATGGCACATCTGGCCAGCAACTGTACCACTTTCCATATGACATGGAACATTTCTTGGTGGCTCCCAAAACCACCCATGAGCACATACAGACTCCATAAGGGAAATTCTTCCAACAGATAGCTTTTTTACTGCTAAATTTCTGCATAGCCACCAGTATATGCTGTATTTCAGCCTGTTAGCTTAAAAGAGCTACTAATTCTGTGCATAGCAGCAGTACCTGCTTTAATTCTAAGCCTGTTACCTTACGAGTGCAACTTTAAATCTCTGCATAGCCTAGTACCTGCTTTAAGTTTCAGCCTGTTACCTTAAGAGTGCTAATATAATTCAAGAACCTGCTACATTTTCAATTTTGCTTTCCGTTGTGGTGTGTAGTGCCCAGAGCCTGCATAGTCAGCTGTGCTGCATAGTAAAAACTAGGCCCAGCCTGCTCACAGGTACCTTAAAGTTGAGCTCCTCCTCCTTCACTGAGCTGCATAAATTCTCCTCTCTCTCCTTCTCTCACAGCCGTAAGGGGTCACGAGGTCCTCAGTGAAGTCAGCCCTACCCAGCAGGAGCACAAAGGGTCTCGAGGGTCTCTGCAAAGCCGCCCTCCCCAGACGGACAGCGCCACAACCCCCCACAGAGTGAACAAGCAGGTATGATACAGCTGCGCTCCCAGGTCCCTCGTCAGCAGATTCAAGTCAAGAGAGAGTGTGTTCCCAAGATTCTTTGCACCAGCTACCCACCACCCCACCACCACCCTTGCTTAGCAGTGAGCTTTATAGTGCTTTACACATGACTCTGCACAGCCTATCAGCCCACTCTTCCATTAGCAGCTTATCAGTTGTCTCCACTAGTGGCCGCTACACTCAGCCCTGCCTGCTATTGCAATTAAGCACAATGCTACCGCTATATCTCCTATCTTTCTTGTCGTTTCCTCTAGCCTCCCTCGCCTCAGCTATCTATCCAAATTATCAACCCAACCCCACTCCTTTCTACACCTGCACAACACCCCCATCCCTTAGATCTGCCACCACCAATCAACAGCTGCTACATGGCCCTTCCACAATTGAGTGCTTGGTGCAACCATCCTGCCACCTTCATTTCATTCAGGACAAACTGTTCTTTGCATCACAGTCTCTGGCGTCTCTATGCCTACCCTACACGAACTCAATTCCTGCCTCAAATCTAGACACTGCTGGCACAAAAACAAACAATTTTTAATACTACTTCTACTTCTGGCTGGGAATATAGAACCCAACCCTGGCCCCACCCCACCCAACCCCACTGCCCCAATAACTCTCCCCAGAGATCTCAGATTACTGCTTCTAATGTCTGCAGCATCCTAAACAAAATATCAGCACTGCAACTTACTGCCCTATCATTACGTCCAGATGTCTTCATCATATCTGAGACCTGGCTAAAGCCCCACCATGCGGACGCTGATTTAACCATCCCTGACTACTCGATTATCAGGCAAGATCACCAGGGCAAGAAAAGAGGTGATGGCATTGCCATAGTTATCTCCACCAGGCTACTGTTCATCCCGGTTCAAATACCCTCACGTTCACCAGAAATAGACTCCGTACTAATCAAATTATTACTCCCTTACTCCACCCCAGTGTTTGTTGTGGGCTTCTACTGCACCTCTAGCACCCCCTTGCCCAGTATCCTAGACCAGGTGGACATACTAAAGTCATCAGATTCAACTGGTGAGCTCCACATCCTCGGAGACTTCAATTTCAACTGTCTCTCCAATGACTGTGCCAAACTGCGCACCAAAATAAATGCCCTAAACCTCACACAGCTTCTCTCCCACTCCCACCCAGCTAAACCATAAAACACAAAACCACTTCCCATTAGACTGGGCCCTCACCTCCTACCCACACAGGATTATTAATGCTGGTCTTCTCCCAGACTCCTTAAGTGACCACTATATGACCTACATGGTCAGGAAAATGCACAAGTCCACAGTACCCCTCCAAGGATGCTAATCACAAGGTCAGACAAATCACTAGACCTAACATCTCTCCTGCATGACCTAGCACATGTTGACTGGTCCTTCATACCAAAGGCACCTTCCATTGACTATGCTTTCGTAACCCTCAGAACCAGATTCCTCACAGTATGGGACTCCCATGCACCCCCTGAGTAAAAAAAGGGTAAGAGGCTCTCACCTTCCCTGGGTCTCCGCCGACATCATTAGCACATGCCACACCAGGGATCTGGCATGGAAAAAACACAAGTTAACGGGCTTCCAAACATCTCTGCAATGCTACCGTGCCCTCCGCAACTCCTGCACCAAACTTATCCTCCAGGAAAAAAAGAAATACTCCTTGATGGCTTTCAACTCAAATCTCAATCACCCAACTAATTTCTAGAAAACCATAAAATCCCTCCTCTCTTCCCTGCGCAGCCACCATCCCTGACCCTAACCATCCAAGGCGCTACCATCACTGACCCTGGAGAAGTGGCCGCCGCCTTCAACAACTTCTTCACCAGCTGTGCAGAGTCCCTCCTATCTGCTATCCCTCCCCCCTATGCCGAGTACCTCCCTGAAACCTCAGACCACCTCCCAGACCCCTAGCTTCTCCTTTCATCTGGTCTCCCTGGCTGAAGTGCTAAAAGCGCTGTGGGCTCTCAATCCCAACAAAGGCAAATGCCTCACAGGCCTGGACGCCAAACTGTTAAACTTATCTGCCCCTGCCATAGCCACCCCACTGGCCAACCTTTTCAACCTCTTTTTACTAGCCAAAATACCAGATGCATGGAAGCAGGAAATTGTCATCCCCCTCTCCAAAGGTGGTGACCCCTCCTCACTGGGTAATTACTGCTCCATCTCCCTCCTTCCAATCCTGGCCAAACTGCAGGAACACCTTGCTCTTGCCCAACTCTCCCAATACCTAGATGCATCCTCCTTCTTCTCCTCCCCCTACCAGTCTGGTTTCCACAAATCACACTCAACCATCATGTCTCTATTAAGGATCATCGATGACATCCTCACCGGAATGGACAAAGGGCATATCACCTCTGCCATTTTTATTGACCTGGCCAAGGTCTTCGATACCATCTCCCACCCATTGCTACTAGTCAAACTAAATGGTGCCGGCCTATCTGGCCCTGCCATAAGCTGGTTTCATGCATACCTGGTAGGCAGACACCAATCGGTAAAAATCAGTCCCCATATCGCTACTCCCCTGCCAGTCACTACTAGTGTCCCCCAAGGCTGAGTCCTGGGCCCGTTACTTTTTTCAGTTTTCTTAAATGATCTCCTGACAGCCTGCCCACACACATCCATCCACATGTACGTGGACAACACCATACTGTATGCCTCTTGCCCATCCTCTGGTATTGTGTCCGATATCCTGCAACAGGACTTCAACGCGGTTCAGCATTGGTTCCAATCCAACCAGCTGTTCCTAAACACCAAGAAAACCATCTCGCTAACCTTTGGCTCACAGGCAAGACTCTCCCACCTAGCCGCCCGACCATCATTCCTAACCCTAGACTGGTCCCCACTGGAGGTATGCACCTCCTTCGGATACCTGGGGGTCTGGCTAGACCAGCACCTGGATTTCTCCACACATATTGAATCAATTCACAAGAAGCTCCACCCTAAACTTGGCACCCTCTTTTACAACAAGAATTGCATCTCCACACCACCTCAAAAGGAAATTGTACAGAAGATGATTCTCCCACTACTTGACTATGGCAATATAGTCTATGCCTCTGCTCCACCCTCCTCCATAGCCAGCCTGGACATACTCTTCCATTTCTTCTGTCGTTTCATCTTGGAATGCCCGAAGTTGACCCACCACTGTCATCTATATATCTCCCTAGCACTGCCCTCGCTCCAGGTCTGCAGAAAGATCCACTGCGCTCAGTCTTCAGCCAAATACTGGTCACAGTCCCTTCCCACATATCTCTAAGCAGCCCTCTCTCCACTCAGCCCCCACCCGCATATTCCCTCAGAAGCATGGACTCCAGCCTTCTCCATGTCCCTTTCATGGGAACAACCAAAGGCCAATCAGCTTTCAAATATCACATGCCCAAACTCTGGAATGACCTGCCTACCGATATCAGGCACACCTCAAACTCCCTGCAACTTAACCTTCACCTCCTAGACCACTTCACCACCACCTGCACCTGCACTTAGACCTGAGAAGTCTACACCCATTGGTCCCAAGCTGGGCTGTGCACTCATAATCGCTGTCCATCTGACAACCTTTGTAATTGCTGTTTACTCCTCCTCCTACTATCTCTATATTATGACTAGCAGCCTGTACTCCCACTGACTATATCTCAATTGAATGCCAAGTTGTTGGTATTATTATGTTGCATTCCTTGGTTATAACTGTTTATATGCCCAGACGATGGTATTCACTTCGGATTATTAAATGTATTGTATTTTTGATTGAAAGTATATACCCTGTATTCTTGCCTATGTCTGTCCTGTACCCTATTCCCCCAGGATGTAACTGGAATCGAGTGGTACCCCACTCAGTATGTCTTACCTGGTTAAACTCTTAAATAAATAAATAATCCCATGTCTGGGTACTTTCTTCGACCACTGGCCAAGTAGCCGAGAGAAAGCAACAAGTGTCCCAAAGCAAACCCGTAGAGGTGAATCTGGTTACTCCTGATAAGGGGTCTCCCACCTCTTGCTCACATAATTCATACCCAGCCATTCCTTTGGACTCTAACAACTCTTCTCTGAAAAAACTCTACTGTTGTAGATTATCACTGTAAATGTATTTCACATTCAACCTACAATCTCTGAAACTCCAGTGCACTGACCTGAGACATACTTGTTAAGTGGCTATGTCCATCCCTGTAGACCCCCACTGATTAAAGATGTCCAAATCCCACACTCTTTAAGCTCTGTACTTAGCTGTCCTTTCCTGACCCACAGTAACAGATACTTAATACACAAAGTCTCTGGTGAAACATAGGCCCTTTTTAAGAGCAGACTCACTGATTGCAGGTTCCCCACAGGCTTCTCTCACAGGAAAACCATCACAATTCTTCGTGGTGCCTCAGCACAACATCAGGCAGCTTTCTCTCTCTCTAGCCTGGCCAGGGGATTGCCCCTGGAAGCTGGCTGTTGGCTCCTCCTGTCCCCACCGGGATGGCACCCTGAACCAACTGGGGAGCGATCTCTACCACTTCAGCTGAAGTACTTTTGTGCCCTTCCTATGGTGAGAACACACACCACTCTGCAACTAGCTCTATATCAGAGCTGAGGGCTCTGAAGGACTGCACACTGCAGTGCACCTCCTCCCTCTACTGAGCCCACTTCAAGACTAATTCAAAACCTCCCAACATTCTATCTTAACTCCAAGCTGCAGCATTCCAATGTGGCTTACGCTGCTGCAAGAATTCTAAATGATGTCATTTCTCCAGCTCAGCAGAGCCTGAGCACAGAGCAAGACAGAATGAAACCCATCTAACTGGTGTCTCACTAGCTGCCTGTCCCTGCCTGGCACTAGGTCTAACTGGGATTCTTGTAACCCCAATAACAGGGGATTACACAGGCATCTGAAAGAGTTATGGCTCTCCTCACTGTATCTGGTCCTGTTCCCCTCTAAGTCTTGAACTAGGGGATAATGTTTCAGCAAGGTTAACCCCTTATAGGCATGACATGACATGCACATATGTCCTTAGCCACCCTCTGAGTCTCTTGCAGTTGCACCGTATAGCTGTCAACAATCAATCCATGCTTCAAATAAATCTTCTTAAGGATGCCATCAAACAACATTCTTTCCTTTTGAACTTGATAACATCCCACACCTCTTCTGGTAGGTAGGGATAATCATATTGTGGAAAGTCCTGTTTAATATGCCTCCAGACAATCCATTCAGCTTGGAACCATTTGGGAAAGCTGCTAGTGGTTGTACATGGAGCTTGTCCCATGGGACGCCATGCACCTTCACTGTACTGGCGCTTCCTCCTTTAGTACTCCCTCTGAGGCCTGACCTTGAAAACTCTGCATGGTACTAGACTCTCAAGAGTGAAGGGGCTTCTGTATAGCAGAGCAAAGGGATCTCTTAAAACGGTTCCTCGTGCCCCTTTTCCCACTCATCCTCTGCCTCCATATCAGACCTCACTTTCTGGCCCACAACCGTCTGCTCATTCAATGGGGCATTTTTTTTCTCCATGACAGTGGGGGGTCTGTTTCACTGGTAACTGTCACTTCACCCAGAGGGCTCTGGGGGGCTGATGGTGAGGGAGCACTGGGCTCTGACTGTATTTGTGATTCCTTTGCACCCTCTTCTCTATGGACAACAAAATCCTGAGGCATCATTAAGTTGACTGATGGTGCCACCTTGACAACTGGCAAGGCATGAGATGGCAAAAGGCCAGCCGAGGGATTGCAACAACTGGGGAAACTGGATCCACACTTCCACAGGCCCCCTGGCATCTGCTTCAGCACTGGGGAGTGCAGTTGCAAAAAGTTGCTCCTATTTCTCTAAAAAGCTCTCTTCTGAAGCTAGTGAAGTACCAGACTGGCTTTGACATGTAGGAAGGCTTGTAGGCAGCCACATTGTCTGCTTCCTTCCCCAGTGGTACCACACACAAATGTAGACTGTCTCAACCTCAGGGCCAGTATAGTTACACAGCACTCATGCTCGGGAGGTAGCTGATCTTTCCACCGTCTCCCTGAGCCAACAAAATACGCACATGGGCACATTGATATTAGATGATAATGAAGAATCCTTGGTAATCTTCCATGTTGAAGTGAAGCTCTTCATCCCCCTGCAAGAATAACAATTTTTTTTACCACTTTTAAGTCCAGTCCTTTGGCTGTCATAATCCTACCCCACAACCACAGTGCACCAAAATCAATCAAGCTGAACTTCCTAGGAGGCTTCCTCCGTTCTGACCAGTAGAATAAAATTGGTACTTACAAAGGTGCAGTCCAGTGATGTTCTTAAAGCTAAACTCAATTCAACATTGGGCACAGGGGGGATATAGGGGTAAATATAGATTTCTGCAAGTTTTACTGCAAAACAACAAAGCTGGAGTCGAAATGAGCTGCTATCCTCAATAGCCACACTGCTGTACTGCTAAAGCTTGCTCCATGAGGCACCAGTCTTCAGCCACACCTCCGATGAGTGTGGCAGTCTATTCCCCATGAAAATCTGCAAATGCTTTACTATCCATTTGCATAGCTCTCACATGCACTGTCCACAATTTCTTCTCTATCACATCGCCCAGGTGTGAATCTTATACCCCAGTGCAATGCTCCTCAGCTCCAAAGCGCCATCTTAAAATTCATTCTGTCCCCATTGTGCCAGTCCAGAACACCACAAAACTCTACCTCATTTCCTCCTCAGGGGTTGATCCATCACTACTGCACCCCAAAACATCCAGGATGAGCCCCCACTTATAGCCCACCCCCTCCCGATCTCCAGGGGTATGCTGATGATAACTGTCCAAGGGAAGGGGGGGCACAGCATAAACTCAGAAAAACAAAAGGATGGCTCACATTTTTATGTCCTCCAGCCTGGGGTGTCACCTTCTTCCATGGGGTGCAGGGCTGCAAGGCAGACTAGGTTAACTCCAATTATCTGGGTATGCAACAAACAGATGGCAAACGAGTAAATGTCAGTAAAAGGATTATTTAATAAATACCTCCATGGAGTTTAACATTTGATCCAGTGGGAGAAGAGCAAGGATATTGACCAGAGGGTCATTCAGAGCACTGTCCATATAATGCCAATGAGTCCCATCACAGTGTCTGTTTTTTGAGATGTGTCATGCTGATGACCCCTAACATTAGGCAGCAGATAGTTCCAAACAATACACATTCATTATTTCCTTTCAAATGGCATGACCATGATTCCACATTGGCTATCTCTGCTAAGCATTCCTGTACTGCTGTGACTCACTGACCACAAAACTCTGGTCCAGAAGTCCTTATCAGGATACTGAATACACACATCATTCCTGGGTGACTGCCCCTCAAAATTTGGGCAGCACATTACCTAGCTATTCTGCTCCCAAGCTCTCCTCTCCAAACCATAAATTGTGCTCCCAGTGCTCTTTACAATAATGGTGATTTCCCACTGGGACGTGAAGCCACACTGTCTCTCTGCTCTGACAGTTCACTTCTTCCACCTCAAGTTTCAGTCCCGCTCACAGTCACTTAATTCTTACATCGTAGCGGGGCTCAGGTCTACCCCCCAATAGGTCTCTCTTCTACAGCTGCTGCCACCTCCTTGAGGGTTGTATCAGTTCTCCCTCCTCCCTAGAATAAAAATAAACCATGAGAGTGGGCAATCATCCTCACTCATCTCTCCCTTCCTCTTGTACCTCCTCGTCCCACCTCCACACTCCTGCACCGGCCAGAAAAGCCCACCCTCCAGAGTACTCCCCCTTAGCGGATAGTCCTCTAGAGGTGAAAGTTTAAACTTTAAAAGGGTCAGGGCACTAGACCCATAACTTCACTCAATGTAATCCAGTACACTATTCTGATGCTCTCAGCCATGGGGGGTACACATGCATACTGTTTTGTGCAGATTATTGTTAGGTTTGGTGTATGTGAGTCAGCTGTGGTGTGGTTTGAGTAGTGACATGGCCTGCAGAATGTAGTGCTAATTGAGATTTCCTATACAGCTAAGCCCTTCCCATATGCACACAAAAAGCTATGTATGCCCATGATTCTTTGCACATAGTTTTTATGCTTTCGAATGCAAGCATATGCCTTGGAGAGATACACAAAGCAACAAAATTGGAACTAATCTCTGTTTATGCATTCTATGTACTGCTCTTTTAAACTACCTTTGCATTATACTGCTCCACAAATATGTTACTTCTGAATGTAATGGGTGTCTCAGCCATTGGTCTGTAGTGGACAACTACTTATTTTGTTGTAGGAGTAAGTATATCATGTGAACTATTGCCTTGCTGTGTTCTGGTTTGTAGTGTTTCAACAGCTCTGTGTGGTACTTTGTTAGGCTGTTACTGAAGAAACAAGTTAGCACTCCTGTGGTTCTCCAATCCAGGAGATGTAGTAGAGGAAAAATAACAGATGAGGTCATTGAGGATAACAGGATAGTGAAGTGAGAATTATTTATTTTGGAACCTCTCATTGCCATTGGTATTTTGATAAAACATTAGTAGTGTGTGGACTGTAGAAAAGCACAGTATTTTAACTTATGTAATGTTTTGCATACACTGTATCCAAAGGTCCTTTATAAGAAAATAATCACTAGGTTTCGCTTTTTCATGGGGAAACACATTACATATGTTGTTGTTATAATGAAGGGTTTGTAATGGCAAACAAGTGCTGGGTTTTTCTCGCTCTCCCCAAGCACCAGCCGCAGCTCCTCTATTCCTAACCACTGGCCACTTTGCCTTCTCACCTGAACTGCACTGCCACTCAAACTCAGTGGTAAGGTATTTAAAAAAAAGTCACACCTCTAAAACATTTTATACAAAGCAACTACCAAGAAAAAAAAAAAATATTCCTCAGCAGGCGACCATGGACCATGCTAAAACCTAAACAGACAGTGGCCACACCAGAATGTCTTATTTTATAACATTGCTGTGGCGAGAAAGTGAAACCCAGCAATTATATAAAATAAAATATGGGGTGGTGCAGAAACTTGAATTTTACACGTACCCTCGCTGTTGGATGCTTACACAAACCATAAGAGTGAAGCTCTCGGAGTTTATGTGGCATCCAACACCTCCAGTGTGTGCAAAATTCTTGTTACACACACCACCCCATATATTATTCTATATTTTATTTACACATGATAGCTGAGACAAGATGCCACATCTCATTACCAGTAGGATCCTGCTTCTGCTTGGGACAACTTGAAGCCTCTCAGTACCACTGTTACTTTGATAAAGAGTTGCTTTCAGGCTCTTAGTCCTTGTATTGTGCAACACAATGTGCCGCAGTATTTATAGCTGCAACAAGCTATATTAAAAATGCTCTGGGCATTGTTTTGGACTGCTCTGAACTAGGAGTAGGAGAAAACAATTTTCAATACTGAGTGCTTTCAATATCACCCAGTCACTGACACATTATGCGACTATGAACAGGTTCGTTGACCCCCCTCCCCCCATGATTCAATCCTCACCATTGTAAAACAGACTAGACCCCCTTCTAAAAACAAGATAAAACATCTTGGTGTAGCTGAGGTATATAAAATGTTTAATGGGGCGGGGGGGGGGAGTCCCCAGACCCCATTTTGTGACAGAGTATAACAATGGTTTGAACCATTCACCAACTCCAGTATCAGTCTTACAATGCCAGATACAAATGCTTTATACATCAAGTCTCAGGTACAGCATTAGACATTCCTTTGTGTGAATGTAAAACAGTACAGCAAAAAAAAGTTTTGTAACTTCAGCTGTCTTATTTCTGAAACACAAGATTTTAAAGATACCTCATAAATATGACCTTGCCTCACAGAAATCTCTTTCCCAAATGTTGCTAGCAATCTAATGACTTCAGAGTTCAAGCTAATTGGAAAATCTCTCTAACATTGCCATGATATTGAATCAGGCTCCTAAACAGTAAACTCAGTAGAGGTACTGCTGGCAGGAGGCTGCCAGACCACCCTTAAAATTAGTTTAGTTTTCTCTTTTTCTACCCAGGCTGCAAAATCTGGCTGTGTCAGTAGAGCTTTAAAGAGAGTACACCGTCTAAAATTAATATTAACTATTAGAAGCACTTAACTATTGCTTCTTTTTTCTGAAGTATTTTTTGGACCTTAAGTCCAAAAGGAGATGTTCTACGAGACTGTACTAGGTGTGATGTGTGAAACAGTACTCTGCTTGGAGGCTATCTTATTTATAGCAGTTTTATTCCTCTTCATATCTCATCATCACTGTGTCATCACTGACTGTAACATCCCAAATGAGCAAAAAGTGCAAATACTACCAGCCAGATTGGTCATATAAACATACAAAATGATGGCAGGTAAAGGCCCAGTGATTTGTCCAGTCTGCCCTAGCCTGTCTTAATTTGGGATTGTGCCCCTGTCAGCCCTCCATAACCCCCAGTATGCCCCTTGCAAATTATTCCTATGTGCGTTTACCATCCCTTTTTGAACCCTCTCACTGTTTCAATTCCAATGAGTTCCTGGGAAGCGTGTTCCAGTCCATCACTACTCTTTCTTGAAAAAAGTACTTTATTTGTTTTTATTGTTAGTTAACCAGGTAAGGCCCACTAGGCACAAGTGCTCATTTTCAGGGGCAACTCAGGAGCACTGGGGAGGTTAAGTGATTTACTTAGAGTCACACAGAATGCAAATGGAGGTTGTGGGGATCAAACCCAGGTCTGCTGTATGTACCAAGCACCTTCACAGCTTGTTGCTGCAACCTCTAGGCTATACTGCCAGCTCATATTTATATCCTCTAGGCTAGTCTGCCATCCTTCTTGACCCTCCCCACTAGTTGCACAGAGCTACCCCAGGGACAAATGTTACCACTCATTCTGAACAGCATGCTATTGTTCAGCTTATTTAACAGAGGTATTCGAACATCTCAAGCACATAAGTCTTCTTTCTCATGTCTTTCTGTATGTACATGTTGTGATTCTTCAACTGCTCCTCATAGGACATCCCCCTGTCATCTGTCAGTGGGTCAGCTGTAATGTCACAGTTAGTGAGGTCACAATCCTGATGAGGCATGAAGAGCAATAAAACTAATAGAACTTAATAAGTCTGGCTGGCCTTGTGACACAGAGGGCTGAGGTGCTGGATGCCTTACCTTACCCCATGCTGGCAACCTGGGTTCGTAAATGAGCTAGGGTCATCAGGGAGCCAGCTTGGGGGGGGAGGGAGTGGAACTGAGCAACCATAATGGCAGCTCTCCTCTCCCAGGAGGATCTCTGTTGCCCCCCCATAGTTCTGCTGCCCATGGGTGGAGATCCAACAGGCAGGGGCGGCAAGTAGCGGAAGGGTGCCTCAGAGCCATGGCTTGCAGGTGCCTCCACATGTGCGCGTGTGACCAAGGCATGGGGGGGCAAAAATGAGGAGGAAAAACTGGGGCATAAAATGTATATATAGAAGAAAAAAAAGACCTAAATAAGTCTTATAAAATGAGTAGGGGTAATCCTGTATTTTGATTGGTTGCTAGTCATGCATTAGAAGTGTCTAATGCATGGCTATCAATGAGTTCAGGTAACTGAAGCACCATTTTAAAAATTAGGTATTAAGACGCCAAGCAGAATGTTCATTTTTAGGGCTGTGGATGGAGCCTACAGCCCTTTTGGGATTGTCTTGTAGCTTACAAAAATGGCCGATCATGGAACCTTCCATTGGACTTTTGGAAGTATCCTTCCAAAAGTCCAACAGAGCTTGAAACCCTCCACCATAATCGGCACAACGGCATAACAAGCTACACTATTTCAGCTGTTACTCCCACACTCTGGGTCATGAACTGCACATGCGTGACTTGCGCAGTTCCATGGCGCTGTCATACTGTGAATGGCAAAAATGCCATTCACCGCAACTACACATGCGCAAGTGTTGCACATGCGTAATTGCATCACTGCCAGCAGCAAAAAAACACTCCCACTGCTGCTGTCCTCCCATGCCGATATTGGGGTCCCCAATCCCCATGTTGGCATTATGAAGCCCCCCCAAACTCATGTGACACACTGGGAGCCCACCCCAGTGTGCCCAAATGTAGTTCTTGGCCCCGTGCCAACACTGGTGTCCCCAATCCCTAGAGTTGGCATTATGTAGCCCCCCAACTCATGTGGCACACTGAGAGCCCTCCCCCGTGTGCCCAAATTTTGTTTTTTCTTCCTCTCCCCCTGCTGACATCAGGATGCCCAATCCCCATGTTGGCATCAAGTACCCACCCTCCCAACTCATGTGGCACACTGGGAGACCACCACAGTGTCCCCAAATGTGTGTATATATATATATATATATATATATGTTTCCTGTAAATAAAGAAACCTCCCGTCATGATTTGTTTTTTAACCTGTAAAAGAAAACAGTCCCTCATAACACCCCACTCCCCATCCCCCATCCCCATCCCCACCCTCCACTGAGCACCCACCTCCACGCACCCCCCTTACCCCATACTTACCTCCAGAGGTCAGCACTGTCATCTTCTCTGGACCAGGACATGTCTACACTCTTCAAAGCCGAACCGCAAACAGAAGAATCAAAGGCAAGCACCCTATAATGGGATTCAAAGTGGTTTTCAACTTAAGTTGATAACTCAGCCATTTATTTGAATTTTGGCCCCAAATTTTCAACATGGGGTTCTTGGGACCCCACCTCATGACCAGTGTCAGTGTCATTTCATTTGTCCATCCCAAAAGGTGATTTTGTGGTCAATGTGCAAAATCACCTTTCAGGACCAATTAACGAAACAACAGTGCCACTGTTCATGAGGTGGGGTCCCAAAAAGCCCATGTTGCAAATTTGGTGAAAAAAAATCCCAAACATGACTGTTACTAGTGTGCATTGTGCAGTTTCTACGCACTTTCCTAACTTCACCAATTTTTAATATTTTCACTCCAGATTTTCAACATTGCCATTTTTACACATCTCCTTTTTAACAGTACAGCTGTCATTTTTCACATCCTGCCTGAAAAATGTTTTCACACCTGTAGTACATAATGGCACAGTCGCTCTGTGAAATCACCTTTCGGGACAAGTGAACAAAATGACACTGGCACTATTCATGAGGAGGGGTCCCAAAAAGGCCATGTGGAAAAATTGGTGCAACACCTCCAAAAAAATGGACAAGTTACACCCGGACGTTCCATAATTTCTACCCACACATGTAACTTTGGTCACTTGGCAGCTCATCACAGCCCTAGCGGCTCTGGCCAGAGTTTGTTTAAATGGCACCATGTTTTCTTTTCCCCTCTAGCCACAAACTTGCTGAAAACCTGTAAACCTTATAATCTTCATTTGTGATGCACTACATATACCTTACATGTCAATATTAACTTTACTCTAGTACAGCTTGTGCGCTTTTATAAACCGTGACCCGGATATTCAGACTGCACCAGGCCGTGGTGCAAGCTTGGGTGCAGCAGCCCGGTGACTTGCACCTGACACCCTGCACAGCATGACATGTGCTGTGGGGATCCCGGAGCATCCCCCGTCCCGTAGCCGCAATTGCACGGTATATGTTTAAAAAGAAATCACTGGTAGTCTGGTGGCCTCCCATCCCTGATTCCCTGATAAATATAATACATGACCATCCCTGGTGGTCTAGTGGTCCCCCCTCCCACCCGAGTCCCCGATTCCCCAATATATGTAAATATGACCGTCCTTGGTGGTCTAGTGGAACCCCTCCACCCATTGCCATGATCGCTGTAAATGTAAATGAAAACATTCCCTGGTAGTCTAGTGGACCCCCCTCCCTCCCAAGTCCCCGATCACAGTGGAAGTATTATAATCCATCCCCTGGTAGTCCAGTGGTACCCCCCTCCTGATGCCTCAATGGATGTATAAAATACACAGTCCCTGGTGGTCTAGTGGACCCTCCCTCCTGTCCCTGGATCAAAATCACCCACACATATTCCCTGGTGATCCAGTGGCACCCCACCCATCCCACCCACACAGGACCCTTGCCCTCCCACTACCCCCATCATCGGTGGGCAGCTGCATCCCGCCTGCATACCGCCTGGCAGCCCGCCGAATGACAGGTACAGTATGGGCTGTAGGCCCATTGGTCCCCTGTGTGGACCAATGGGCTTGCAGGGCATGCTGTACTAAACAGTCCCAAATATGTGAATGAAGCATGGCTACAGGTGGGGGGGGTTCTGCATTCAGTATGTGCTTGTGGACGGTGTTCTGGGTGGGCAGGTGGCCACCCATCGCTGGGCTGCTGTGTTGCACTCTGCAATACTGCAGCCCACCTTTGGGTGGCTGGGTGTTGTTCCTACTCTGCAAAGGCTCAACTTTGAGCCCCCCTATGTGGCACAATGCAGGGTTGTGCCAGCATATGTGCCACACATCCTGGGCTGAATATCGGGATGTGCCGCATATGCATGAGCATGCCCCCTGCATCTGCGCTGCATACCATTACATTGTGCCCTGGCACATTGGGAGTTGCTCTGTGCCAGGCAGCCTTTTCAATATCCCGCTTGGCACAATGCGGGGTTTGCGCCAGGCACAACCCCTTTGAATATCCAGGCCTGTATGTCCAGCCTCTTTAATACACAACAAAGAACTATATATATATATTTTTTTTAAGTACAAGAACGTCTGTCACCCGTTCCTGAAGCTACTGAGCCGCTGACAGTCAACCGTGCCAGTCCATGAGGAAACTACGGGACACTGTTGTACGTTCATTGGTATGTTCCATTTTAATGGTTTACGGTGTTCCCACTGACATGCAGGTTGCTCTCCCAGTCTGTGTAAGAAACTAAGAAAGCAAAATATGCTCTTGCTCCAACATAAACAAAAAAGCTAACATCCCCTTTCTCCCTATTTGTGTGTACGCTCCTCCGTTCCCCTTCTTTTTCTCAATACTACTGGTGTGCTTACGTTGTAGACCCATTTTATAAAATGATTTTTTTTTAACTTCAGTTGCATTCTGTGGAGATAAGAAAAGGGTGATGATATCGATCAGCGTGGGGAGCGGGAGAATCGGGAGCAAAGAGAGATTAGAAGGTCTGTGACATTATTTATTCAGAAGAAAACGGCAACTAGGTGCTGCAGCCAAGCTACCAGATGAAAAATATATTCAAAACAAAGGCAGAGTCAAGCTCATCCTTCAGCATTACAAGAAAACCCAAAAAGACGATGGAGTCTGTGATTTCAAGTTCTACTTTATTGTTTAAAAAGGACCCACTTCTCCAGAAAAAACACCAAATGTTTTCGAGCACTCTCCCTGTGCTCTTTCCCAAAGCACAAATTGGTGCTCACAGGTGTGTGCTAAAAAGTGGCCACTTAAAGAAGCCGTATTCATTGCCCAAAGCGGACCCCCAATTCAAATAACACACCACACTGTTCTGGTATAAAAAAGGGCCGCAGCTCTTTTTACTTAATCAAAAGTTGAATACATTACATGGGACACTTAGCCTTTAAAGCAGCAGTGCAATGAAAATGGGTTAAAATTTGACCCCCTTTTTTTCCTTTTTAATCGATGCCGGATGTCTTCCAGTTTATTTTGCTGGTAAAATTTTCAGTTTTAAGAATTTTATGAAAGTTGCAAATAATTATTTCTCAAGAAAAAAAGATGGCCGCCTCATTTTTGCATAGAAACAATATTGAGGACCCGAGGAGGGTAAGGGTCCAGACAAAAATTCAAATGTACAATACACAGCACAGGAAGCATCCAGAAAACCCAAATCAACTGTTCTGCCAATATTTTTCATAACCATAGCAGAAAATTAGCTTTTTGGAATAACTTCTTTCATTGCACTGCTGCTTTAAGACTAATATGTACATCACAATTTTACAGATATGCACTTTACAATATATCATATACATACACACAACACTATACAGGAGATTGTAACATATGTACATTACATATCTCATCCCGTAAGACCCCTTGGGCAGCCATAATTCATGTATTGCTGAAACCCCGGCTCCTTCATCCACTTGTTTTTAAGGGGAACTCTGGCCCTTTAGTCCAACAGACCAATTAAGGGCCATGCCTTTCTGCAAGACATTCCCCCCCATCTGAATTTAGGGCCTCCTAGACCCTTGACGAGGAGCATGCCCGTCGGGGCCGCACTCCCCATCTTGGAATCTTGGATCCCAGCGTTCTCGGTGCACGCCTCCAGCCTGGGTGCCTTCTCCTGATCTTCGCGTACACCTGGCCCAGGGTCGTACATACCTCTCAACTGTACCACATTACGAGGAACGCTCTCATTTTACTCACAAAAGCTCCCTGTTCCACTTTGTGAGGACTTGTCCCATTCAGTGTTAACATTTTAAAGCAAAACTCCATAGTAAATGATGCAAAATATATAATTTTAATTAATAGCAGACTTTCTGAACATAAATGCAAACATTTTCACAGTGTTGTGAGCTTCTAATGTAAAGATTTGATTAAGTGTTCCACATTTTGCCCATTCTTTCCACATTTTGAGAGGCAATGTTCCACATTTGGGGGGGCAAAAGGTTGAGAGGTATGGGGTTGTGCCTATCCCCGGTGACACCCAATCGCAGCTCTTATGTCCGGAGCCTCTTACCCAGGGTCAGCCATGAATTTACCTCCACTTCATACTGTGCCAACAAGTATCTCCCACTAATGCCCAAGGGATCTTATTTTTTCCAAACAGCACTGTCTTGCAGAAATCGTTGAGGGTATTATTAAAAATGTCATTTCCCATCTCCAATAAATGAACCCCATCCTGGCTATAAAATTCCATATCTGTTTTGGTAATCAAAAAGTGCCTGATTACCTCCATGCCCAGCGAGGCCTCAAAATGGGACACCTCCCTATTCACAGACCTCCGTGCCTTGTCCATAGCTCCTGCCTTTCGCTCACCACGCCAGTGCAGGTGTGGTATCATTCTTGTCCATGCCAGAATGGTGTGAGGCAACAACTGTTTTAAGTGGGACAAATCCCTCTTAATATCCCCAATTAATCTCTTTGCCCCTAGGGTGACCAAGTCGTTCCCTCCCAGGTGAATAACCAGCCCGAGCAGTGGTTGACGAAGTAGGCCCAATGTAACGATCGTTTTACACAATGCCCCTCACTTCATCCCCCTTTTCCTACCCATTTAATCACAGCTCAACTTCTTGGAATGTCCAGCTGACTTGTGTAGGGCCGTTTTTTCGCCCTTGTGTATGCCTCCCTCACGTGCGAGTGACCCACACGATCCATATCTGAGGGAATGTTGCCGCCATGCCTGTAAGACAAAATTAGAAACATGTGAGTAGTCTCCTAATTTGGACTATCAGTCACCACTTGTGCTGGGTTCCCCAACGTCACTTGCTGCTGTTTTTTGCTGAGGCCTTATGTACCCCATGTATGCCTTTGATGCCCATCTGCCGACCCCTTTTATCTGATCTTCTTTTAACCCGCACCTGGCTGCTTCAGTGGCTGCTCCAATTCGGAATGAATGGGTGTTGTATGAGGTCGGGTTTATACCTGCCACCCATAAACCCTTTCGTAGGACCCCAGTGAACTGCCACCTTGTGACCGCTTTTCCGTCCCCATGCACAAACAAATGCCCCAGTCCCATTGGATGACCTGCCACGTACTCCTTCATTGCCAACCATGGGCAAATGTTCCCTGGTGGGGCCATAAACTGGCGGGGGAGGGCCGCACTGGTTCATTTTTGATTTTCGCAGCTGAAGACACAGTCTGTCTTGCCAGATGACGAAATCACTAAACTGGAGATTGGTGTTCTGACTCGATGAGTTAGACTGTGGTACTAACTCAGACACCCAGAAAGCCCCAAAAAAATGCACATTTGTATAGGACCCTGAAAAGCTTGGTTTTGTAGCCTGAGCTGTAAGTTACTGCCAGTGCTTTCAGGAGGCTGGACAATTCAGGTAATCCTATGGGCTTCCTTGTGTCCACCTTTTTCCCCGCGAGTCTAGACATGCCCTGTTTCATTTTCTTCATAATGAAACTGTTGGTTGGGTCGGGGAAACCCTCGTACTTCTGAAGAAAGGCAATGCCCGCTAGTTGGAGATGTATAGCTGCTGGGGATTTTCCCAGGCTTTCTAAGTGTAGGACATAGCTTTGAACTTGTCTTTGGGTATTGTGCAGTTCCACGCTTACCTCATGACCACAAAATTGCTGGAAAGATCCATAGCTACCTACATACTTCCTCCATGTCGGGGGGGGCCACAGCGAGTTGTACCAGTTGCTGCAATCTTGGTTCCCAAGTCTCCAGACCGCTTCCGGTATTTTTGTGGGGAACTGGTCCGCCCACGGTGATAACTGCCTGAAGCTCTCGAGCTGACATCGAGACAGGGCATCAGCTATAACATTCTCTTCTCCTGGCAAACGACGTGCCTTAAAAGAGATGTTGTACTGTAAGCAGCATAACACAAAGACCTGCAAGACCTTCATCACCTCTTCAGAATGAGATGTCTGCGAGTTCAATATGTCCACTATCGCCCTGTTGTCTGTGTGAAACAGCACTTTCTTATTCTGAATTTTGTGCCCCCACACCCTTACTGCTACCATGATAGGGAACAGTTCGAGAAAGGTGATGTTTTTTGTCAGTCTCTTCACTACCCAATCCTGTGGCCAACGTCCTGCAAACCATGCTCCTTGCCAGAATGCCCCAAAACCAATGCCCCCGAAGCATCGGTCACCATGTGCAGATCCAACAGTTGGTCTGCCGGTGTCTGCCAGATAGTGATACCATTGAAATCTTTTAAGAAGAGTTCCCAAACCTGCAAGCCTGCTTTTATGCCCTGCGTCAGTCTGATGTGATGATATGGTTTTAGAGCCCCCCTGTGGCTGAGGCAATCTGCCTGAGGAATGGCCTGCCTGGGCGAATTGTACGGCATGCAAAATTCAAGTGGCCTATAAACAGATTGCAGCTGTTGTAGGGTCACCTTCTTTGCCTTTCCCATCTGCCCCAACAGTTTCCTCAAAAGTGCCACCTTGTCTTGCGGTAGCCGGGAAACCATGGCCTCGGAGTCTATTTCTATGCCCAGGTATGAGAGGCGGGTAGCAGGGCCCTCCATTTTCTCCTGGGCTAGTGGGACCCCGAAATACCCCATTAATGAGATGAAATCTTGAAGCGTCTCCACACATGTGGTCCCCACCCGGACCCACAATTAGGAAATCGTCGAGATAATGGACTACATGTATGTTTTTTGTGTGTTCCCTGGTGGCCCGCTCCAAGAAGGTTGAGAATGCTTCAAAGGCTGAGCAGCTGATGGAGCATCCCATGGGTATAGCCTTGTCCATATACCATCAGCCTCCCACTTTGAAACCCAGTAAATCATGGTCACTTGGATGTACTGGTAGCAGATGGAAAGCGGATTTTATGTCGCTTTTTGCCATCATTGCCCCACGGCCTAATTCTTGTATGTGGCGCAGAGCCACACCGAACGTTGTATATTGCACTGTGCAATCATCAGGGTTGATGAAGTCATTTACTGAATTGCCTTTTGGGTAGGACAAGTGATGAATGAGCCTGTATTCCCCTACTTCTTTCTTGGGGACCAGCCCTAATGGGGATACTCTGAGGTTGTGCACTGGGGGTGATCAGATGGTCCGCCACCTGCCTGCCTCCACTTCCTTGGCAATTTTCCTCTCCAGGATGTTAGGAAGTAAAATTGCAGACCTGAGATTGCGAGCTGTGGTTTCTACCCTTGGCCCCTTGTATGGTATCCTAAAACCATACTTGAAACTGTTGTGTATATATTTTGCTGCTGTTTTCTCCGGGTAGCAGTTGAGCCAGGGGTCCATCCGGTCTAATCGTACTGGTGAGTTAGCTAAACTTCCCAGACCCCTTTCCTTTTTCGCTGCTTGCTTCCTCGATGCTTGATGTCTTGGATGATTGTCGTATGCATTCAGAGAACTTACAGATGTGCCCGTACTTACCCAGAGGGAAGTGAAGTGTTCAGTCACTATATGGTGTTATTTCAGTGTTACAGTAGCAGTGTACACTTCCTGCACACTTCATTTCATAATGCAGTCCATTAGTGTTTAATCAGTGCATCTTCAGGTCTCTTTTGGTGTACATGCAGTACTGATACTGTGGGTGTGAATTATGTTAATTAGCACTGCAATCACACTGCAAAAGTACTGCAATTAGCAGTGTTTTCAACACTGCCTGAAGCAGTGTTCTGTCAGCAACACTGCCTTAAGCAGTTTTGCACGGATTTTTCAGTGTGTGCGAATTATGTTAATTAGCACTGTAATCACACTGCAAAAGTACTGCAATTAGCAGTGTTGCATTGCTTTTTCACTGTGTGCGAATTATGTTAATTAGTACTGCAATCACACTGCAAAAGTACTGCCCTTAGCAGTGTTTTCATCACTGCCTGAAGCAGTGTTGCATTGCTTTTTCAGTGTGTGCGAATTATGTTAATTAGCACTGTAATCACACTGCAAAAGTACTGCCCTTAGCAGTGTTTTCAACACTGCCTGAAACAGTGTTGCATTGCTTTTTCAGTGTGTGTGAATTATGTTAATTAGCACTGCATCAGCATCTGTAGTGCACTTCAGTGTGCAGTGTGATTTTAGTAGCACTCCTATCAGCAGTGTTGTAGTTCTGTTTCAGTGTATTAGGCTGCATTAAAGATGACGTCGTATAAAATTCAGCAAAAACAAAACAGTATTCATCTGCAAGTATCTGCAACCTCAGCAGAGAAAGCTTTGTTTAAGGGTTCCTGAGTGAGAAAGTAGTCTGTGAATTCCAAAGAAGCTGGAGATCTTAGGGGCTATGTCTATAGGAGGTACTAAAGTCTGTTACCCCATGTTTGACTCAAAGTCACAAGGAAGGGGTGACATTTAGGTAAAGGAATGACCAATAATCATTCTGGTTTGCAGAAAATGGTATAGGAGCCTCCTGATTTGCAGGTCCTCACCAGTATTTCCAGGTTTATCTTCAAAGGAGAAGAGGCCTCTTCGGACTGGGAGCACATGCAGTGTGAAAAATTATTTCGGTATCAAGGGCTGTTCAGTGAAGTGTGTGTATGTATATATGCATGTCTGTGTGTGTATCTCTCTATATTGTACATATATATACATACATATACATACACACACACACACACACATATACATATATACATATATACATATATCATATATATATATATATATATATATATATCTCTATCTATCTCTATAATGGGATTATCAATCGCATTGGACAAACACCATTAGGCGATTGTGTGTATATCGTAGTACAACCACAGACCTGCACTTTTACTCCCCTCCAAAACAATTTTGCTATTTTATAAGATAGATAACCAACTGTGTGGTGTGTGGAAGCGCAGTGATATACACACTGTTTGGGTGGTTGATTCACTTGGCCTGCGACCTCATGTGCAACAACACACACCAAGGTGTGCGTATATCAGAGCGTGACCGCACATCCTACAGTGGGTTATTACACACACACACACACACACACACACACACACACACACACACACACAGACAGTACTTGTTGCAAAACAAAAACATTACATTAATGCAGGCATTAGAATGCAAAGCACACAAAGCAAGAAAATGAAAACAGGGTTTGAGCCTCATGAGTCTTGGCAAATTGATTGTGTGGTGTTCCCTGGAATTCCCAACCTTGATGCCCACCCCATACCCCCTACCAGCCCATAGTCTCCTTTCTAAAGCATAAGGTACAGCTCCAACCCAGTGCCTCCCATAGCAGCCATTCGTACCTGTAAAACAAGAACAGCAATAGGCTCACAAAGGATCTGCAGCTCGTTATGAACTATTATATGACAAACAATGTAGGGTAAACAAAAAAACAATACTTATCTGATACATATGGTCAGTGTCCTCCTACTCCTAGTCAATGTCCTGTCAGACCTGTAGATGTAAAAGAGAAAATGAGTCAGTATGAAAAATAAAAATACAGATCAGCTGGGCCAGTTGGGAAGGCTCTGTAGAGGTTAAAATAAAAAAGGTGGGTTGGGGGGTAAGATACCAGACCTGTACCACACCATCAACCTGGCTTTTAGAATGGACTCGGTCACGGGATGTCATGGTTGGGGGAGGGAGGGAGGAGGAAGACTCCTTGCCCGTGCCCCTAGAACAGATCTTTTTTGGGGGTAGGTCGCCATATTGCTCCACACATCAACCAACACAGGGTAGGATAAAGACACCAAGGAACAGATATTCAAGGCACAATGAATGCTTCCCTGGTGGTGTAGTGGATCCCCCTTCCCTTTTCCCAATCTGCCTGTAGAATACACAGGAACACAGATATGTGATAGCAGAAAGGGACCGCAAGCCTACCTAGTCTGCCCGGTTTGCCTAGATATCCACTAGGCCTTTTCTGTAGCCCCCCCATGCCAGTTGCCCTATGTGCTTATCCCATGCCCTCATGAATCCTACCACCATTTCTCTCAGCAGCCCATTCCAGTTGTCCACCACCCTCTTAGTGAAGAAGTACTTCCTAATCCTTCCTCTAAGTCCCCCCCAACTGATTTGGAATTTCCAACTACCATCCATTGCAGTACAGCACACTGCAGCAGGACAATTGTGCCATCTTTAGGCAGATATACGCAGACACAACCAGTCCCAGAACTCCCTGCAGCTGGCAACAGAAGTTCCAATAGCCTGCAGTGCACATTTGAGCCTACACAATCTCTTATCAGATGTTTTCCACTTCTGCTCTTCTCCAGAGGATAAGTCAGTCTGTGCCAGAACTTCGCTCAGGGAGTTCAGTGGGGCCATTAAACCAAAACTGAGAGCCTATATAAACTCTTAACATACACTGTAGGACAATCTCTCACCGCAAATAACTCCAGAATCTGCTGTAAATGAAGCTGTCAGTGCAGAATCCAGCAAAACCAGTCATCAACATCCACTACACTACAGCACACAGCAGACAAACCAAAATGTTTCCACATGCAAAGTGCACATTGGCACCAGACCCACACTTATGCGGGACCCTTGACACAAGCCAGCCAGTGGATATTGTGGTAAGGAGGGACAAAACCTTTTACATGCAGGTACATCAGGGAGAAAAGGAAGGCAAGAGGAGATACTGAGTGTCTGAAAAGGGTGGATGGAGGGAGGGTAAAAGATGACCGCCAAAAAGCAGAAATACTGGACAAATATTTCTGTTCGGTTTTTACAAAGGAAGGGGCAGAAAATGGGCCAGCATTAATAAAAGATGGAGAAATCATAGAAAAGGACACAGCTCCCTTTGCAAAAGAAAAGATCCTTATGGAACTGGCAGCAATAAGGCTATGGGCCAGATAGATGCATCCCTGGACACTGAGGGAGCTAGGGGAGGTGTTAGTAGGGCCTCCGACTACCTATTCACCCTATCTTTGTAAACTGGTGACATGCCCAGGGATTGGAGAAGGGCTGATGTGGTCCCACTAACAAAAGTGTTAACAGGAGGATGCAGGAACTACATACTGGTCAGTCTGACCACAACAGTGGAAAAAGTAATGGAAATACTGCTGAAGGAAAAATAGTGAGCACCTGGTTGTCAATGGTCTATAGGGGAAGTGGAAGGGAACACTGTTTAACCAGGAGTAGCACACTAAGCTGAAGTTTGTTTCAGATGCAACCTGGAGCACAAAGAAGTTAAGTAACTTGCTCAGAATCACACAGTATGCACTAGACGGCTGTTGGTTCAAACCCAGGTCTCCAGATCTGTAGCTCAGAGCCTATACCCAATGTGCTATAGTGCCTCCAGGACTCAAGGTAGTTTGGTTTTATGGGAGACAGGTTGTGCCCAACAAACTTAACCGAGTGTTTTGACTGGGTAACAAGGAAGGTGGATGGAGGAGGATGTGGCCTACCCAGATTTCAACAATGCCTTTGACACTTTGTCACATAGAAGGCTGGTAAATGAGCTGGAAGGCTTAGGGGTGGAACAGAAAATAAGGTGGGTGGAGAACTAGTTCAAAGACTGAAACCAGAGGGTGGTGGTAAGGCAAATGGGGTGCATTCCAGGGTGGCAGTGGTATGCCCCAGGGGTTGGTGCTGGGACCCATCCTTTTAATATCTATAGCAGATTAGCCCAGTTCCAATCAGGGAGGAGAGCTGTTCTTTCCAGACCGGGGCTTGTCACTGGAAGTGGTCTGGGCAGGTATTCTGGGGCTACATCGGCAGTGGGAGAAGATGGGATCACATTGGTGATCGAAAAGGAAGCTCTTGCTGGCGGGGGACAAGCAATGCATACCAGGTCCACATCAGCCACAACTTTGCAAGCCAGCAACTCAGGAAGGAGCGGCCAATCAGTGAATAGGGTGAGAACCTTTGACTGTGTGACTGGGCCATAAAAAGCAAATAGTCCAGTCGGAATCAGAGGAGGAAAGCTGTTCTTTGTACCACACCACCTACCCTGGCTCAGATCTCTATTAAATGGTTGGTGAGGGCGGAGTCTTGGAGGAGGACAAGTCTAGATTGGGCGAACTGGAACACTAGGAAGCTGGATTGTTATTGATTGGGGGAAAAGGGTCCTGTACACTGTGCTACATGGGCAACACTGACTACTACCAGGAAGGGGCATAATGAAGCAGACTGTATAAATGACTGTGTATGCCAACTACATCTGAGGGAGTAGGCAAACTGTGTGTGAATCGATTACTGCTAGGGTCTCTGAGTTGGCTAGTGTTGTGATGGGCTAATTTTGCTTGTGAACCATCTACTGCTAGGGCTAGAAAACTGGCTACCGTCAAGAAAGAGCGAAAACTGCTGTAATCGGAGGGGGCAAACTGCTTGGGTTTTAGTGCAACTCTGACTGAATTATTTCTGTTAGAGGGCCGCATTGCTCACCTAAAATGAGGGTAGACTTGGGGGTGGCCAAAGCAGGCACCTTCAGTAGAGTGATTGGGTGCACAGGGTACGGGGGGGCAATAATATTAAATTTGTCAAGGAGGTTCAGAGGGTGCCCAGTGTGTTTTCAGTTGGCAGGTCATAGGGAGGAAGTTGAGGGGATCAGAAGACAGCTGGAAGGTGGGAGGGGTGGGGAGGAAAGGTGTGGAAAGGACCTCATGAGAGTACACAAGGCCAATATGGCATAACCTAGGGAACAGGTGGACAAGGGTCATATGGTTACTCAGGAGAGGTGGGGCACGAAACAAGCAATGTACAGAAATCACTTTGTAGGGAGGTGGCTAACCAGAAGGAGGGGGGACAGTAGAGAGCAGGTCGAGAGCAAGCATCACACTTACTAATCTATTCACTTTGCTGTATACAGGAGATGAGGTGGAGGGGCTGACGGGAGGAGGGGAGCAGGCAGACAGAGAGGGTTTGGTCAGTAAGCTGGGGAAGATGGGGCAGGAGAGAGCCAGATCCACAGAAGGGAAGGGGAGGGAAGAGACATTAGCCTAGGTGGGAGGAAGGTGGGGAGGAAGGGGGAGTGCAGAGTGAAGCCAGGGTGGGAGGAGGGAGGACTAGGGTTGGGCAAGCATCCGGGTTAGGGAAGTCAACCAAGGATAAGAATACTCTAGATAGGACAGCTTCAGGGGCGGAGAACTCGGATGAGGTGGAGGGAGGGAGACGGGGGGGTAGGGAGAAACACAGCAGATGGGGTGAAGGATGGAGAGGGGGGGGAGGCAAGGAGGGAAGCAGTAGAAGGTAGCCTGCGTGGGGGATCTGAGGATACCAGCCCAAAAAGAGTCCATGGAGATCTAGGTGGGGGGCAATCTGTGCCACCCAAGAGGTTGGGGGGGCAAGGAGCAAGCTGGGAGCTACAGGTAGAAGAATGAGCATGGTAGGGCAAGCACAGGGTTGTGATCCCCAGGCTGAGGGGGACAAGAGAAGTAAGCTGGGGGCTGATGACAGAAAGAAGAGCCTGGATGGAATCTAATGGGCCAGTAAAGTGTGGGGGTGGAAAAGGTGATCCTGCTGGGTGACTCCATGACCTGGGGCATCCAGTGGGAGGGGGCGGGGGAGGGAAAAAGCAGCTCAGTCAAGGCTAAATCTATCCCAGGCCTAGCTCTACACAAGGCCAAATTCCAGCTATACTCGATAGCATTGGAATGCGGGTAATCCCCAGACAAAACATCTGGGAACAAATGACTTAGAGGGGAACAGTGAACTAGAAATCCAGGCAAGATTCCAAGAACTGGCCAGGGTTTATCACTCTATAGAAGCGCAATCTCCTTCTTTGAGATTCTGCCAGTACTTAGGGTGTCCAGGGAGATGAAACATAAACTTAGAGGTGTGAACCAGTGGCTCAGGGACTGGCACACGGCAGAAGGGTATGGACTGGTGAGGGACTGGGGGATACATGGGAGGACAAGGGGTTATATGCCAGGGATAGGCTACACCTCAACTTGGAGGGGAGGCAGATCTTGAAACTAAATCTTGCTGGATTCAGAGTCAAGAGGTGGAGTTTAAACTTATAAAGAGGGAGGTTAAGTAAAAGAGTGGCTCCAGGAGGGCTGCTCGAGGGTCCAGGGCATGAAAAGAAGGCAGGTAACTGCGATCTAAATCCATCCAGAGCTGTGCAAGAAAGGGCATCTAGGGACTGCTCAGGGTCGAGATGACTGGAGAAGGGAGAGGGGTCAGGATGGAGGACAGCCCTGATCAATGCTAGGAGCATGGGCAACAAAATGACCAAGCTCCAGGTGATGCTGGTTGAGGGATCAGTGGATGCGGCAGCAATTACTGAGACATGGGCCAATCAGAAAAATGATTGGGACCTATATTTGGTGGGCTACAAAATATTCAGGAAGGATAGAGGAGGGGAAAGAGGAGGGGGTGTAGCGCTGATAGTCAAAAATGACATCGGTTAGTGGAGTGGAGGAAGCTGTAGGGGGAGGTGGAGGAGATCTGGGTAACCCTACAAAAGAGGGGAGGTAAAAGATTGAAAATAGGGGTGATGTACAGAACCCCCAATGATGGAAGAGGTCCTGGAGGTCAAACTAGTTGAGAAAATCAAGGGGCACTGTTACAGTGGAAAGGGAATGATGGTGATCATGGGTGACCTTAATATGCCAGGGGCAGACTGGGACACTATGGCATCCTCTGTGGCCAGAGAACAGAGACTGATGGATATGTTCCAATATGCCTTCCTAGTCCAGCAGGTGGGGGAACCTACTAGGAAGGAGCAGGTACTGGACTGTGTCCTAGCAGACAGTGACCAGATAAAGGGCCTGGAGGTGTGCAGCCCGCTGGCAGGTGGTGATCACATTACAGTCTGGTTTCTGCTGTATCTGGGGGGGAGGATAACCATTCTAATACAGTAGTAGTGGACTTCAGGGGACGGACTTCGTGATCATGGGCAGGTTTCTACAGGGGAGCTCGGACAAGATTAGGCCGGACATGGATGCTGGCAGTTTGTGGGAGGCCATTAAGAAGGGGTGCAGGAGACTACTAACTCCTGTACAAAGGTGAGGCGTAAGAATGGTAGAGCCAACAAGCTGTGTTGGTGGACCAGGGAGGTGCAGGAGGCAGTGAGGGATAAAAAGGTTGCCTATGCATGTTTTAAGTGCTCTAGGGGGGATAGGGAGAGGGGTATGAGTTGATGGCTAGAAGGGTCACCACAGTGGTGAGGGGAGCCAAGGTGTGGAGGGAGCAAAACCTGGCTGGGGGTATCCGAAGGGGGGAAGGGATTCTATAGATACACAAGGGAGAAGAGAAAAGGGAGGGCACGGATCAGCATGATTAGGACTGAGGAGGGATGGACTCAGGAGGCAGGGGAAATCAGGCAGAGGTGTTAAATGAGTACTCTGCCTTGATATTTACGGAGGAAGGAAGGGGATCCCTCCAGCCCAATGGGAAGGAAGGGAAGCCAGCAGAGTTGAGAGGTCAGATGGAGTCGAGAGGACTGAAAGAAGTTGGGGTACAGGCTGGGCCAAGTCTAGAAGGGGATGGGTGGTTAAATGAGGGGTGGGCTGGGAGGGAGGGAGAAATCACAGTGGAAAGGGAGAAGGAGGCCCTTCAGACACTAAAAACTGATAAGGCACCAAGGCCAAATTGGCTGCATCCGAGGGTTATGAAGGAATTGGCCGATGAGCTAGCAGCACCACTGGCAGCACTCTAACACCTCTCTGCTGACAGGATGGGTGCTTCAAGACTGGAGGGTGGCTCATGTGGTACCTATCCTCTAATGGGGGGGTCTAGAGAGGAGATGGGGAATTATAGGCTTGTTAGCCTAACGTCTGTGGTGGCCAAAGTAATGAAACATATAAACATAGAATTTGACGGCAGATAAGGACCGCTTGGCCCACCCAGTCTGCCCATTTCCCTACCTGATGGATAAGCTGCAGATCCTAGTTAACCAGCAGCCTACTTCTTCCTACCCCCACCCCCTAGAATTTCCTTATGACTGTCCCATGCATGCTTGAATTCCACCACTGTTTTTGACTCCACAACCTCCTCTGGAAGGCCGTTCCATACATCCACAACCCTCTCTGTGAAAAAATACTTCCTTAAATTACCTCTGAGCCGCCCCCTCTATCTTCAAATTGTGCCCCCTTGTTCTTGCACACCTCTTTTTGAAAGATGCTACCCTCTTGGACTTTGTTGATTCCTTGAGTACTTGAAAGTTTCTATCATGTCCCCTCTCCCTCCTTTCTCGAGGCTATGCACATATTAAGCTCCTAAGTCTCTCTTCATATGTCTTCTGGTGCAGACCCTGCACCATTTTAGTTGCCCTCCTCTGGACAGCTTCCATCCTGTCTATGTCTTTGCAGAGATTGGGTCTCCAGAACTGCATACAGTACTCCAGATGGGGTCTCACTAGCTGTCTGTACAGAGGGATGATAACTTCCTGTTTTCTACTGGTGATGCCTCTCCCTATGCATCCCAGTATCCCCCCAGCCCTCCTTGCTGCCATCTCACATTGCTTGCCCACCTTTAGGTCATCTGATATGACTACCCCAGGTCCCTTTCCATTTTGTTGTTGTTAGTATCTCACCCCCCATTGTGTACTCTTCCCCTGGGTTTTTGTTTCCCAGGTGCATTACCTTGCACTTCTTAGCACTGAATCTAAGCTGCCATACATTTGACCATTCCTCTAACCTTGCCAAGTCCCTTCTCATCCTTTCCACTCCACCTTGTGCATCAACTCTGTTGCAGATCTTTGTGTCATCTGCAAAGAGACATACTTTTCCTTCCAGTCCCTCTGCAATGTCGCTTATAAAGACATTGAAGAGGACCGTTCCTAATACTGAACCCTGCGGTACCCCACTACTAACCCCCCTTTTTTCAGAGTGGACTCCATTTACTATTACTCTCTGTGTCCTATTCTCCAGCCAATTCTTTACCCAGGCTGTCATCTTGGGACCCACTCCCAGGCTGGCTAATGGAGGGCATTATCAAAGATAGGCTCAGGAGGCAGCTGGAAAGGTTGGGGCAACTGGATGACAAACAGTATGGTTTCATCCCGGGGAGATTGTGTTAGACCAACCCCATAGATTTTTATAACTGGGACCCTGGACCGGCATAGACTGGACGACGTTCTATACCTGGATTTCAGTAAGGCATTTGATTCGGTACCCCAAAATGGGCTGCTATTAAAGCTGGGGGTGGGAGGACAGTTGCTCAGATGGATAGAAAATTGGCTAACAGGGTGAATATAGAGGGTAGTGGTGGGTAGTCTCCTCCCCCACGAAGGTCAGCAGTGGGGTCCCCCAAAGTTCGGTACAGGGGCCACTCCTGTTCAATGCCTATGTCTTCGATATGGGGAGGGCGGTTAAGAGTAGGATGAGTATCTTTGCGAATTACTTAAAACTGGGAGCATTGGTGGACGGAGACAAAGTGAGAGAGACAGTCCAGAGGGACCTGGATACCCTGGAGGGGTGGTCAAGGAGGTGGGGACTGAGGTTTAATGCAGGGAAATGTTGGGTGCTGCATCCGAGGGTCAGAAACCCGGGCCATGTATACAGGGTGTCATACTGCAAGCCACGATGAGTGAGCGGGATCTAGGTGTGGTGGTAGACGTCAAAATGAACAACCCTAAAAACTGTAGAAGAACTGTGGCCAAAGCAAACTGGATACTGCATAGCCAGGGGGATTACGTCTAGGAAGAGGGAGGTGATCCTCCCTCTGTATAATGCCTTGGTCAGACCACATCTCAAGTACTGCATGCAGTTCTGGAGACCTCACCTCAAGGATGACGCAGCACTGCTGGAGAGTGTCTAGAGGAGGGCAACCAGGATGCTTCAGAGCATGGGAGGAAGGCCCTATGAGGAAAGGCTGGAAGAGCTTGGGCTGTACTCGCTGGAGGAGAGACGGGGGGGACATGATAGGGGCCTTCAAATATGTAAAAGGAATAAACAGGGGCAGTGCCAAAGAGATGTTCAGACTAAAGAAGGTGGGAAACAACCAGGTGACATGAGTGGAAGCTAGAGGAGGGAAATTACAGGGGATGCAGGAGACCTTACTTCATTGAGAGGGTGTGAAGCTTCTGGAATGCACTGTCCGGAGTCTGGTGGAGGAGGGCACAGTGGAGGGCTTGAAGAGGGAGTGGGACAGGTTCAAGGGTAAACTGAAGAAGAGGATGACCCTCTCTGGGGCTGGGTGGGAAAGAAAGAACCCATTAGGAGGCTGGCTACCGAGCAGACACAACAGACCATCTGACCTATTCTGCTGGCTTTTAGTATGTTAGATATAGCGGAGGAACTGCAGGGGAAGGTGTGCCTATTTGTAGATGATACGAAGATCTGCAATAGGGTAGACACCCTGATGGGGGAGGTGGAGGCAGTGAGGGAGGACCTAAAGATTCTAGAGAGGTGGTCGGAAACTTGGCAGCTGAAATTTAATGCCAAAAAGTGCACAGTAATGCACATGGGTGTAATAACCTGCAAACCGTTTTCACACGGGGGGGGTAAGGAAACTCAGCAGGACAGAGATCTGGGGATTATAGTTTCAGATAACCTTAAGGCAGAGAACCAGTGCAGCACAGTGGTGGGCAAAGTGAATAGAATGCTGGTGTGCATACGGAGGGGTATAAAACAGAAAAAGGGAGGTGCTGATGCTCCTTTATAAATCCATGGTGAGGCCTCACCTGGAGTATGGAGTTTAGTTCTGGAGGTCTCACCTACACAAAGATACAAGACAAGATTGAAAGGGTTCAGACAAGGGCAACCAAGATGTTGCAAGCTATGCATAGGCAGCCCTATGAGGAGAGGTGGAGGGAATCTGATCTATACCCGCTGGAGACTAGTAAGGTGAGAGTGGGAAGCTTATTTGCAAGGAAAATAAGTGCTAGAACTAGGGATCATAAACTAAGATTAGAAGAAGGAAGGTTTAGGGGGAAATGTGAGGGGGCATTACACCACTGAGAAGGTGATGGAGTCCAGGAGCTACCAGAAAAGGTGGTGTGTGCAAAAATGGTGAAAGGATTCAAGAGGGCATGGGACAGACACCAGGAGCTGACCACTGGGCAGAGTAGGGTGTCTTTTGACAAAGATGATGATTGGGGGTGGGGGTAAGGGGCAGACTCGACTGGCCAAAATGGTCCTTTTCTGTCACCAGGTTTCTATGATTCTAAGGCAGTTAAGTAAGTAGGACTTACCTGTTCCATCAGAGTAGGGGAGTCCAGAGTTGGGGTGTCCTTGTTTTGGGGTATTCTGGTAGGACCTGAAAGGGAAGAACAGAGAATGTTGAAGGGACACAAAGGTTCGGAGGTGCTAGAGGAGAGATTAGAGTGTTAGAATTAAACAAAGATACTTATCTGATTGGTATGTTTGGCCAGACCTGTAGAAATAAAGGGAAAAATAGATCAGTATGGGGAAGTTATAGTAGCAAGAGTAGAGAGATACAAAAGTGGTATATAGCACAGGAGTAAAGGAAGAGAAGTTTCAGAGGAAAAGACAAACTAGGCCAAAGTAAGGAAACTAGAGATGGAATAAAAAAATGCAGACAGCTAAGAACAGAGAATAAAGTGGTATTTGGGACTCGGCAACCCCCAGCGCCCTAGGTGACTTGCAGGTAGCCAGTAAATTTAAGAAGTAGTCCAGATGGACAGGTGGGAATGCATTTGGGCTAGTGGCCCTGTATTATTTAAAAAAGGGGACACTGGTGGTTCAGGAGTCTAGAGTTGTCCCAGGAGGCCAGTGGTTTGAAAGGTATAGCTCTGGTGATATAATGGGTCACTCCCTCATGGACAGTGGCAATTTTTTTTTATATTATCTTCCCTTGGATCCTAATGTGGGGGGGGGAGTGATGTCCTTGGGCCCAGACTGTACGTAGCAGGCAGGAGGCTGTTCAGAAAACTGCTGACCAGAAATGCTATAGCTGTTGATAGGCAGACAGTTTAGTGCTACTGAACTACAGTGACAGTAATGGCAGGCACTTTCAACTGCTAATTCAGAGGAGGGCAACTAAAATAGCGAAGGGTCTGCACCAGAAGCCATACAAAGAGAGATGAGCTGAATATGTAGGCCCTTCACGAAAAGGGCCGGGGAGACAGGAAGAAAATTTCAAGCACCTCAAGGGAATCAATAAAGTCCAAAAGAGTAGCATCTTTCAGAAAAAGAGATGTGCAAGAACAAGGGGCCAAATTTGAAGATAGAGGAGACGGCTCAGGGGCAACATAAGGAAGTATTTTTTCACAGAGAGGGTGGTGAACACATGGAATGACCTTCCTAAGGAGGTTGCTGGGGTCACAAATAGTGGGGGACTTCAAGAATACATGGGACAGACATGAACCAATTCTACTGGTGGGTAGGAGGAAGTCAGCTGTTGGGTAACTAGGATCTGCAGCTTATCCACTAGGTAGGGAAATGGGCCAACTGAGTGGGCCAAGCAGTCCTTATCTGTCATCAAGGTCTGTGTGTCTATGATTCAGCCCATAGAGCTCAGGCTGTAACCTGCTCCATGTGTGTGGGAATGAAGATGGGATATTTTTGGGAGGGGGAAAGAGACTAGAGCAAATAGAGGTAATGGTCTGCTTCCATCTGGGACGGGAACCACTGTCCTCATTGAATGGTTTTAATGTCAAAGTACTTTGATGAACATTTAAACTAGCTGTGGGAGTAGTGGAAGAAAAAGGGGAGTCACAAACTGCCCTCCCCCACAGGCTGAGATTGAGAGTAGGGAGATCCTGAAGGGAGAGACTCCCAACAGGATTCAAGTTAATGAAAGAAGTAGGGGACAATCGAAGAAGGAAGAGGGAAAAAAAGAGCATATGTCTCCCTCTACCCATCATTCACAAAGTGGCATGTGAAGAGCCCCCATGGGAAGAGGGTCTGAAGGGTGGGCAGCCAGCAGTAGGTGGCAGGAACCTTTAGCTAAGCCGCATGGTGGCAGACTGTAGGTGCCCCGAGGGCCTGGTAGAAAGTGACTGGGAGAGCAAATGCACAAGATAGGGACCACAAAGGAAAATCCACAGTGCAGCTGAAGGGCAATGCCTGACTTAAAGAGCTAGCTAGGTGGGAGGTGGAAAACAGGGGAAATCAGTGGGCTCCCTGACGGAACCATGAAAGCAGCAAGCACTGCATACAAGTCGCACAGCAGCTAATGTCAAAGTACCAGGGCCTAACAAAAGGATCTGGGGGAGGAAAAAGACAACATAAGGTCCAGAACAGCTCACAATTAAAAACACAGAGCACTAAACAGAAAGAGCCCTGATGGGTTATAAATATTAAGTAAATTTATGCAATAGGAGTGGACATAAATGGAGTGTGATAAATCCATTCTATCCGAGCATGTACGTGTATACATGCAGAATCTTACATTTACACATATATTTATTACGGTCATCCTCGATTAATGTGCATGGTGGACTGTGTCACACATCCCCATCCCTCACCCCCGTTGTTTGACACTGCTTACTGGTATCTTGCTTTTAGTTTTGTTTCTTCCAGGTTGACCGTCCCTCAGCCACGCCACCTGCCATTTAGTCACACTTCTCCCCACTCTTCCCACTATCAGACAGTGATCCTTTGTTTCTGTTTTAACTTTTTTTTTTTTCTACCAACCCTTTTTCAACTGGCTGCTCCAAGCTGTCGCACTCCTCTGCATTCTGTTGCTGTGTCCTCGCCACACCTCTCAATATAAAAATCAGAATTTTTTTTTTACACTGCTTCCTCAAAACTGATAAGCCTTCGCTTCACTCTTCCACTCTGGTTTCCCACTCATTACAACTGCCACCAGAGCCCCCAGCACATAGAAACTGTCAGATTTTTTTCCCTTAAACTGCTTGCTCGCAAACCCACTGCTGATGAGCCCTCACTCTAGGTCACACTTCTGCTGTGGTTTCCAGACCTCGCTACAACTGCAACCTATAGACTCCTGTGAAGTCCTCTCTGTAAACTCTAAATGGTCTCTTGTGGCCTTATAGGCCTCCTCTTCCCTGTTTATTTACTGAGATTTCCTATGTCTATATACACATGTTTTAACCCCACCACCACATTTCACTCCTGACCTCCAACACCTCACGCTGTCAGTCTGTTCCAGGTGTCTACTACCCTTTCAGTGAAGTAGTAATTCCTCCCATCCATCTTACCCCACCATTAGCTTCATCATGTCCAATGGTCCTTTTCCTATTTTGAAGGAGCCCCCCAGCACCCTTTTCTATCCTTATAAGGTACTTGTAGGGTCCCTCCATCATGTCCCTCTCTTTCTGGGTTTATATGTTGAGATCCCAGTCTCCTCACAGGGCTTTTGCCACAGCCCATGTACAATTTTAGTTGCCCTTTATACTGTCTACACCCTATGGCCTTTCTATGGTGCAGCCTCAAACCTGGACACAGGACTCTAGGAACTGTCCACACTCACCCATCTGTAATGTTGGGGACCAAACCGTTACACGCAATGGTTTACGTTTACACCTGTAGCGTTACAGAAGGGTTTTCGTAACTCGTTGTTGAAACCATATGAGTGGTTTCAACAATGGATATGAAACCAGTTACGCCTCGATAACGTTACTGGGCGTGATGTGGATGCGTGGCACTGGTTCTCTGAGTGCTGGCTAAGCTGCATTGTGGGATTAGATTATACCATGGTAGATCAGCCGGCTTCGAAGTGTGCAGAGGTGGTACGGTCCCGAAGTGGACACCGTGGCAGTGTGGGCACACTGTACCACTCCACGGTTGTAGCAGTTTCTATCTGTTATGGGGTCAGAGAGGTGCAGTGTGGATGGGAGCCTAGTTGGATCTCACTAATAAGAGATTACTTGCCACACCACCACCACCTCCCTCCTTCTGCTGAAGATGACTCCCTATGCAGCCCCAGCATCCTTTAGCCCTACCCACTGCTTTGTCACCAGTACGCAACTTTAAAGAGACTTTCAAGGTAAAGCTGTAGGTCAGCCCACACCATATCCATCGGTGCCTTGCTGCCATAGGACTCCAAATGAGTTAATATGTCCCCAAATTTTAAGCTGTTAAAAAGTTCTGTCCTTCATAAAAATATACAAAGCAGTCCCAAGAACTTCCCAGCAGCTTGCTGCTGCCCAGTCTGCCCACTCTCTAGCAGGATGACGAGATGCCAGTGAGGCGTGAAGTGCTCGTCTTTATCTGTAATGGGCGGAAGCTTTTCTATTGATTTTAAATGATTTAGTGACCACCTGGCAATGAAACAAGGCCCTTGTTAGTTGAACAGTGCCCACATTTTATTGCCAGTTAGCCACTATATAGTTTAAAAATCAACAGAAGTGCTACTACTCCATTATGTAACTGAGTGCACTTCACCCACTACTGGCATCTTGTCATCCTGCTAGTGAGCATGGGGTGGAGCTTGTGCAGCAGAAAACAAAAAACAAAACAGAAGTCCTTGGGACCCAGTTTGTATGTTTTATGAGGAGACAAACTTTTAATAGCTTAAATTTAGGGACATATTAACTTCCTTGAGTCTTCTGGGCGGCAAGGCACCATGGGTATGGTGCAGGGCAGCATTCAAGGTCTCTTTAAGATCACAAAACTCCAAGGTCCCCCGGCAGTGATCATCAGTACCAACCCTATAAAGCAGCTCCTGGTTTCCCTATGCCTAGGATCACTAGTCTGCACTTTATCATTGAACCCCAACTGCCCCAATCTTGACCACTTTTTGAGTTTCTCCAAGAGGCATGTGCATGCCTCTGCTCCTCTTAGTGCCCACCCATAAATTTTGGTATTGTCTGCAAAAGGCATTCCCTTCTTTGCCAGTTTTCTGCAATGTCACTATGAAGACACTGAAGAGGATCTGTGCCAGTACTGAGCTGAGCTGCTCACTGTCCGTCACTGAATAAGTGCCATTAACCATCACCCTCTGACACCTTAACCCCCACCCCCAACTACTACTCTGTTTTCCAACCTGCATTTCTGGTCCCCACCCCTTCTGTTCAGCTACCACAACACCATCATTCTGGCATCTGCCAGGACTTGTTCCACCACAGAATGAATCCAATATGTGGAGCAGCTGCCTAGGTAGTCAGGATACATTTACATGTTCTTCCATTCCCTAGGACATAAGCGGCCAGGGTGCACAAACACATGCACAGACATGTGTGGCACAGCACCAGTCAATGTCTTCCCACCCATGGGCTGCTCCCACCTGCACTGACACTTGTGGTCACTCAGCTGGCAGTACTACAGCTGAGCTGGCTGTCCTCCTTCCCAAGAAGAGAGTCTCTTGTATAACAGTTGATCCTCCTCCTCTCCCCAGAGAGCCCCTGATGCGAGCTCATTCCTGAACTAAGGTCACCTCCGCCGCAGGTCATAGTGCTACTGTTAAGCTGAAGGGCACACATGTTAACCAGTTTCTAATTAATTTTACCACTTTGGATCCCTCCTAGGCTGATCAACTCTGTAGCCTTGCCCCCCAAATAGCAACCACCCTCCTCTCGCTAGATCACCTTCCAGGCACCAGACTATCCTCCATGCAGCTGGACAACCCTTCTAGTCCCAGCCTGTCACATAATGAGCACTGGAGCTAGAGCACCACACAGGCTCCAGGTCAGCAGCTTAGCCAGCCAGCCACCCTTCCTACATCTGGACCAGCCTCCAACTACATTCTATACAACCTCCATGTAGCTGGAGCACCACCTCACATCTCCACTCTAAACAGACCACATATCTGAAGCTGTCCCTCCAAGACCATGGACCAACAGTCCCCCATGTAACCACTCAACCTACAGCTAGATCCACCAGAAGCCCCATACCAACTTCACCATCCAACCACCCACCCTGCAGCTAGACCTCACTTCCAATCTTGAACTAACCCCACCACCACCACCCACCCCGCAGCTGGACCTCACTTCCAACCTTGAACTAGCCCCACCACCACCACCAGCTACCCTCCCTGCTGCTGGCTCACTCTTTCATGCCCTGGACTAGCCTCCCCCAGCAGACAATCCTCCCTGCAGCTAGACCCCTGGGTTCATTCCCACCTACAGACCAGCCTCCCTCCCCTCTGCAGGTTGAGAAACTCCCCAGAGCTGGGACACCCTTTCCAAAAAGCTGGACACACCCACCGTCCAGCAGAATCTCCTCTACACCTAGACCCCCAATCACCCTTCCTCAACCATGGATCCCATATTTCTCAACGTAGTATTAAAAAGAATTATGTGACACTAACATATTGCATTTGCAGTGTCAGTGGCTCAGTAGGGCACTACTCACCTCCAAGGCTGAGAGATCAGAAGGCAGTGGTTCTGTCCCATACCAGGCACTTATGTTAATATCCCAATACTGATGCTGTAGTGGCATGGGGGATAGCTGCACTTCTGAGGCATTGTCTTTCAGATGAGACGCTAAACCGAGGTCCCATCTGCCTGTTCTGGTGGTAGTTCAGGTGGATGCAGTTAAGATCCCATGGCACTTCTCGAAAAAAGCAGGAATTTTCTCAGTGCCCTGGCCATATTCCACCCCCAATTCCTAAAATACCAACAGCTTAATCTGGTTCAAGGTCAGTTGGCTTTCATCTATATTCCTCTCCCTCCGGTGGTGCCTGAAAATAAGCAGACTCTGTCTAGTGCATTTAGCCGTCAACAAAAAGGAAATTGTTTAACCAGGAAAGGCACACTAAGCCAGAGCTTGTTTCCAGGTGCGACCTGGGAGCACAAGGAAGTTAAGTGACTTGCTCAGGGTCACACAGCATGCAAGAGGAAGCTGTGGGATTCAAACCCAGGTTTGGTCTGTTGGATGTCACCAGATTGCAGCTCAGAGCCTTAGACCACTGTGCTATACTGCCTGCCATAAAAGTGAAGTGAAATGAAATAAAATATAAATTAATGCAGTCTTCAGCAAAAGAAGATAAAAATACACTGATCCCCAGATTACAAAATGGATTAACACATGCAACTGTTAAAAACAAATATTAAATGCAAAAAAACAGTTCCCCCACAAACACACTCACATATCTGCAGTAAATAATTCTTCCTTTAGGGTAACTCCAGATTTTCTCAAATTAAAAAGCTGTAATCTTTTCTCTATGCATTCTGAATTTGCTCAGTTATACAATCTTCCTGCTTTTCATTCTCCTGTCCCCACCACCACCAACACTACTTTAAAGTATCTAAATCAGCAAATATTCCACAAATAACAAGTAATCTAGAGGCACAATGCATCCTAAACACTTTGGAGGGTTGGGGGGATGACTGAAAATAAAATGTGTATTTCAAAGTTTAGCCAAGAGTTCAGGGAAGAGAAAATGTTTTCATGACAAAACACTGAAAGTGAAACTTGCACAGCATTTCATTTTGAAAAAAAAAACACCTGAGTGATAATTCCTTTACTGTATGTAATATTTCAGGGAGTTAAAAAGATGTACTTTTTAAACATAAGCTCTTACCTGAACATGTAAATCTTAGCTGTAGGAAACCACAGTTGTTCAAAAATAGAGACCACAGAGCACTCGTGCAGTTTCATCAGACTGAACACAGACAGGAAGAGAGCTGGGAAATGTGGGCCTCTGACTAAGTAGACTTATGGGAAAGTAGTTTTAGAATACACTTTTAATAAAGGACACTGCCAACTTTTTTTGCACCTTATTATTTCCAGGTAAAAATCCACATTTTATTATTGCTTACCTTCTGTAAAATTCGTTGGTTTTGCTGGTTGTTTTATCTGTCTCCTTGCTTAGTAGAAATGAAATGCACGGTAATGTACCCAGCCTTGAATGGCTAATTTAAATCCTAAAACTACTCCGCTGACTGTAATCTTCATTTATGATTCAGTTGTATTAAAAAAAATGTACTTTTAAGAGCTTTACAGATCTATTTCTAATCCTCATTTAGCAATAACTTACTCTTGAACAACTAGTCTGCTGAAATACTTCTTAGAATTTAGTATTCTTAGCGGTTGTATTTTTGAATGATGATTAAAGATTATTAAAAATGACTAAAATTAGTCTTTGAATGCAAATTAATGAATGCTTTAATACTAAATTTAGTGTTTGACTTCAGTGAGGTTCCCAAGTACAGCCCTTTGGGTCTGCTACTTCCTAAGACACTCCACATCTTAGAACACCCCTGCCCAGATGACTCACTCAGCTGACAACATATCAACATCCCAATAGACCTCTCCCAAGTTGTGTACCTTGCCTGCAGCTAGTCCATCTTACAAGCACCAAACCAGCCTTTCCCCATCAACTATCACCCACCCTGTAGCTGGCTGCTCCAGGCCATCCTTCCTACCCTCAGACACGATCACCCTGCAGATGGAACCCTCTAGACCTGCCTCCCCACTTCAATAGACCACCTCCCTGCAGCTGGACCAACCTCCCAGTCTCACTAAACAAAGCAACCTCCTTAGAGCTGGACCGCACCCTCTAGATAACAACTCTTTCTGCAGCTGGACCCACCCCCACTACCCATCTTGCCCAGATACCAGTTGCCCATCCCACCACTGACCATTCTCCTTGCACATAGAAAACTCTGCCCTGCTAGGTACCCTTTTATAATCCCAACACTTATTAGTCTGACATGCTGCATCCCACACACAACAACCCAACAGCCCCAGCAGTCCAACACACAGTGGCCTGACCTAGGACAGCGCCTGACACACTGTCAGGCCAGAGGAAGTTGGGATGCTGTGCGGCTGTTGAGTGGATTTTCCACAAACACATGAAGCACCTGATCCCGACCTATGCCACCCATCCCAGGACCTGAGACACTACTGAACCAGCACGGACAATGTGAAAACACCCACCCCCTATGTGGTGCACCCTCCAAGGACACACTGACCTGATCACAGACCCCCTGGTAAGGATGACTGTCTCACCATCCATGAGACAGGGATGAAACAAATAGCCATGCATGCCTCAGTGTGTTGACTAGCCATCCCAGGCAGCATGGTGGATTGTCCTTGCATCCCTGCATGCATGATTATGTCAGCTGACAGCCAGCCAGCTGGGCATGCATGAAGGAATTGAAATACCATGCCTGTTGGTCAGTGCATGCATGACACTGCAGGCACAGCAGAGGCGGCTATAGCAAGAGCATGGATAGCTGCACCAGAAAATGGTCCACAGCAACACCACATGTGGATGCCAGGACACAGAGCAGCATGCCATCGCAGCAACCGTGCAATGTGCGCATGTGGCCATGTCATACTAGCCCACTATGGGCCTGCAGTAACCACACAGAAAAAAAGTCTGGAGGTGTTTGGAGGGGCCTGTGCCACAGGAGCCCACTGTGGGATGAAGCTGCCCAGGTGTGTTGTGGGAGGTTCCAAGAGCATATGGGAAATGCTGTTACCACACAGTTGCACAGCTGGAAGGATTGGTGAGCACTCCACAGCTTCAGACCTGCCATCACCGACACACAGTGCAGATGTGGCAGTGTGCAGTGGTTGTATACATACCCAGCAGTGCTGTGATGAGACATCACCACCAGGTTGGGGTGCATGTTAAATGTGGAGGTGAAACTTTATTCAGCAGTAGGGGCCACAGTGGCAGCCTGGTGGCTTATGCATGATATGTACCTTGAGTGTACAACTGTCAGATGCCAAGTCACCATGGAAACCCTACAGGGTGGTGTTGGGTGCCATGCCACAGAGGAACTTAGCAGCTTGCTCTTGTCCTTGGATGCTAGTACCATCCTTATCCACTCCTCATAGCTCTTTTTGGGTGGTGTCATGGCAGTCCACAACAAATGCCTTCTCTGGTGACATAGGTCATTGCTGTTCCTGTGGAGTTCTGCTAGCATTGTCACAACCCCTACATGCACCTTCCCGAGCAGAGCATGGAGATAGTCGTGCCAGGTCTCGACATTGCTTTGGGTCCACGGCATACTTTGCTCATTGAGATCTGCAACCAACCACAGCTGAGTGGGAACATGGGGTCGTATCTCGTGGGGCCCTTGGTCACCCTACTGTACAGTCATATCCTGCCCAGCACATGTGTCTGTTCGAAACAATAGAAGAGTGTGGTGGTATTGGGTGGAATGGTTGACTTCAGAAGGCTGAATACTGCTGGAATGTTCTGTGCCAGGAGATGAGCGAGGGCCATGAGTTCATGGATGTCAGGCTGAAGTCTGGGTCACTTCTGTATTGCCATGGTGCAAGGCCAAAGCTCTGGACCTTCTGCCTAAATCTGCCCAAAGTGGAACAGGTGTCCCTTGTTTTTTTATGGTTTGTGGGAAATTCATCTTACAGACATTGATCAAACCTGCTCAAAGCCAGTGATGATCGTAGGTGGTTTGAGGTGCAGGACTGTATACTGGCATACTTATTCACTCCTGGAACAAGGTGCAGCAACTATTGCAGGCTCTTTGTCATCATCAGTGTATACACCAATTACATGATGAGGTTGTTAGGGCCCATCCCCATGAGTGCATGGATGGTGTACAGTGAGTGAACAGGTGTGGCACAGTCTTGAACATACCATCCATCTCCCAGAAGGGTGCCTGTGCCAGGTCCCTGATGTGTCCTCTGTGATGAGTAGAAAGACCTAGTGGGTGGTGCAGTCCTGCTGTACCATGGCCATCCAGTCACTGTCTGTAGCTGCTTGGGGATAGTGAGGTCAACCAGTGTCACTGGTTCTGGTTAGAGGTCCTTGCGGTGGGTCCTGTTCACAATCTGCAGCAGGGCCCTCTTGCTTGGCAACTGTTGCCACAGCTCAGTGGTCATTATAGTTGCTTCACTCTGCAGTAGCAATGTGGGGATAGTCACAGTGCTGTGTGCCTCCTACTTGATGCCTGCCAACACCTGTGCTGGTAGAGCATCTGTCTTCTCCAGAGCATGACTGTGTTCATTCTTTTTCTTTAGGTGGTACTGGCCATCCTGGAGCAGTGTGATGGCTTGGCTGAGGCAGAACTTGGACTTCTGGTGCTGGCAGCACAGTTACACTGTCTCAAGCCATCCCGGTGGTGCTGAGGGTTGATGCGCTGGATGCCATATCTTGTGTCACACCAGTGACCTGGGTTCAGAATTGAGCCTGGGCCATCGGGGGTCAGCAGGGGTGGACTGGGATCGAACATCCATAGACTGCTTTCCCAGTCCTGGGGTGGGCTGGGGAATTTCACTGTGCTGTAGCAGCCCCCTGGCGATGCTCAGGGACACTACTAGTGTCAGTGACACTAGATGGGAGCACAGCACATGTCAGGTATGTTGCTTCTGGATGTCATTGGACGTCCGTGCTACTGGGGCCAATCGAAGTAAAATGGCTGGGCATGACCTTTCAGCTTGATGGCTGTGCTCTGAGCCACCCAGAGGACTTTGGTGGAGTCCTGTTGAGGAGGGTCTGGGGCTGTCCTGGCTGGTAGAGGCAGAGGGAGAGCTCTCCAGCAAGATGGCTTGATGATCATCCCTGATCCTCCTGGGTGCAGTTTGAGCTACCCAGCTCTCCAGGTGGATGGAGCTGGTTGCTGGATGCCCCAAGCTGGAGTGTGTGCCGCAGCAGGTGAAAAATATGATATGTTAAAAAAACAGTAGACTGTCTCACTGCATGTCCATTCATGGACCAGGAGGTAGCCATTCATATTTAGCTTGGACTTTCCCTTCCTGGATGGTACCACCTCACAGATTGTCCCTGTTGTTGGGATTGCAGTTGAGCACCCTGGCCCCTCCACGGCTTCTACGCTATCCTCCATTGTGCCAGAGGACTGCACAACACTGACCGGCTTTGGTTCCAGCTCAGGCATTCGGGTGTGATTGCACTCCGTTTGCACATCACACTCCATGGGCCACACCTGTGGCAGTTGCTACTTGTCTGTGGGTGGTTTGTACCAGTACTGTAGTGCCACTGTCTGCTCACAGTCCCAGTGCTTCAAGGCTGTGCTGTGCACCATGGTCACATTCAAGTTCTGTGTCCACAGTGTCCTGTGCCCCTATCAGCTACTGTGCTGCAGTGGGGCTATGCTCCATGGTACATATCCCTGCTGTCCAGCATGCAGGGATGCAGGGGTCCCTGTGTGTTGTGCACTCTGCCTACAGGTCAGTGTCCACCTACCTAAGCTGGCCTTTGCACCCCCCAGCATTGACATCCGTAGTTCCTATGCATGCCTTCATGAGTCCATGTCTGTCCACTGCCCCATGCATAATTTTCTGATGCCTACCTGTTCTCTATGTTCTCTTCAGCTGTAGTTCCCTGACCTGAGACTTCTCTGGTAAATGATCTATGCAGCTCTCACTGTGCTCTTTCTATAGGGCTTTGATTTTCTGCCCTCTGCCAGTTTGTTTGTCAGATTCCAGTTCACCTGCTTTGTTTACTAACCACTCTCCCTGCATCTGAAATGGGACCTACACACAACCACTGTCCCTGCAGCTGAACCACCCTTTTGGCCCCTGGAGAAACCTTCCCCAAGAAGCACTGTCCATGGACCATTTCACAGTTACAAGGGAGGAGGAAGAGGCCCCCAGCTAAGTAGGGAGCAACTGCTGGTGGGGACTTAATTAGGGGATAGACTTGTGAGCAGGGTGTGGTAAAGGAGAGGGAGGTGAAATACCTGAGAGGTACTTTGGCTTGGAGGGATGAGAGCAGATACAGTGGATCATTAGGCCACAGGAGATGAGAGGGAGCTAGATGTCATTGTCCACCTGGGGACAAATGACCTAGCAAGGGATGGGGTAGGGGTAGTGCAGGGAAATTTCAGGGATAGGGGGAGGGTCCTCAAGCATGCATGGTGGCTTTTGCCAAAAGGTTGCCTATATACATCTTGGGAGAAGATAGGACTCTCCACATGGCTTTCAACAATTGGTTAAAGGCATGGTGCAGGGTGGGGCTCAGTACTAGCAGTGAGCCTCTTCAGTGTCTTCATAAGTGAAATTGCAGAAGAACTGAATGGGAAGGTATGTCTTTTTGCAGATGCCACCAAAACCTGTTATAGGGTTGACACTCAGGAGGGTGTGGAGAAAGGGTTCACCCATGCTGGTGTGACAGCCATGTTGCTGATGCCAATTACAGCACAGGCCACATTACAGCACCAGGCAAAATGTATCCTGGGAGTTACACCACCAAAGAGTCCTCCTGGGAAACAGTCTCCATTGGGCCCCCTCCCCTAATTATCCCACAGGTTCAGGTTCTTAATTTACCTGTTTTCCAGTCCTACCCCATCCTACAATCACCCTGCAAGTATACAGTAGATTGTTACTATCCCTGATGTTCAGTGGTTCCCATTTATTTATTTATTCATTCATTTGTTTACCGAGTAGGTGCACTGGTCTGAGAACCATTTTCAGGCATGATCTGGGCCATTGAGGATGGCACAGGAATAAAAGCAAGTACAAAGGAGGCTGGGACAAGGCATACAATAGACAGTAATAAAAATATACAGGATATTTATATGAAGATATATATAAACTTGCAGCATAATGGATAAATAACATTTATGACAATAGCAGGCACAGTAGTAACCAAGTTGTAATACAAATTAAGCATGATCTGAGATGAGTAAAGGAAAAAGTGCATCATGGCAGTGTAGGTATGGACCAAGAAGGAAAAGGAGGAAGGAAGTAGAGCATGATAATAAGTTGGGAGGGCAGGAGCAAGTAGTGGAGGACAGAAGGTGAGATCAAGGAGAGCTGGAAGAGTCCTGGAGAGTCAGTGGTGCTAAGTGGAGTGGGCAGGTTGTTCCAAAGGAAAGGGGCTGCAGATGAGAATGCACATTTACCCATAAGGTAGAGACTAGGGGGCACTCAAGCATGGGGCCAGCAGTGAGGCAGAGCTCTAGAACAAACACTTTTGGCCAAAGAAGGTGGGATTGCTGAGAGGTAGCTCGGTTTTGGATGGCCTTATTGACTCTGCTGGCCAGGAGATAGGTCTGTTGGGCTGATGGGGGAAGCCAGTCCAGAGTCTGATAGAGTGAGCAGTGGTGTGTTGAGTGAAAGTCCTTGCCCTCTGTATATCCAAAGTCCCCACCATGACCCAGTTAGTTCTTACAGCAAATACTACCACCTGGTCCCCAGCCTTACTATATATTTGACACCCTTCCACATTTGGCACAGAACATCCTCTCAGCTCCTTGATCAGGCACAAAATGGATGATAGTCCACAATCATGTGCTAACTGTACACAGCTGTTTATACAATAGGCACATGAGAGCAAAACTGGCGTTCTGTCCTCAGCTGGTCACAGAGGTTAGCAGAGTGTCTGTGCCAATTGCCACTGTGGGGAGAGTGCGTAAACATATCGTGGGGGCCATGAATGGTGCGAGCAGTGGGACTGGGTGGGCAGGTAGTTATTGGCAGTTTCCAATGTATGGAATGGACAGCAGCACCACTGAACACCAAGGGAAGTGTGATATTACTGATGGTGGAGCTCAAAGGGCAGTGGTAGGAGGCAGAGGTGATACTACCTGCTTTAGGGAGGCAACATCTTTTAGAGCCATTTACCAACTGGTCAGAGACTCACTAATTATGTTATTCAAGATATCACTTTGTGATCCTACCCTGTTTTGGGGGTGCAAAGTGTTGTTTGAGCGTCACTTAGCCATTTAGCGATCGCAAATGCTCTTTGAATGTTCTGGTCTATGTGATCAATAACAGTCCATTACCAGTAAGATAAAGACAAGTGAACAAATACAAATATGGAACTGAGAGCTGTTCTCCATGAGGTTGATAATGTAATTTATCTTATCAATGCATTAGAGTACAGAGTATGATGAGATTAATACTGGTACCACTGTGCTACCACATGAGTCTAGGGTTGCTGTGAGAGGTACCAAATACTGAAATGTCAAAATAATGCAGTACCATTGTGCTACCAGTGTACCAGTATTTGTGGGAGCTGACAAAAATCTCAAAATTTCATGATACCATTGTATTACCAATGTATGTGTGAGAGACAGAGAAAATGGTCAAAAATGCCATAGGGATGCCATTCTGCCAGTGCACTACCAATGCACAGAGGAAAATCTATATATCACCTACCACTGTGATACCAGAGTACCACTGGTAGTACTATTGTGGATTTTTCAGCTGACCACAGTATTGCCATTGCTATACCACTGTAATGCCACTGTGACAAATTCAGTAAGGGTAACCAGATTGCTGAGACAATGCAGTGCTAAAGAAGTGTGATAGAAATTATAAAGTGTTGCCAGTACTACTGCAGTGTGCAGCAAACATTTGTGAAGGAAATACAGTGATAAAGAAGTGTGCATGAAAATCTAATAATTATCTGCAGTGCTCTTACAGTGTGCACCAAAACATAAGACAGATTGAGCAGTGGTACAACAGTGTAGCAGAAAGTCAGTGCAGTGTATTAACAGTGCGCTGATGAAAAGCAGTGCTTTGTCAGTCTGGACTGAAATAAGACTGAAGATGGAAGTGTATATTCCACTTCCCTCTGGGTATAAAAGGAATGAAAACATTTTCCTTTATTGTAGTCATAACAAGCCTTCCTCCCTGCCCCTTTCCTCTGCTCTTTCCTGTATTCTCCGCCTGTTTGTCTTGCAATAACATGACCACTATCCGTATATGTTACTACATTGGGATGGCCACACATCATATAGTGGACCCACAGGTCTATGTGTGTGTTTTCCCATTTGAGATTGGGTTGCCTAGATAGTTTTAGACGAAACTGCTCGTCCTATTTTAACTATGCATATCCATCAAAGGAGAGATGTGCGAATTTTATGGTATCCCTGTATTTTAGCAGAGCAAGTAGCTTATCAGGGTGCTTCATCCCATAAGCTGACATAAATATGTCAAATGCTGCTGCCCAATTCTCAAATGTGAAAGGTACCTTCGGCCGGCGTGGCCTCTCTTGTTTATTCCTTTTCTCGTCGCTCACTTCAGGGATCTCCCTATGCAATAACGAGAACATGTCTATAAATTTCCCTTTCCAGATTTTCTCCCTGACAGCATCGGATAAGTGATCCCCCAATGGGTCTTCCACCCTGGCATATGCCCAATGCTCCGGTGATCCCGGTACTGTGCTGGTTGACTTGTCCCCCATTGCAGTATTGGGAGTGGTATCAGCTTTTGAGGCTACCGTCTCCTGCTCTTCCAAGCTTGGTGTCCTGCTTTCCTTGTTAGTTGGGGGGGGTTATATTGTTGAGGGCCCAGCCCCTGTCCATACCTAAACTGCCACCCTTTGTGCATTACCCCCTTCCACCCTATCCCCTTGGAAGATAATGGAGTGAGGAGGCTGGATCGAACAAGCCTCAAACTCTGTGGTGATCTGCTGTACGCCTCCCGTGTGACTTAAACGGGCTGCATCTGTTCCTGCCCTTGAAGATTCAGTCCAGTGGTGCACCCCTAAGCCATAGTCCTCTACTGATCCAGAGGCCCCGGCTGTGCCCAGAGAGGTACCCTCACCAGATTCGTTGGCTGGAAATGCCCGAGGCCCCACGATGGGGTTGGTCATTCCACCCTGCGGGATTGCTGGGAAACTGGGGGTGAAGGGGCCCCAAGAATTCACTGCTGGCCAAGCAATGGGCATATTACCCAGTCCACCATACATAAAAGGCCACATGAAGGGGTTATGTTGCCATGTTTGATGCCCTTGCATCACTGGCCCGGGAATGAACCCTGGAGCCTCCTGGTGTCTTGACTGGCTGCTTACCTTTTGACCCCCTTGGCTTCCTTGTGATTTTTTACCGACCATTTTCTGACCAAGACCCCCAGCCATGCGCCCTGCCCACTTCTGTTCATGTTCTCTTACCTTTTTGGCCTTGACCATGTCTTCCAGGTTCTTTCTCCCTTTTTTATGTCTTGCTTCCTCTGTTGCTGATTCCAATGGCAGCTGTTCCCAGCTATCACTAGATTATTCTTCCTCACTATCAGATTCAGACCACACTAAATCTATTGATACATCACTGTCCTGATCTCCCTCATACTCACCAATCTGTGGCTGGACCACCGGTACCACCGGGGTTTCTTCCCTTTCTTCATTCACCATCCTTGGTTGGGCCCCAGGTGTGTTCTCCTCTGCTTTGCCTCATTTCTTCTCTGTCTGTTTTTTCACAGCCTCTGCCACTGGTGGAAATTTATGATTACTTTGCCTGCCCTGCCCCTTTTTAGCAACAGATTTCTCTTGAGCCATGGATTCCAACCATCGGGCCGATGGCTGGCTACGCCTAGGCTGCCGACCCTCATTCTCTGCTGGTTCTTGTGGCCTGTGTTCTATTATGGTGGGAGGGTCTGCCACAATTTGCTGTTACACGCCTGGATGGGCAACTAGCAGTTCTGGTTCCAACCTGGATATGGTCATCAGTCAATCAGACCCCCCAATGTCTTTAAGGCATTTCAGGGCCTAGCGGAAAGCTTGGTCTTTCCCTTGCACTGGGATAGCCTGTGCCACATATTGTGTCTGGCTTCCTAGCACCGTAAGGTCTTGACCAGTGCCCTGTGCCTGCGTGGAGATTTGGGGGGCCTGGCTGTCCAGAAACTGGTTAGTCTGTGCTTCGGACATTTTAGCTATTGATAGTAAGGGGCAAAGCAGTGTTCAGCGATACGATACCTATGAGACAAAACATTAGTTATTAATACACCTTTTACTTGCCCTTTATAAGTTAACCTTCTAAACCTGTATCCTCTCTATACTGAATGCCCTATCTTTCCCATCTGAATATTGATCTAGACCCCCTTGCTACTGTTACTGTATCCCAGCCTTCTAATACTAAACAGTGTAAACATCTACAACAACAACAACAACAAAAAAATTATTCTAGACCACCAGAATTCTCATTAGGGTTTTAACCATTACAGTTATTTCCTGGACATAATTTTCTTGGTTTTAGAACTTAGCTACACTAAACACTGAAGATAACCTGCAAGATTACCCTGATCTGACTGAGACTCATAATTTGTTTCTACATTGGTAATACAATCATAGGCCGTTACTTTTACTTTTTTTTTTAACTCTTTAAGTTATTTAAGACTTTTTACCCGTGGTAATTCAACTAGAGGGACCCCCAGAGCACTGATGACCCTTGTATGGACAGTATTGCCGAAAATGTATTCCCAAACCACAAAAAAAAAAAAAAAAAAACTGTTGCTGATTAATAGGACTGCAACTTTAATTATAAACCTTCAGAAAATCCCAAAAACATTGAAAAGTCACTAGGTTGCTACCTCTGACCCGTGTTTTATAAAGATATTGAAAAGGCACATGGCGAGGCTCACAGCTTTCTCTCTCTGTTCTAGGGGAAAAACGTGGCCAGGACTGCTTGACTCAAAAAGAAAATTGGATGGGGGGAAGAGGGGCCTAGCAGCTGTCCCTCCAACACTAAGTGATCAGCCGCCTAACCACCGAGCCCACTAGGAAAGGCCGCGGCAAAAAAAGGTGGGGGGAGGCAGAGACCTCCACACAGATAACTGCCAGCATACAGAGCCACGGCCAGTGGGCGGAGAAAAAGCCCCAGGGAGAAGATCTAAAGCAAGAGGCGCCCCATCCCAAACTGGAGAAAAAAAAAATTGGAGGGGGGCGACGGAACAACCCAGTCGCAGTACCAGAGCCCCCCCCGAAACCCAGCCAGTCCCAGCATCCCCAAAAGCTCTGCCGACTAACTGAAGAAAATTTTTTTGTTTTTTTTACATTTCCCGCTAACAACTGGAAAAAAAACCCACAACAAGGCTACAAAAGGACAATGATAAAGGTGCACCAGCCGATGCGGGTGCAAATCTAACGATGAATCTGGGCATTGTGCCCGAGGCGTGCATGGGTTGGAAAGAAAGGGGGGGGACGCCACGAGGCAAAGCCGAATGAAAAAGGAGAAATGCCTGGGAAATAAAGTTGGGTTTGATTTGCAGGACAGCAGTGGTTCAGAGACTTATTGTTGCTCTTACCCCCCCCACAATTAAAAGATATACCAAAGAAAAAGAATGCCTTACACTCATGTTCCGAAATGTTTAGGTTTAGACAAAAGAGACTTTACCATTTCCCACTAAAAACTGGAAAAAAACCTATGACAAGGCTACAAAGGACAAAGATAAAGGCGCACCAGCCGCTGCGGGTGCAAATCTAAAGTTAAATCGGACAGAGTGCCCGAGGCACACATGGGTTGGAAAGAAGGGGGGGGGGACGCCACCAGGCAAAGCCGATTGAACAAGGAGGAATTGCCTGGGAAATAAAGATGGGTTTTGATTTGTAGGACAGCAGCGGTGCAGAGACTTATTAATGCTCTCGCCCCCCCGCACAAATAAAAGTATATACCCAAGAAAAGGACGCCTTACAGCCAAGTTCGGAAACGTTTCCAGTTTAGACAAAAGAGACTTTAATACAAAAATGGAAACCGTACCAGATGCTACGGAGGGCAGACAGCGCTCGCCCCAGCACGACACCTCTAAAACTAGATCTGATTTGCTGCAGATTAAGTTTTACTCTTTTTTTTTTTCTTTTAAATTTTCTTCGGGGGGGGGCGACTGCCAAACTGGATGCCAAGACAATAAAAACCCCCGGAGCCCGACCAGCCCCCCACAAAACCAGCCCGAAACGACCAACAAACACAACCGAAAAAGCACTCACCTGAGGAGCTGAAGTGTGAAAACGCAGTGGAGGAACATAACGAAAAAAGGCAGACAGACAAAAAACCACAAGCCAGGAAGCCAAAAAACACCAAATAGTGACCGAACGGAGACAATGTGGCCAGCAAAACTTCTCGGATAGCTTCATGAAAAACTTGCTTGTTGGAGCTGTTCCAGGAGGGCGAGATCCCATGGGACAGCTCCTTATGTACCCTTCCCCTGGCCCTCCCTATAGTGAGGGTCTTGGACAGCCCTCTCCGAGGAGATCTTCGGATTGGGCCACTTGCTCGGGGGGGGGCACCTCATCCTAATGGTGGACAGCCCTCCTAGCCCCAACCCTCTTGGGGGTCGTCGGCAATTTGCACCCCCGGTGAGAGGCCGGTGGGGCTATTTCATTACATTTGAAAATTAAAAACTAAGTTTATGCAAAAATAAATCAATACATTTCCACACATGCCTACACCAGCATATACTGTAGAATTTACTCTCCAACCATTCTTTTTGCCATATGTATCAACAAGAATAGTTGGATAGTAAGTTCTATATGTTGATGTGGGCATGTGTGGAAATTTATTGATCTGTTTATGTGTAAACATTGTTTTTCATTTTAAAATGTAATGAAATGAATGCGGCTTCTTTAAGTGGCCTCTTTTTTAACACACACACGAGCACCAATTTACACCTTGAGAAAGAGCAGAGGGAGAGTGCTCAAAAACCTTTGGCATTTTTCTGGAGTAGCAGGTCCTTTTTAAACAATAAAATGGAACTTGGAATCAGATACTCCATCATCTTTTTGGTTTTTTGTTTTTTTTGTACTGGAGAAGCCTGAGCTTGACTCTGTCTTTGTTGTGACTGTGATTTTATTAAATTATTTTAGCCTCTCAATCGGTTGACTCCGGAGATGGGGGAAGGGAGTCTGAAATCAATGAGGTGGGAGAGGAATCAGGAAAACTACCTAACAGAGGGCACAGGGCATACAGTACAAACGCGATCTAATAAAACCTTCAGGAATAACAGATTAGCAGATCTTATAAATGATCTAATAAAACTTGAAATCCTTCCAAGGGACAGCACTAAAAAAAAAAACTACAGCTACGGAAGACTAATCAGGACAAAAGTCCTAAAGTTTAAAAAAAATGCAGTACAAGCAAGAGGAAGAACTCTTTTAAGAAAAAGTTAGTTAAACTTTCAAGATTTTAAACATTGAAACCAGTAGATTTTTATTTTCCCATTCATCTAAAATACAGTGGCCCATTTTATAAGCACAATAAGACACTCCACGGGTGGTGCATTAGACATTTCCAATGCACAGTCAGGGGCTGAAGGCACTCGGTCTGTGGCATCGTGCCTCACTACGCCCCTGGCTGTGTGTTAGAAATGTCTAATGTACCTCCCCTCATGTCTTATTGCTTACACATCACACCAGGTACTGTAGAATATCTTCTAACGAGAAAATGCAAAAATAAAAATACATCTGAAATAAAAAAGTAGCAACTGACTACTATTAAAAATTCATATAGTTTCTGCCTGCTATTTTTTGCACTACTAGCTTTTGAAAACACCAGTACTAGTTAATCAGGAAGTGATTTTCACTTACTTGTTGCTTTTGTTGTACAGTTTTTTTATTATTTATTACAGTTTATGAAGTACCTTCGAGCCAGAGCTCGCTTACAGAGGTTCCATGTCAAACAAAGATTACAAAAGATTACAACAGAGGAGGAGCCATTATACATTTCAGTTGAACAATGGATGCAACAAAAACAGAAATAGTTGAACAGTAGAGGATAAGTTGTTGCAGTTAGAGCAGAGTACAAGATTAAACAGTTTACTACCATCTAATAAGAAGTAAATTTTAGCAGCCCGAATTGATTCCAAAGGAACAGTTCTTTTGTTAGAGTGCAATCAGGTGTTTGACCCTAGGGAGGAGTACTAGGACTTGGCAAATGCTAGTGGGCTGCAAGAAATAGGGCACTAGGGTGAGACCAACTTAGGGATGGGGGGAGGGACAGAGGCGGGGGAGACTGAGGCTAAGCAGACCAGAGCAGTGGTGGTTAGGTAGGAAAGGTAAGGGGAAACAGGTGGGGGGAAGGGCAGTAACACAGGAAAGAGGTGGACTTAAGGAGTGAGTGGTGAAATGAGGGGTGAAGGAGGGACCAGGGTGGGAAGAGGAGGAGGTAGAAAGGGAGGGAAGGAAATGTAGCTTAGACTTTAACCAATGGAAGGAATGGGGAATGCGAGAGTACATGGGGGTGCAAGAGGAAGACGGGGGAGAGGATTGAGGTAAGGGAGGGTGTGCAGAGGAAGGACAGGGGCATTAAAGGAGGTGGAGGTGGAAGATAGGTGGAGAGGGAGAGAGGGAGAGACAGAGGGCTGGAAAGGTTGGGAGGAGGTTAACTGGGAAGGGTTAGGTGCTGCAGTCATATCATTGATCTGGGCAAGGGTTGCATGAAGCAGAGTTTTAAAATGGTCCAGCTTTGTTTCCTTCTGAAAGTCTTCATCGAGGGAGTTTAGCAGTATAGGGGCCCAATATTCAAAGGATCGCTGGCCTTGCATGGTTCTATGGAAAGGAACATTCAAGGTTTGTACTTTCCGCCCCCTGGTACATCTGGAGGAGGAATGTTGATTGAGAAAATCCCGTACTCTAGGAGGGGTTAGGCCCAGAGTAGCTTTCTTGGCAAGCAGGCACATTTGGTGCTGAATACGACAGTCCTGATTGAGTCACCCAATTTTGGTGTATAACTCACATGTGTGGGTTAGTCAGGGTGCTCCCAGAACCAGCCTACATGCTTTATTGAGGGTGGTCTTGATCCTTTTAAGAGCCGTGGGAGTTGCAGCACCATATTCCACAAGGCCATAGTCGATGACTGACAGCACAGAGCTGGTTACTGCGATTCTTCAGGCTTTATTAGTAAAACAGTGTTTGTTACAAAATAGTAAACCCAGTTTTGCATTTTCAGATTTTGTAACTAAATCGATGTGCTGGGAGTAGAACAACGTATTTTCTAATGTTACTTCCAGGTAATTAAAGTGGTTTACCATTTCAAGTGGGAAGTTGAGGTTGTTAACAATTTGAACAGGGTAGTTTCTGTGTTTGTTGTGGGTACAGGCAAACATCGTTTCAGTTTTTTTATAATTCAGAAGTAACTTTGAGTCAGAGAACTATTTTTCTATGGAGGCGAAATTGGACTGCATTCAGCTTTCGAGCACCACAAAGTCTGTGTGGGCCGAGTAGAGCACAGCGTCATCGGCGTAAAGCAATACCTGATCATCTACTGCTTGGGGGAATTGGTTTAGAAAACGTCTGAAGAGCAAGGGCCCTAGGATGGATCCTTGTGGTACCCCAGTTGTAACACAGAGATTATCAGAGCAGATGTCATTTATTTTTACCTTCCCTTGAAGATAGCTCATGAACCAGGACACTGATTCCAGGGAAAGACCAATGTTGGATAGTCGGCTTAGAAGCAGCTTGTGACTAACTCTGTTGAATGCTTTGGTGAGGTCAATATAAGTTGCCCCCACGAATAGCCCACGATCTAGAGCGCTATGTATCTACCCAGTAAATTCCATGAGAGCGGTTGAAGTGTTATGCTGTTTCTGGAAACCGAGCTGTTGTCTGCATTGCAGTTGGTGTTTGCCAAGATACTTGGTGAGTTGATCTGAGACAATGCGTTCCAGCACTTTTGAGAGAGGGGGAAGTATAGAGATGGGGCGATAGTTTGTGTGGTTGGCTCTGTCACCGCTTTTGAACAGAGGTGTGACAATGGCTGCTTTCCAAATTTGTGGGAACTTGCCTGTAACAAGGGATAGATTTAAGACTTTGGTGAGGGGAGAGAGAATAACATCCAGAGTAAGTTCAGAGAGCTTAAGATCAAGCATATCAATGCTAGTTCTTCCAATTTAATTCCAGTTTATTAATCTGCCAATGTTTCTGCATCTGAGGGTAATTTGTTTTTATTTAATAAATATTATCAGTGTTGTGGTTCGACAGTAAATATGGCAGGTGCTACATTTACAGTTGTGCTCCTCCTTCAGGTTACTGCATGTCTTTTGTGCACTTCCTTTTAAGCCCTGTGCTGCTCATTCACGATTTTCCACTGTTACAAGTTGTGTACTCACTCAGTAAAATTGATATAATTTGTCCTTTTTGTCTCTCATTACTGGTTTTGCTTCTGGTATGTTCCAAATATATATATATATATATATATATAGTATATATATATATATATATATATATATATTTCCCTAATGGTGTTATGCTTTCAGTGACTACTAAGCTCCCATTCCCATTGTTTTGTTTCTGTGCTCTCCCAATGCTATCAGTTTTATTTTCTATTCCCTGGTGTTCAGTGGCTCCCCTCCCTCCATCTGCAATTACTGTCACACATTCTTCTCATGTATCCCCTTCCTCTGCATTCCCTGTTGACCAGTGCCACCCCTCCGTCCACTAACATTCCCTATGAAGATTACTGCAAGACAAGTTATTGGATAGTGACCAGCAAATCTCTTCTGTTTCACCAACCTCAGTTGAAGCCACCATAAAATGACAGTGAACTCTTGTTCCCTCACTGCCATTCTTATGGGGGCGAGCTGAGGTGGTGAGTGGCAGGGATTTGACAGTCACCATCCAATAACTAGTGTAAAGTAATCACCATGGTGTTGGGATGCTAGCTGCATTTTTTGAAAATCAAAAGAGGGGCCAGTGGACACCAGAAAATGAGTTAACTCTAACTGGGAAAGTTCAAAATCAGTGGTGGTGCTAGCAAAGCTCATGATGGGGCCAGAAGTGTTGCTCTGTGGCACACTGATGCCACTTGTCATGATCACACATTGAAAATGGAAGAGGTGGGGCATTTACTACAGTCACTATCATGCTAGCTGCAGAAACAGTCTGCAACGGTGACACACGGGTTGGCGTGGTAAAAGGTAAACCAAGTTGCTGACAAGAATGATTAATGTAAGATGAAAATGTTGTTTGGTACAGAAAAAAAACACAGGTCACTGCCAACTGGGAGGTGGGCATGCATACTAGGTGAAAACATTTTGCAGTTAACTAGTACTACTGTTTTAAATATATTTTCTTTGCAGCCACACATAAAAACATTAGGACCACAAAAAAAAGTATGCAGCTAAAGCTAATCACAGAAATGACACAAACAGCTCTCCTCTTTTGAGTTAACTTGAGCTTCTTAACAGCCCTGCATTAATATGCATACTGACAGGAATGACTGGACACATAGATACAGGGGATAATGATTAAGATGGCTGTCGACACATTTTTATCTCTGTGAGTTACGAATGCACTTGATGTCCTCATGAGTGGTGTAGTGAAGTGCAGCTACTCAACTCTATTCATAATGATTGCTTATAAAACAAAAAAATTATCAACAGTCAAATCCCATGCAGTATTTGATTAATACAACTGGAGTGAGTTTGTTACCAGGTCCAAGTTTGAAAAACGGGGTAGTAAAACTGAAGAAATGCTTACATTTGTGAGGGACTAACTTGTGATGAGGTTGGTGTAAGTCCACACCATTTCCATGGCTACACAGTGATGGAATCTGCAGACTCTGACCAATGCTTTCGATCCTTAAGAGTGAAGGTGTGTTTCTATTGTTATTTGAATAATATGCATGAGCAAAGTCATTTGGCTGGACAGCATTGTGGTATGTAAATCAATGAACATTGTTTGAGAAGCAGACGTGACTTTCCTGAATGTGTGAATATAACCTATCTGGTTGACTTTCTATTTGTTGCGGCAGTTCAATCAACTGCATCTCAAAACGTGTAACTGCTGATGCTAGTTAAAACACATTTTATTTTACTTTACACCAAATGTTGTTGCTCTCTACAAGCACAGATTGCAGGAGTCCTAAAGTTATGGAATGAAAAGTTTTCTGTGAGGGAACTGTGTTAAGCAAACCGAAGCATTCAGAGTGAGATGATGATGCACAAGGCAGGCAAGTACTGCCGACATAAAAATTAAAAGTTGTTTTGGTGATGTGAGCAGCAAGAGGTACTGAAATGGGAGGGATTGTTCATGTAACAGTGATCAGTTGTGTTAGCACAGTGATGTGAGGAAGAGAAGTGGAAAGAAAAGTTGTTTTTTTTAACATTTATCAGCTGCTTGGATATTGTGGTATGAGAGAGGGATATTGCAAGAAAAATGTAATGTGACACTACATTTTTTTGGAATTATGGAATAAGTGAGAGTGAAAGAAGGAAGCAAAAAGTGATGTTAGTGGAATAGCAATTGGCTGGTTGTTAATGTGGTGTCAACTGAGGCAGGGAAGCTGGAAACACTCATGGAACAACAATTAATGGTAAGAACATGCTTGCCTGAGAAATCTTTAAAATGGGACCAGTCAATTCATTGGAATGGTGTACATGTATTTTATTCCAAATGTACATATATTGATTTTAACAATCCAAAGGGAAATAAATGGTTTATCTACATCTGGAACATTTTCATTTTACAAATAACATTGTTATTGACCTAAAAAAAAAACGTACTCCATGGGCAGGATATTCAGACTGTGCCAGGCAAGGGCACAAGCCTGGACGCAGTGCATCTGGGCTGAGCCAGGGCAGAGACCAGGCGATATTCAATGGTGCTGGGCCATAGCTCAGCACCATTGAACATGGCACTGAGGGTGCACGCACTGCACATGGCACAGTGGCACTGTGCCAGCGCAAGTGGCAGAAGGGGAGCAGGAGGCTGCGCCAGCACAAGTGCAGTTGCGCTAGGTGCAGCAACTGCGATATTCAGCCATGGGCATGCAAATGAGGCCATACTGCATGCAAGGTGCAAATGGGGCCATTTGCATGTAATTATGGCCCCATTTGCATGCGGTGCACCGATCCCCAGTGACAGGCACATGATGCCCTGCCAGGCTGCAGCCGTCAGGGAATGATGCCCCACAGTGTGCTCTAGTCCTGTTCACCTGAGCATGAGCATGTGTATAAACATTCCCTGGTGGTCCAGTGGACTGATCTCCCTCACCCAATTGTGAGCATCAGTTATAACTCCCTGGTGGTCCAGTGGACTGATCCCCTTCACCCAAACATAGGCATGTGTACATTTAATCCCTGGTAGTCCAGTGGATGGCTATCCAATGCCTGATCATGGGCAGAAGTGATATCCATCCCTGATGGTCCAGTGGTAACACCCCTCCCCACCAGCCCACCCACTGAGGACCCCGCCACCATGCACCCTCCCCGTCAGTGGCAGGCGTCAGTGCCTCACCCGCAAACCACCCGGCTGCCCACCAGCTGATAGTGCACAGTAGGTCTCTACACCTATTGGTCCACGGCATGGGCCAATGAGCATGCAGACCATACTGTACTACACAGTCTTGAATTGTGAATGAGTGTTCATTCATAATTTGGGACTGTGTAGTACAGTATGGTCTGCATGCCCAGTGGACCAATAGGCATATGAGACCTACTGTACACTGTCAGTCGGTGAGGCAGCCAGGTGGCTGCCCGGGCAGGCTGCCACCCGCCACCGACTGGGGGTGCAGGGTAGCGGGGATGCAGTGGGCGGGTGGGGAGGGGTACACTGGACCACTAGGATATCCTTGGATCATTCAGCACGTGATCGGGTGCTGGGGATCGGTCCACTGGACCACCAGGGCTTATTATTCCACATGCCCATGATCAGGCAAAGGGGATTGGTCCACTGGACCACTAGGGCTTCATTTACACATGCCCGTGATTGGGTGGTGGGGCACGATGCCCCCTGGGCAGGGGGCTCATGGACTGTGTCCTGGGTGGTCAGGTGGCCACTCAAGGCAGGCAGCTGCCGTGTTGCACCTTGTAATATAACAGCATGCCTGTGGGTGGCCAGGACTTGCTCCTGGTGTCACTGGGCACATCTTTGTGCCCTCTCCCTGTATGGCGTAAGGTGGGTATTTGCCAGCATATGTGCCGCACATCCCGGGCTGAATATTGGGATGTGTCGCATATGCATGGGTACCCCCCTACACTTGCACTGCATACATTACTGGTGTGCTACAGCACATCAGGGGTTGCACTGCCCAACCTGCCCCATTGAATATCCCGCCAGGGTGCATTGGTGGGTTGTGCCATGTGCAACTCCTTTGAATATCCCACCCCATTTGTGCAAACAGAAATAGATAAATGGTTAAGAACAGAAAAAAAATTATGTTTTTATTGAGTCTGCCTGATGTTTCTAAGCTGTTTTATTCTTCTCTTTCAGATCTCCCCTTGCCCCTGCCTTCTTTTTCTTCCTAATTACCCCCTTGAACATTTTCCATTGGTTTGGAAGAAAGATAGTCCCAGAATTGAGCACATTACTGGGTACCACCCATCTGCCTCCTGTTCTGTGAAAAAATACTTCCTGATACCCTTCTTGAATTTCCCATTTTTGGGTTAAAACTGTGCCCCCTGTTGGTTGCGTGCTCCTTAGCCTAAACAACTTCATGAAGTCCAACCTGTTATGTATCTATATGTATTTGTATGTTTCTGTAATATCTCCCAATCCCTCCCATTCTCCAGAGAGTACATGTTTAGACTCTCCAGTTTTTACACATAGGATCCACCCCGCTGCCTCTGGATCATTTTTATTTCCCTCTGCTGGATAGTCTCTATCCTCCCCACTCCTTATTCAGATATGTGTTTCAAAACTACATGCAATATTCCAGTTGTGGTCTAAAAAGCAACCTTCCCATTGGTAACATCACCACTTCATGGGACTAGCAAAACCCTGCATGATGCATCTTTCCCATATGCCGTATTGCATTGAGAAGAGTATATTAAATTATTGTTTACTATCACTCAAGGTCCCTCTTCTTCCTTTGAGTGCTTTACCCTAACACCATAGATGCAGTAGTCTGTCTGCAGAAGTTTGCTACCAATGTGTATCACCTTGCATTTGTTCGCCATTGAACTTCAGTTGCCAATGTTTGGACAACTACTGCGTCAGCTTTTCAACATCCCCCTTCATGCTGCCAATCCTGTCATCTTGTTCCATTCTGCTGCAAAGTATTGTGTCAGCTGCAAATGGACACACTTTACCCTGTTACCCTGCCCCAGTGATGAGAGAAGATGCTGGGTATGATGTCAACACAAATCAGGCTTTTTTTAGTGGTAAACAAAACCAAAACCTTAAGGGGAAGGGAAGTGCTCAGTTTTATTATACCATGCTGTCTATCTTTAATGACACTTCAGCTTATATGGAAGCTACTATAAGCAGCCTTAAGTGAAAGGGGAATATTTTTCATGTTGAGACATCAAAAGTGAACCAAGCATTTTGGATACTGCATGGGTTTGATGTGAAAAGTCAAAGTATGAGATGTTCAGATATCTGTAGTGTTATATCATTCAGTCATGTATTCTTACAAGAGTAATAACATTGCATATAAGACCAGCATTATAGTTTGGTAATCAACATTCCATCCCGGATATTCAAAGCAGTTGCAAATGCTGCAACTGAGTTGTGCCGGCGCAAGTGCGGACTTGCTCCAAGGAGCCATATTGAGTGGGAGCCAGTGCACAGCATAAATCTCATTGCACCAATGTGCAACTATAATGAATACATGCACAAGTACAGGGGGTGTTGCCATGAATATCCAGAGCAGTGGGATATTCAACCATGAAAACATGGTGCAAGTGTGGAGCAAATCAAAGATGTGCCAAGCAGACTTGCTTCTATAAATACAGGGTGCAAGCACACAGCATTTGTGCCAGGTAAGAGGGAGAGAGAAAGAAAGAAAGAAAGAAAGAAAGAAAGAAAGAAAGAAAGAAAGAAAGAAAGAAAGAAAGAAAGAAAGAAAGAAAGAAAGAAAGAAAGAAAGGAAGGAAGGCCAAGGCAGACACAGAGGGAGAGGGACAGAGGTGGCATTGAAGATGGAGAGAGGGGCAGAGAGAGTGAAACACAGACAGACACACTGACAGGCAGTGCACCAGAGTGGCACACAGCCAGCAGCAGCCAACTGCCCAGGGGGATATTGGACAGCAACGGCCATGGATAGTGCACCCTTCATGATGGAGGCCATAATGAGGGGTGTGATGGGGCAGGAGGAACAGTGACATGGCCGTGGAAGGGCCCGTCGGTGGTATAACCGAGACAGATGGTACCGCACCTGCATCACCTTCGAGCAGTACAGTGACAAGGAGATTGTGGGCTGGTACCGCCTGAACAGGGCTATTCTGAGGCAGCTCTGTTAGCTGTGCAGTGAGTAAATGCAGGCACCCCCCCCAGACGGAGCCACGCCATGCTCGTGGAGATGAAGGTGACAGCCGACATGTGCCTGCTCACCACGGGCACCTTCCAGAGACCAACAGGGGACACCACAGGAATAACCCTGTTGGCCACGTCCCACCTCCTCACACAATTCCTCAACACCCTGCTGCCACATGTGTCAGAATTCATCCATTTCCCCCCCACACAGATGGAGCGTACAGCAACCATGCGGGACTTCCGCAGGATAGCACATATGCCTAGCATGATTGGGGCCATTGAATGCACCCACGTGGGCATCTGCATGCCACCTGGCCCTGAGGGTGTGGTGTACATCAACAGGAAGGGGAGTCCAAGTGTCAACTACCAGGTGGTGTGCGATGCCACGGGGCGCATTAGCAATGTCTGAGCCACACACAGTGGATGTGCACATGATGCATTCATCTGGCACAGCTCTGTGCTGTGCCACAGGTTTGAATGTGGGGACATCCCCATGGGCCACCTAGTGGGTGAGTATGGCATGGGCAAGGGGTGATGAGCACAGCAGACCTTGGGATGGGGGAGGGCAGGGTGTGCATGGTGGCGTGGGCACCAGGGACAGACAAGGGGTGCAACATAGAACAGCAGAGGGCTAACCATGTTATTATCCACACAGGGTACAGCGCCTATCCACTGCGACTCTGGCTGCTCAACCCCTACCAGCGCCCATCGTCTCCAGCAGAGGAATGTTACAACGAGGCACACGCCAGCACTCGCAACATTATCGAGCATGTCTTTGGCATGCTGAAAGCATGTTTCTGTTGCCTAGACAGGTCAGGCGGTGCCTTACAGTACAGCCTCTCAAAAACCTGTGGCATATTCCTGGCCTGCTGCATACTGCACAACATGGCCATTGACCGTGGGATAGCTGTTGAGGCTGATGAGGGTGACAGTAGTGGGGATGATGGAGGCAATAGGCTGGAGGGAGGTGAACACCCACCCCCTGGGTGGAGGGATCCCTGGCTTCAGCAGCAGGTGAGACGACACTGGGACACCATTGCATAGCAGCACTATGGTGCACACAGGTAGGCTGTGTGATACACATGCATAGGCCACACAAACAGGTACAGCACACAAGCAGGGACATGCATGGCCATGGGCATGCACACACTGAGGCGTGAGGCAGGGGTATGGGAGACAGGGGCCAACATGGTACAGGGGAGGCTGTGCCTGGGCTGATTGGCTGCCATGGGCTGTGCATCAGCCTTAGGAGGGTGTGCAACAGCCCCCGCAGGGTTGAACCATGGGATCACGACCGTGTCCATGCGGGGGTGTCAAGGCGTCCAAATAGGCCAGTCCCGGGCATGCCTGAGATGCTGACATCAGAGCCCAGCATCGATTGCACCATGATCACCTGACACCGGGTCCGTGGGGTGGACAGCACACTGTGGGGGTCATCTGTGCCCAGCCATGCCCTGTGGCAGCCAGCAGCACAAAACCATCTGAGATCGCAGTGGCAATGTGATACAGGGATGCAGTCATGGCCTCCTGCATGCGCTGCAGCCCCGCCAGGTTCTGTGCCATGCCCCTCTCCTGCTGCTGGGCTAACTGGCACACCTCTGCATGCAGTGCGTGCACCCCAGTGGCAAGCAGCACCTGTTGCTGAATGGATGCCCACAGCAAATGGATGTGCTCAGCCAGTAGCTTGGCATCCTGGAGCTCCCGGGCTGGACGCCGATCCCCAAGTGGTGACCAGCCACGCTGCACAGACCCCCTCTTTGGTGGATGCTGCACAGTGGGGTCTGCAGGGGGATTGGGCATGGCAGACACACCGGTGATGGACTCTGTGCCCGGCTGCCTAGAGGCACCTGCAGCCTGCTGCTGCCATTCATTCATCTGGCCGCTGCATGCCACCCAGCACCTGCGCTGCTGCACCACCTCCACTGCAGGGCACAGCCAGGGCAGCGCACACCACTGAATCTGCAGTGGTGGTGGGCAGCTGTTCCACCGCTGGCAGAGCACTGGGTGTGCTGCCTGTGTTGGTGGCAAGCAGGGGCATCTCACCCACAATGATGGCCATGCTGTCCAGGATAAGCGTGATGTCATCATCGGTGTGGGACCCTGCCCTGATCTGTGTCTCTGCACAGAGGACACCAAGGCTGGTGACCTGCAGGAACACATCCAGGGTCTCATCCAACCCCAGGTCTAGGACATCCACCTGCACAGTGGTGGTGAGCTGCAGCCTGTTGAGACCTTGAATGCCAGTGGAGGTGCATGGCTGGTCCTCCGGGGCTGTTCCAGAGTCCATGGCCGCTGCCGCCACCAGCGTCCCATCATCTGCACGGAGGTGTGCTGGTGCTGCAAGAGAAAGAGAGGCATTTTAGTAATGCGTTGCCCACATGTGCCCCCCCACACTGCCACTGCATGTGTCCTGCAGCATGGTATGTGCGTGGGTGCGCACACATGCCTGTGACATGCATGCCATCTGCATGCACGCCAGCATGCCCGTGTCTGCACCCTCCATGCCACCAGCTGTGCATGGCTGACATACTTACCATGCAGTGATGGGCTGCCATCCATCTTGAAACTGCCGCCAGGCACACCCATCACTATGCTGCAGTTCATGGTGGCTGCCACCAACTCCTCCTGCGCCGTAAGTGGTGGTGCATTCACAGGCCTCCTCCAGTGGCATTCTGGGATGCATGGATGGCTGCCACCTTCTCCTTGATGTACCTCTTGTCCGTGCCCACCTTCTTCCGGCACTTCTGCACTGACTGCTGGTGGCTGCCATGCTGGTTGACGTATGCTGCCACCTCCTCCCAGGCCCCAGCCCTGGCCTGTGATGTGCCTGTGGCACCACTCAACAGGGGCTCTCATTGAGGTGTGCATCAAACAGGGCCTCTGTCTCCACTTTAGTGAAATTGGGCCTGTGCTTGCAAGCAGGCCCACGCTTCTCACCCTCCTCATGTTCCGACATTTCACTTCCTGTGGACATGGACAGCACAGTGTGTCAGTGGCAGCATCACCCTGTCCCTTCCCACCCTGCTGTGCTGTCTGCTCCCAGTGAGCTGCAGCGGCAGGTGCAACTTACCTCGAAAGGATGCAATACTTGGCCTGTGCTGTTCTGTGGTGCTTATATGGTGCAACGCATGCAAATGAGGTTTGGTGCAATGGTAATAACATGCTAATGCACCCAATGCACCATGCATTGGCTGATGAGCTGATTTGCATGTGGTGTCTGAATATCGCGATTTTGCTCCATGCGCAATGAGATTGCTCTAGATTAAGTCATGGTGCAATGCGCACGCATGCACAGTGCGCAGGCCCAAAGTGCGCATGCACCAAACGGTATCATGGTGTGAATCGTGCACTGTGCACTAGCAGCATGATGGGGGACATGGCTCATGATGTGCCAGGCCTGCTATCTCACTGTGCAGAGGCAGGTGACCCCTGAACCCTGCTGTGACCCCTGACCCCTGGGTCACTCCCCTCACGTGGTGATCCCACCTAGCCACACCCATGCCGTGCATCTCTGGAACTGCATGATGGGTGGACACAGTTCATGTTCCCTTGCATCGCACATCTGGCGCATGTCCTGGCCATGTGCGCTTACTGCCGCCATTTTGGTCACCAACTTCGCTTTACAGCATGACACAGTGATGAGTCCCAAGATCCCAGAACTGGACACAGGTCAAGCTGGTCAATCTGGTCACCTGTGTCCAGCCCCACGCCCCCCCAACTATTTGGCCAGGTGCCCCTGCAGCAGCCAAGGGTCGCGGTGTGGCAGAGGATAGCTGCCACACTGCAGCAGAGGACCAGGGTGGCCAGAACAGGGGAGCAATGCTGTCACCAGTACAGCAACCTAGTGAGGAGGGACCCAGAGCACCTGAGGAGGCTTGAGGTGTGCGTCAGGCTTGGGGCTGTGCCCCAGCCAGGTAAGTCGTCCCATCTTGCATGTGTGCCCTGGTGCTGTACTGTGGTGTTGGCTAGGCTGCCTGGCATGCCCTGCAGAGTGGTGCACTTTCATCATGCGCATCTCTGGGTGGCATTGCCAGCCGCTGCTTGCATTGCAATGCAGCTGTGCTGGATGTGTCAGGCAGGGGCTCACCCTCTGCACAGGGGTGGGGGTGGTGGGCAGTTGCTGTGGGTATTTTCTGATATGTACCTGTCTATGTTCCATTCCAAGGCCTGAGATTCACCAGTGGGTGCAGGTATCAGCAGCAGCGGCAGCAGGACAGCAGGCCGCAGTGGGCCACGGAGGTGGAGCAGGAATGGCTCCAGCACCAGCAGGGCCACAGAGGGCAGGTAGGCACTGTCATGGTCCTTTGCACATTACATGGGGGGGTGGTGGGGGGGTGGTGCAGGCATGGCCACCTGTGCCATGTGCTGTGGCAGATGTGTGTGTCACACTGTGCATGGTGCTTGCCACTGTGGCGCATCCATTGGACACGTGTGCCAGCTGTTGGTGGGGCGGGTGTGCTCCTGGCTGCCATTGACATTGCTATGGTGCTGCCAGTACACTGTACCATGTGACTGTCATTACGTAGTTGGGTGGCCATTGTATGGGGGGAACTACCTCTGTGCACTGTCGTGGTGTGCCAAGTTGATGGCAGGCATTGGACCACCCCCCTGCAGGTGGCAGTACAGGCCCTCCGGGGGTGTGTGTTTCCACTGCTTATTGCATGCTGTGGGTGGGCATAGTTCCCTGGGACATTATACTGCTCACCTGTCCTGTCCCTTGTCATAAGTGTCCAGTGGAGACGACGGAGGACCGTCTACTGCAGACTGCTCCGGCAGCTAATCCTACTAACATCCACCGTGATGGAGGCTGTCCTGCAGGTACACCGCAGGCTGCTGGAGGAAAGGAGGTGGCGAGGGCACCAAGGGGTGGCAGGCCATGGCCGCCAGTAGTCTGGCCCAAGCATTTCCTGGTTTCCCCCACTGTACCTCCCCCTACAGTCCCCCATCCCACTGTACAGTTCCTGTTCCCTGTCCCCTTCCCTTGCTTTCCTACCCTTTCCCACCCTCCTTGTTGTTGTGAATAGTTTGGTTTTGATTTATATATATTTTCTGACTTACCTGCTTGTGTCAGTGTCTGCTTTGCAGGTGGCATGAGGAGCCATGCTGCAGTGGCCCAGTGTCTGTCCATGTGATATGCATGTGTCGGGGTGCATGTTGTGCTTCTGTGGTTCACTGCTATGTGCTGTGGTGTGTCTCACTGTGGTGGTGTCCCTCCCATCAGTCAGTGGCTGTTCTTTGGGGTGCCCATGGGGTGGCTGTCAGGGGTGTGTGGTGGGTGTGTGCATGGTATTGGCACATAGTCATGGTCTTTGGTCGGGTACTGACCGCACACTGTTTTGGGTCCCCTGCTTGGTGTTGTGTGGCCTGTCCCATGTGGTCTGTCAAGCTACATGCCTCCTGGCACATTTCATGCCTACTGTGTGGTCTGCCTGTGTGCCTGTGTGGCGTGTGTGTGTGCTTGGCTGCATGGTCCTGGGTGTGGCCTGCTTTGGTCTGGGAGTAGGGGGGTCACAGCCTGCAACCTGCAAGGGGGGGCTCCCTTGGTGGCCCTCCATTGGCCATTGGTACCTCCTGTTTTCTACTATCTGTGCCACTGTTGTGTTCTGTGGGGGTGTCTGGGTGCCTGCGTGTGCCCTGCTGTGCCTTGCTGGTGGTGGCCTCCTGTGGCCTGTCACTGTTCTTCCCTGGCTTTGTCCCTGGGTCTCTTCTCTGTGTCATGCCCCCCTCTGTTGCTCTGCTGCTCTGCTCCCACAGTTGCGCTGGAGCATCACTTTCTGAGCCATGGAGCAACTGTGTTTGCACCATGGTGCAACTCTGGTTGTGCCATGGTGCAAGCCTGGTTGTGCCATGGTGCAACTTTGCCATATTCAGCTGGATTGTGTTGGCGCAGTGCAGCCAGAAAAACCTCTGAATATGGCTCCTGTTGCACCATGGCGCATTGGATTTGTGCTGTGCCTGACTTGTGCCGGCCTTTGACGCATTTCTGAATATCTGGGCCCCCATGTTTAATTCATGAGTAAATCATCTACACCAATCAGTAAATTAGTGGCCTGCTGTGGAATGAATTTTCATAACATTTATACACATAGTGAGTGTCCCCAAGTCTACAGACATGCAAATCATATAGATATTGCAGTTCATACTGTAGTTGGTAGGAGTAGAAACAGCCCTATTGACCTATGTTAACCACTCGACCACTAATTTCAGTGGTAGGAAACTATACTTGTTTTTTTCCATATGGAAATTCAGTCTTGTTTTAAAGATAGCTTCATTTTAATAATTATCCATTGCACCTTTTTACAGAACTCCAATGATAACAATTGAGTCTTAGAGGAGTCTTCTCATAGGATGATGCACAAATATTCAAAGTTTGGAATCCAAACTAGCTCCTCCCCTTTCTGTTGGCTCATTCCTCAGTTCTTTTTGTGCATCTCTCAAGGTTAGTTGCACCTACCATGGCTCTGTGCTAACTTCAATTTTACTACGATAGAAAACCCTCATTATACAATGGCAAGAAAGAATGCTGTTCCCTGATTGGTCAGACTGGGACTGGACCCGGGATGTTATCCCAGCATAACATCCCAGCTCTAGTCTCAGTACACAAACAACCAAATCACTTTAAAAAAATCACTGCCCACTACCAATCCCATGCCGCCACTCACTCTCATAATGTGACCCATGGTCAGCAGTGGACTCTTCAAAAATGCAGTGCACCTCCCTTCACTCGCTACTATTAAATGTTCACTCCATTCAAACAAACTGCATTTTTTGTTCTTTACACATTTAAACAAAGCGTCACAGTGAGCGGCTTCTGAAACTAAGGGGCATGCCCAGAAATCCTCTGCTCCCTTATCTCCCTCCATTAATCTCCGCTGCCAAGCACTTCTGATGTTGTACTTAGCTTTCTCCCAGTACACATCACAAATGCCACAAACTATACCAGGAGAACATAAAATACAAATTAAATTAAAACCCGGTCGGCAATTGTCATCTCAGTGTGTGTGCACAGATCAGAAGCACTACACTCTCAGCTTGGCAGCAACCCCGAAAGAAACGAGTCAGCAGAGGGGGTGCTGGGGAACCAGGAAGTGCTGCCCTCAACATAGCTACCACAGAACGGAAACAAAGACCAAGACAAGTAAAATCAAATAGCAGAAACACACAGTGCTGGGGGGGCCGGGGGCAGAGAACCATTTAAAATTCAGGTGGCACAAAAGACAGGAGACAACACAGAAACATTTCTGTCAGGACTCACCAGTGCAGAGCCACAGTTACAATACAGGCACTCCATCTGCTGGCCAAAAGAAGAAACAGGCACTATTTCTTAAAAAAGTAAACCTACGCTTTACAAAAAACGTTGAAAAATATACTTTTAAACAAACTTTTTCATCTTTTTTTCTTCTCTTTAACTCCCGAGCCATTGTATTATAGGAATAATGCCCTCCAAGGTGGGTGTTATGCTGGGACAACATCCCTTCTTGGGTGTTTGGGCCCAACCACCTGAGGCAGGATGTTATCCCAGCATAACATCCACCTTGTCAGGCATTATTCCTTTATTTATTCATTCTGCATGCCTTCTACCTTTCAAGAATGCTCTTTTGGCTTACTCAGTGGACTGGCATTGTATGAATTACTTTCCCGGAAGTTGTCTTCTTCTGCCACCGTTTGTATTCTGAGCCATCCCCTGTCCCCATGTTTAGAGTTTAGCATGGACTGCAATTCTTTATTCCCCACCCTCCCCTCTTCTCACTATTCTACTTTTGCTGTGTTTGGTGTTGTGACTATGATTTTTGTGTTTTGGAAAGGTTCAGAAACAGTGGACTCGGTGCTCAGGACCAGTAGGGTGGGTCTGTGTTGCAGAGTTGCCCCACACATTGCTTGGTAGTAGTACTACAGGACTAAAATTTGGTTGTTCACACCAGTTCATTACTTCTTTTGTCATTTACCTGATTTGTTACAGGGAGAGCAGTATGGGACCCAGACACCTCCTGACGAAGGGATAGCATTGCCCCTAAGTAACGAGGCTGAAGCTCGATGTGGAGTCCTTAAAGCACAAATGTGGTGTAGTACTTATTACTGCTTACTTATGTAAGCATTTTTTATTTTCATTAAATAAATTACTCTCCCTGAATTCATTTTGGTCTGGAGTGCTTGATTTCTTCTTTATGAATGGGACCTGGTAGGGCAGGTCAACCCTTGCCAGTGGCAGCTGAGAGAGTCTGCCATTACACTCCTGACTCCATGACTTTAGATCCGCCTTCTCCAAGGTTCAGTCTTTGGCACAGTTATTTATCCTCCCACCAGCTTACCTTGCTCAGCTAGGGGCTTGAGACCATCAATTTTCCCCAGCACCTCCTCCTTATGGGGACTTTCCCTTGTCCATCTCCAGCTGTGGCTCAGGAGCAGGGAGATGGGGAACAGGCAGGCCCAATAACATCCAGTTTTGCCAGAAAACTCCATGCAAGTTGAGCTACAAAATGGTTAAATTTTATCACAGTCCTCATCGTGACCACACTCAGAACTCCTGATTTGGGCAGACATCAAAGATCATATTTAAGGCAACACCTAGTTCCCTCACTCAAGACACCATTTGAATCAGGCACTCCTTTTGTTTCTTTGTTACTATATGGTGTGTTGGATCTCACAAGGCGCGAGATCTTGGCAGCCATCTTGGAGAAAGTCTTTCAGGGGTTGCCTCACCAAACACAACATGGGGGATGTAATATTGCGAGACCAGTGATATCTAGCTGCTGGAACTAAGACTGAGTGTCTCTTGTTCACAGACTGAAATGTTTGTTCAAAAAAAAAGACAGGCTCCACTGTCTTGCCATAGCCCTGCTTAATAGTGCTGACCGTCTTGAAAATGAAATCATGTTTAAATATAGTTGAGTCCCGGTAATTCATAGTCTTGTTGGACAGCAATGGACTTCAGCTGTTCCACAACCAGGGAATTCTCCCACCATTCCTTTCCTATGCACACAGCTGGGGGGGAGAGGGCTTGCAGTCCTGGTCCACAAATCCCCATTTTCTCTAGTTGATCTGTAATCTCAGCATTCTGCATGTGGTAGCACAGATACTGTAGATCCATGTATCCACCTAACCCTCTTCTCTCTGTCTATGTCCCCTTGTGTCTAACAGGTTTCCTCCCAATTATGGTGGGTAAGACTCGATGAATGCGCTGCAAGTACCCCAACTTACTTCTCCTGAAATCTTCAGGAGACATATTGTCCCTCTGCATACAGGATGAAGATTCACAAATAGAAAACATGGACTCAGGATCCACTGCAGATGAAGTCATAGAAGACAGTGCTTCCACAGTGTCTCAAGTGATCATGGTAGACATGTTACAAAAACTATTGGACACAATAGAGGCACTGGCCAACCCCAAGCACCCATGAGAACCAGACAGGGCCACCCCAAACCCCCCAAAAACAGAGGAAAAAAGGCACACAGGAGCCAGAGGATCCCAATGGAGACTCAGACTCTGAAGAAGATAATCTGTCTGAGAAGGATAAGGAACCCAGGGAAGACCTGTCCACCAAATTATGCCTGTTCAGCCTCACCCCAAAGATCCTTAGGGTGGTCTGCAAAACCCTCAAGTTCAATGACCCAGCTCCACAGGAGAAGCAAAGGCTGGACCCACTTATCAGGGAATGAAAAAAAGTCTAATAATATATTCCCTGCATGCAAGGTCCTCAAGGACATCCTAGCTAAGGAATGGGAGGCCCCAGATCCAGCAAAAACTAAACAAAAGGCTACCTTTGAGAGGTAATATCCTTTACCAGAGGAAAAACAAATAACCAGGTCTGCCCCACCCAAAGTGGACCCAGAGATCGCTTTCCTCAGGCAAAAGACAGTCTTACTCTCAGAGAGATCACTGGCCCTGAAGAATCCCATGGACAAGAAGGTGGAAGACACCATAAAGAAAGCCCATGAAATACTCATGACGTTCATGAGGATGTCAAACTCAGCCATTTATACAACACGGGCCATACCTAGATGGCTTGTAGTCAGCCAACAGGATCTACAGAAAACAAGCCCCCACAAGACCACTGTGGATTACGCAATATAAGCCATAAAATAGCTGTTCAGTTCCTCAATCTATACCTTCAAAATGTCATCCTGAGCAACGGCGACTATTAACAGAGCCAGAAAGCACATATGGCTCAAGCTATGGCAGGCAGACAAGGAATCAAAGAAAACATTAATGAAGCTTCATTTCAAGGGAGACAAGCTGTTCGGACACCAGACTTGCAAGATTTGTAGCACCCAAAGAAGACAGTGAAGACCTGCATGGGGGACAGACCACCCTCCCTTCCTTTCTTAGTAACCAGTTTCGACACTATCACCACAAAAGTCAGCAGTCACAAACTCCCCAAGGGAACAAAAGTTGTAGCTTTGGCTTCAGACAGAACTACTTTAACCACAAAACTAACTACAAAAAGAACAGGGGCCTAGGGGCTGCTCTAGAGGCTAGGTCAGTTACAAGACCAATACCGGACACAGAATTTATCAGGCATGAAGAGATGCAGGCCCATGATTCAGTGCTAGCAGTGGTGGGAAAACTCCAACACTTTGCCAACACCTGGGCCAAAACTACCACGGATAAATTGGTACTGGAGGTGATAACAAAGGGGTACAAAATAGAATTCAATGCAATACCCCAAAAAACAAGATTTCTGCAGTCACACATCCCAATAACCACAATTTTAGTAGGCAAGGTCAGAATGATACTGAACCAGCTCTTGCAAGATGGTGCCATAACCCAGGTACCAGCAGAACAGAAAGGATGTGGTATATATTCTATCTTTGTTTCAGTCCTAAAAAAGACAGGAGGCCTATGTCCAATTCTAGACCTAAAGTCTGTAAACTGATTTGTAAGATACTGGAGATTCAAAACTGAAACCCCTATGCTCCACCATAGCAGCGATTCAGAGGGATGACCCCATTACATCCGCAGACTGGAAGGACGCGTACCTCCACATACCCATCTGATCAAGCCACCACAGGTTCCTGAGGTTCTGTGTCCTGGACCATTATTTTCAGTACAAGTGCCTCCCATTCAGCCTAGCATTGGCACCCAGAGTCTTCACCAAGGTCATGGTGACTCTGGCAGCAAAACTGAGTGCCAAGGAGATACATGTAGTCCCCTACCTGCAAGACTGGCTAGTCAGAGCCAGTACCAAGGCTGCATCCCATAGTGCAACATGAAGGGTACAAGAATAGTTAACCAGTCACAGATGGATTGTCAACACAGCAAAGAGCCACCTCTCACTGGCAACAACACTAGGACACCTGGGAGCAGTTTTTGACACCACACAGGGGATCGTAAAACCTCAGATACATGCATCAACAACTCGAGGGCCCACTGCAATTGAATACTGACCCACAGGCGGCCAGTGACTTAGGACTTATTGCAACTTATGGGACTAAGTGTGGCATGTGTAGACCTCCACAACTGGGCGAAATGCCATATGAGGCCTCTGCAGAGACTGGTACTGGACAACTATGACCACAGCACAAAAAACTGCAGAAAGAGACTGTCCATTCCACCAGCTGTAAAGACATCTTTTTGCAGGTGGATGACCATATGCAACCTGAGACAGGGAGCCACCATCAACAAAAAAATCACTAGGAAACTACATACATACCAACATATGAAGAAGCCAGCAGAAGAAGGCCATTTGGTCCATCAAGTCTGCTCATGTTGCAGGGTCCACAGCTAGAGCTACTGTTCCTGAACCCTCTCCCCACTCCTCCCATCCTCCCTACCCATGACCCTTACCCTCCGCCTATACCTGTCCCAGCCTCTCTTAAAGCTGCCCACTGTCTTCAACAAGATTACCTCTTCTGGCCACGCATTCTAAGTGTCCACAACCCTCTCTGTGATGTAGTGCTTCCTGACCTCCCTCCTAAATCTCCCACCCTCCAGTTTAAGACTATGCCCCCTCATGTTATGGTTGCCACTCAGCTTAAAGAGACTCTCCTTATCAACCTTATTTATCCCTTTCAAGTACTTGAAGGTCCCAATCATGTCCCCTCTCTCTCTCCTGTCTTCTAGGGAGTAGACTTAAATGTGAACCTGTCTGGCTTGGGGGGCAGTCTTGGGATTCAGCACAGTTCAAGGGAAATGGTCTCCAACAAAATCTTTCCTTCCCATTAATATCCTGTAGACAAGAGCAATTTATCAGGCACATCTAAAATGAGGCCATTCCAAACCCCAACATTCCTTTGTGTAAAGAAGTACCCCCTTTTTTGCTGCTGAAATGCTTATTCTGGACCTGTAGGGAGTGTCCTCTTGTAGTTTGAGTGGTTTGTTTAAAGTCAAGGTCCAAATTCATCATCAGTCCTGGACTGTATATGACTTCAGACATAAACAATAAATCCCCCTAATACAGCAACTTTCTAATGAATGTAGATGTAAGTGTTGCAGCCTGTCCTGATATAGCATGTCCTTAAGTCCTTTGATGGGCATTGTCACCCTTTTCTGCACTCACTCCAGGGCATTAATATTTTTTTTTATTTTATGGGGTACCCACTGCTGTAGCCCATAAGCGGGTGGATATATGACCTATAAAGTGGATAGATTACTCTTTTGTCTCTACTTATTTATTTATTTTTTTTAATTTGTTTAACCAGGTATAGCACACTAAGCTGGAAGCTTTTTTACAGGAGCGACCTGGGAGCATAAGGAGGTTAAGTGACTTGCTCAGGGCCACACAGTATGCAAGTGGAAGCTGTGGGATTCAAACCCAGGTCTGGTCTGCTGGATGTCACCAGATTTGCAGCTCAGAGCCTTAGACCACTGCGCAATACTGCCTCCTTACTTCTAAAGGATCTTTTCATATTCCACCATGCCCTCTTTGTTTTGGCAATCTCTACTTTACATTGATTTTTCCCAGTCTAGTTAATTGTCTACTATGAGTCCAAGATCTTTTTCACAGTCCACTGTCTCTATTATATTACCATCCAACTTATATTGACACCTCTTACTGCTGTTCCCAAGCTGTATCACAGCACATTTTCCTGTGTTGAAACTCATGCCCCAAGTTTTTGCCCAGCTGTTTATTTTTATTTATTTATTTATTCATTGGTTACTCGGGTAGGTGCACTGATCTAAGGACCATTTTCAGGCACAGCCCAGGCCACAAAGGTGGCACAAGAATACAGCAAATACAAATACAACAGGATACGGATACATCATAGATAAATACAATGCAATTAGGTAAACAGAAGTAATGATGAATTTTATAGAACAGGGTACAAATACATCAAAGATAAATACAATGCAATTACAGCAAGTAAACAGAAGTAATGGGGAAACTGTACATAGGTTGTATATGGGGTGGTAGGGCATAACACCGAGAAAGTACAAAGGAATAAACAGGAATAGTTTGCATCTTGCATAAAACAAGATGATTGTAAACCACCTAACTTGGCAGGGGTTTAGGTCCTGCTGTATAGTATATGCTTGTTCTTTTGTGGCACAGACCCTCACCTATTTTGGTGTCATCAGCATATTTGCTGCTTATCTAGGCCTGAAATAAAAATATCAGATAAGACCGTCCCCAAGACAGAGCTCTGTGTCACCCCACTAATCATCTTTCCCTCTGATGAAAGTTGCCCGCTTATTTTAACTTTTTTTTTTCACTCTCAGCCATGGTACAATCTGAGTTACAGATAACAAACTAAATCCTATATTAGTTTCTGAATTACTGCATGATGTGGAACCAGGTAGAAAGCTTTTCTAAAATTCAGATGCAGGACATTAACTGGCTTCCCTCTGTCTAGTTCTCTACTTATTTTATTTATTTATTTATTGAATACAATCAGAATTACAATCCTTTAAGTCACAGACTCTTTTGCAAAGGCTCCACGTCGGTTACAGGGGGTGGAGGGTAGACAAATACAGTAAAAGACGAACATAGACAGGCATTATTTACAGTTTCAGTACTGACAGAGCAGTCCAGGCTAGAACTTATTCAGCAGGTGAGGGGATTAGGTAGCATTCTTGGGATCCCAAAACAGGGCTTTGTAGGATGCCATTTCATAGGGTCAAAAGAGTCCCTATGTCAGGAAATGTGGAGGATTTGGGAGCAAAGAGGGTGAGCAGCGTTAGCCACAGTCACATTTAACACTCTCCAGTAGCTGGGTTTTAAGGCCAGATTTGAAAAGTGAGATGCTATGGGTCTGGGAGAGTGGGGGTGGTAAAGTGCTGAGCCAGAGACACCTCATTGAATGTTAATAAATTTGTTACACAGGATTTTCCAGCTGAGGAAACCATGCTGTTTGGGGTCTAATCCATCTATATTTACTCTGCATTCAGAGACTGCATCCTTTATAAGTGATTTCAGGAGCTTACCTGGCATGAAGGTGAGACTAGTTGGTCTGCAGTTTGTAGTTTTGGCCTTTGACCCACCCTTATGTATCACAGAAGAAAGGGTTATGAAAGAACTAGTAAATTTGAAGGCAGAAAAAGCAATGGGGCCTGATGGGATTCACCCAAGAATTCTAAAAGAACTAAGGGTAGAATTAGTGACACCACTGACTACTCTCTTTAACAAATCGTGGGAGGATGGGGTGGTACCTGAGGACTGGAGCAGGGTGGAAATGATTCCTCTTCACAAAAGTAGGAGCAGGGCAGAGGCAGGAAGCTACAGACCAGTTAGTTTGACCTCAGTGGTAGGCAAAATGATGGAATCACTTCTGAAGGAAAGAATTGTTGATTACCTAGAGGCCAGTGGGGCACAGGACTCAAGGCAGCATGGATTCACACCGGGAAGGTTGTGTCAGATGAATCTAATAGATTTCTTTGACTGGGTGATCAAAGTAGTAGACCAGGAGGGGCTGTGGACATGGCCTACCTAGATTTTAGCAAGGCATTTGATACAGTCCCACACAAAAGATTAATATACAAGTTAGCCAGCCTTAGAGTGGTCCCAAGGTGGTAGCCTGGATAAATAATTGGCTGGACAACAGGACATAAAGGGTAGTAGTAAACAAAGTCCACAGTGAAGAAAGGAGGGTTACTAGTGAGGTACCGCAGGGTTCAGTACTGGGACCGGTCCTTTTTAATGTCTTTATAAGTGACATTGCGGAGGAACTGGAAGGAAAAGTATGTCTCTTTGCAGATGATACAAAGATCTGCAACAGGGTTACATAGATACATAGATACATAGACAGTGTCGGCAGATAAGGGCCTATGGCCCACCCAGTCTGCCCATTTGAGCTTGTAAGTTCAGTTTGTTTTCCTAGAAGTCTGTTTCCCCTTACCCCTGACCTCTAGAATTCCTTTATGTCTATCCATGCATTCTTAAATCCCGTGATTGTTTCAGCTCCACCACTTCCTCTGGCAGGGTGTTCCACTTGTCCACCACCCGTTCTGTGAAGAAATTCTTTCTCATGTTTCCTCTGAATCGTCCTCCTCCAACTTCATCCCATGCCCTCTAGTCCTGGAATATCTTTTCGCTAAAAATAGTGTTTTCCTGCACTCTGTTTCTCCCTGTAAGATACTTGTATGTCTCTATCATACCCTCTCTCCCTCCTCTCTCTCCAGGGAGTACATGTTCAGTTCCTTCAACCTGTCTTCATAGGACTTGTGATGCAATCCATGCACCATCTTTGTTGCCCTCCTCTGAACCTTCTCTACCCTGTCTGTGTCCTTACGTGGGTATGGTCTCCAGAACTGTACACTATACTCCAGGTGGGGCCTCACTAGTGTCTTGTATAGCGGAATTATGACCTCCCTTTTCCTGCTGGTGATGCCCTGCCTATACATCCCAGCATCCTATTTGCTTTACCTGATGCCTTGTCACGCTGTTTTCCCTACCTTGAGGTCATCAGAGATGACAACCCCAAGATCCCTTTCCTGCTTGGTGCATGCATATCCTCACCCCCAACTGCTATATTGTGCCAGGGTTTTTGTGCCCCATATGCATTATCTTGCACTTCTTTGCATTGAATTTCAACTGTCAAACCCTTGACCATTCTTCAAGTTTCTGCAGATCCTTTCTCATTCTGTCTACACCCTCTGGTGTGTCTACTCTGTTACAGAGCTTTGTGTCATCAGCGAACAGTGAAAATCTGCCTTCTAGATCCTGCGCAATGTCACTGATGAAGGGTTCATACACAGGATGGAGTGGAAAGGATGAGAAGGGACTTGGCAAGGTTGGAGGAATGGTCAAATGTATGGCAGCTTAGATTCAACACAAAGAGGTGCAAGATAATGCACCTGGGAAACAAAAACCCATGGGAAGAGTACACAATGGGGGGTGAGGTACTGACAACAACAACAACCATGGAAAGGGACCTGAGGGTAGTCATATCAGATGACCCAAAGGTGGGAAAGCAATGTGAGAAGGCAGTAAGGAGGGCTGGGGGAATACTAGGATGCACAGAGAGAGGCATCAACAGTAGAAAACAAGAAGTTGTTATCCTTCTGTACAGACAGTTGGTGAGACCCCATCTGGAGTACTGTGTGTAGTTCTGGAGACCCCATCTCCACAAAGACATAGACAGAGTGGAGGCTGGCCAGAGGAGGGCAACCAAAATGGTGCAGGGTCTGCACCAGAAGACATACGAAGGGAGGCTAAATGAGTTTAATATGTATACCCTTGAGGAAAGAAGGTAGAGGGGGGACATGATAGAAACTTTCAAGTACCTCAAGGGAATCAACAATGTCCAAGAGGGTAGTATCTTTCAGAAAAAGAGATGTGCAAGAACAAGGGGGCACAATTGAAGATAGAGGGGGATGGCTCAAAGGTAATGTGAGGAAGTATTTTTTCACAGAGAGGGTTGTGGAAGTATGGAATAGCCTTCCTGAGGAGGTCGTGGAGTCAAGAACAGTGGGGGAATTCAAGAATGCATGGGACAGACATAAGGCAGTCCTATTGGGGGGGTAGGAGGAAGTAGGTTATTGGTTAACTAGGATCTGCAGCTTCTCCATCAGGTAGGAAAATGAGCAGACTAGGTGGGCCAAGCGGTCCTTATCTGCCATCAAATTCTATGTTTCTATGTTTCTATGTAGTCACGTGCACCAGTCTTCAGTCTGTTGGGACATATATCTCCACTGTAGCTTTTTTAAATAGTATTTGTAAAGGTTCTGTAATATGACTACCCATTATTTTTAACATCTTGCTGGTAGTAGAATCTGAACCTAGGGCTGAGTTGTTTTTGATGTTATCTATTTTATCCTGAATATATTCCCTGTTTATCCAGCTTGTATTATTTTGGTCACTACGTTTTTTTTATCTTTTAGTCTATAGGTATCTGTCATTTTGTGTGTAAACAGATGTAAAATATTTACTAAATACTTCTGGCATCTCCTTAAGGGAGTATATAGTCTCTCTTGCTAGATTTAGTGGACCTACAGTATACCTGTTGAATTCTTCCTCAGTGATGTTTTGAAAACCTATGCCTGTAGTTCAGTGGGGTGAGCAATCAGCCACACCACCCCCTTCCTGTGTTATATAAGCAGTTCCTCCTAGCCTCCTGCTGAAGCACTTTTTCTTTGTGGCTGGAGGCTCTGTTAATTTCTTGCCTTCTCCCAGGTGCCTGCGGGGGCTTTGGCCCCCCAGGTCTGCCCCCCTCTTTCCCTTGTGCATTAGGCTCTGCTTGGTTTGTGCAGGACTTCTGTTTGTAGTATTTCTCCTGCTTTTTGGTTTGTATTGTTTGCCTCTGGCTGCTGTGTGCTTCTTTGTGTTGCTTGTTTCCTGTCCTCCTGTATTTGTGTTTTTTCATTTTGCACTTTCTTTCTTTTTTGGGGCCTTCTAGTTTTTCTAGCATCCTGTTGCCCTTTGTTTATATTGCGCTAATCCTGTGCTTGTGCTATTTAGGCTCACGTCTACGCTTCAGATTTCAGCACACCCTCGGTGCAACTGCAGTTGTTATCAGTATGTTTCAGCTCATCTGCTGCTTCTCTGGCTCTGCTGTACGTTTTATTACCCACCTTAATTGTTTGCACCTGGTCCAGGCAAGTTCTGCTCCAGCTAGCTGCTACTCTATGCTGTGCATTGTTTGTCTCAGCAGCTCTGTTTAATTCATTCAGTGTTAACTCTGTAAGGCAGCTGCTGCCCCCAGATTTTAATTATGCTGCTTGCTTTTCTGCAGTGTTGTGTGGCTCTGCTGCAATTTATTGTTGCTCTACTGCCTCAGCGGCTTACTATCATTTGGCTATCCTTAACTAGGATACTGCCAGTAAAAGCACCTCTATTTTGGAGGTTCCTACCCTATCAACATTACAGTGCTGTTTGGTCTCATGGTGCTCAGTTTGTGGCTTCCTGTTATTCCCATGGCAGGGGACAGTGATGTCACAGTGGGGCATCATGTCTCCAAGTAGCAGGATCATGCTCTATGTAAGCTATATGATTTTACATGCTTTCTTGCCTATGTGATTTTCAGTTATCCATGTGTAAATCATTAACCTCACAGCCTTCATGGCCTTCAGATATTCATTCCATTACTCTGCTGCATGCTCCTTACTGGAATATCCTATCTCCGTCTTAATGGCATTTAAGGTATTCATGCCAATCATATCAATTCACTATTCATGCAATCATATCGCTTCACTATTCATGCTGAAACAATAGCCTGAAATGCTTTTGTGTAAACTATGATTTTCTCCTTTATGGAACTGGTTGTCCAAGCATATATGTAATTCAGCTTACGTCATATGCAATGCATCATACTTACCTATACTGCTGCCCATTTTATTCCTGTCGCAAAGCTCTTTCAAATGCTGCTACATATCTCCTACCTGCTAAACCTCATTGATTCATTGATTCAATCACTGGCATCACAGGTTCTCACTATCTGAACACTTATCTTCTATGTCACTATCAATTTGGCTTCCGTAATGGAATTGGGTGGCTTATTTTCCACTGGTTGCTGCTTCTATCAAACCACCAAATGCTGGCTTGCACTGCAGCCTCCTACCTCACCCAGGCTCCTACCTCACCCAGGCCACACCTTGGTAGTTCTCATTGTTGCAGAGTTTGCTCGCAACCTATCAAGGCCAGCGTCCTAATCAATATCTGCAGCCACTGACTTTGCCCGGCCTCCTCATCAATAATTTGCTACCTAATCTACAGCTGCTGGCTTCTTACAGCCTCCTCCTATCTAGCACTCAAAGTTGATTCATGCTCTCATTCATAAATCAGAGGCATATTAACCATGTCCATTACTTTTTCTGTCTCAGGGCTTGCCCTGTAAGCAGACATTCTTGCTCTGCACTCATAAAGTCCATATCTTGAGCATGTGAACCTTGTGGTGGGGTCCTTCTCATCTGGCCCATAGTAGGAATATCCTCGCTCCAAGCAGAGCTTTAGCATGCAGTTATATGGCATACAGTACCTCTTGATGCAGAAATTAAGACTTTAGCTGCCTAGGGATCGGGCTCTTACAGCCCCAGAGTGCTCCTTTGGCCATGGCATCACCATGACACCTTTGAAAACTATTCTCCCT